>JAHRHZ010000029.1:4246969-4347261 GCA_024137785.1 Ginglymostoma cirratum | reverse complement strand
AGAAGGGTCTAGGCCCGAAACGTCAAGTTTTCCTGCTCCTATGATGCTGCTTGACCTGCTGTGTTCATCCAGCCCCATGCTTGTTCTCTCGGATTCTCCAGCATCTGCAGTACCTTTTATCCCAGGAAATAAGAACCTCCTCAGTTGAGGACTGACTCCGAGCTGGCTGGCTAGCTACAGCCAGTGAAACAAATAACCAGGAGATTCTTTACAAATGAGAATCTCCTCAGTTCAGGCACTGACTCCGAGCTTGCTGGGTCACTGCCAGTGGTACTGCTGGATTTTAATTCTCAGTGGGAAATTGCTTTTTTAAACTGGCTGGTTACAGCCAGTGTATTGTAATTTTTGGAACCAATGTAAAGATAACTGAGTAGCAAGGTTTGCTCCTTGTGCCACAGGTTTAAATATTTACTCTTTATTTCTGCGTGTGTTTTCACCTTTTTGTGCCCAGACTGAGCCTCCATGAGTCAGCTGTGCCATTGCGAGTGGACTGTGTTTCTGTGAGTGGGCTAGGCCTCTGTGGGTGGACCAGTCCTCTGTGGGTGGACAGGCCCTCCATGGGTAGGCTGTATCCTCCAATGTAGGCCTGGCTTGCAGGTGCCTGCTGTGTTTCTGCAAGCGGACCAAGCCTGAAGGATGGACTGAGTATCTGTATGATGCTGCAAGGTGTGTGCTTGCTGCCTTTGTGCATGGACTCGGCCTTCAGGCGAGGACTCAGCCCTTTATGTCTGGGTTGTTTGGTATGTACTGTGTTTTGCGTGTCCTCCCTGGATCTAACAGGCCTTACCAAGAGCTGGATGGTGCGTAGGTCATCCCAAAAACTGTTGCCCCAAGCATCAGACAGTGAGTAGGTTGTCCCGAGAGACAGAAAGTGCATAGGTAGTCCCAGAAACTGTCATCCTGAGAAGGTGTAGGGACAGGCTATCCTAGAGGTGGTCAGAAGGTGAGTAAGGGTAGGCTTGGAGCCGGAAGGTGCATAGGGGTGGGACGAGAACTGGAAGGTGCATAGGGGCAGGCTGTCCTAGAGGTGGTCGGAAGGTGAATAAAGGCGGGCCGATTACTAGTTTGTCAGGGGTGTCAGGGTTGCATGTATTGCATTTTTGTTGTTTGTTTGAATGGATTTATCTTGTATGTACTTCTGTCTAAAGTTTTCTTTTATGGTGAGTTATGGTGCGATTTGGGGTTCGGTTACCATCCCCGTTTCCCTGTAAATTGTTGTTTGCTTTGTTGACTGTTGACTTGATTTGTTTTGTATTTTTGTACAGTTTAATAAAAGAGTGTAAATAGGGAATTCAGAATCTCCTCAGTTCAGGCACTGACTCCGAGCTGGCTGACCAGAGCCAGTGTACTGTGCACAAGCAAATAAAGGGAGTTTTGGCAACGGGATATTGGCTTCTGTGCAGTTATTTCAACCATGTTCAGGTGATGTGAGATTTTTGAAGGGTCTTGTGCTGTGAGGTCTAGTGAGTTCTCTTGCAAAATCTTACTAAATTCATCGCACTAATTACCCATCTCACCTCGATGTCATCTCCCATGCCTGATCTTAACTTGCACCATTCCCAGGACAACTCAACACTCAGCAGCGGCCTCAGAATTCACCCCAGGGCCTGCGCAATTTTTTTAAAGCTGTCATGTAGCTGGACAAACACTGTCAGTCCAGGGTTGCCCTGTATACATCCTGGCATTTGCCACAAACATGGCAGATCAGGGGAAATCGATGAACTGTTGTGTTGGCAGTGACCTGGACATCCTGCTGGAAGGGTGGACATCGTCTTCTTTCAGGATCCGGCCAGGTAGGAAGAAGGTCAATGACCTTCTCTACTCTGCCAGAATAATTGCTGCCATCTTCTCTATGATACCTCACGTTCACTAAATCTTTGCCTCCCAGCAAGATTCATGCTTTATCAGTCTCACAATTGCCTGCAATATCGTCCCTATCACCCACACCAAAATCTGCAACCACTAACCCTGCATGCCTCGGTGCTACCTACTCACTCACGTCGGACATCTCCCCACCTGCACCAACAATAGCAACGATGGCACCCAGTTACTCTGCCAGGAGGAAAGCAGCCCCCAGTGGGGCAGAAAGATGCAAGGTGAATGGCAGGCTACCTGCCACTCAGCTCTCACCTCCTTATGCAGACAACATTCTGATTCTGGAACAAAAACACAAGTTGCTGGAAAAGTTCAGCAGGTCTGGCAGCATCTGTGAAGAAAAAGTCAGAGTTAACTTTTCGGGTCCAGTGACCCTGCCTCAGAACTGTTCTGCTGCCAGACCTGCTGAGCTTTTCCAGCAACTTCTATTTTTGTCCCTGATTTACAGCATCTGCAGTTCTTTCAATTTTTATTTAGCATTCTGATTCTGACCATCCCAAGTGACTGACAAACCATTTCCAAACCCCTGTACTGGGACTGAAACCTTCCTTTGACTTACTGTGCCAGAACCACCAAGTGAAGGCTGCTTGACTTGACTGAGGACTACTGCAAACCACGACAAGGTTCCTTCCTTTGTGTCTGCACTTAAGGTCAAGGCAAGACAGAAACAATATAAAGCCTCGTATATTTGTGGGTGAACGGGCGTAGCACAAAAAGGCAAATCAATGCAAGACAGGGATACTGTGAGCATCCAGGTAGGGTCAGAGTGAGTGAAAGTTATGACAGCAAGAGAGCAGTATGGATGTACAGCCTGCTGTAGTCAAAAAGATGGGTGTATGTCCCTGAGTACACGGTGTCCTTGTTGCAGCTTTATAATGACAATTGCCAGTGCAGCACTGAAACACAGAAGTATCCTGTAAGTGGAGTGGAGATGTGCCATTAGAGTTCATAGGATCCCTACAGTGAGGAAAGAGGCTAATCAACCCAAAGCGTCTGCACCCACATTCTGAAGACTATCCCACCCCATCCTACCCTGTAACCCCATGTTTACCATGGCTAACCCACTTCACCTGCACACTATGGGACAATTTAGCATGGCCAATCCACCTAACCTACACATTTTTGGGTGATGGGAGGAAAATGCACACAGACACAGAGAAAACATGCAAACTCCACACAGACAGTCACCCAAGGCTGAGATTGAACTCAGGTCCCTGGCATTCTGAATCAGCATTCCTAACAACTGAATCACCAAGCCACCCTTACAAACTAGAACAGATCAGACCCCAATGTCCATGGATGTAGAATTTACGTGGCCAGAGTCCATGGAGCGTACCCTAAGATTTTGGTGCCCTCTGTCCAACATGAAGACCCTTTGAAGCAAACGATGAGCTGAATCCACCGATTATCCGTTGTGGTTTCCACTGAGAGTTTTCTCAACATCGAGCTTGTTTGTTAAAATTACTGAATATTAATGAAGTGAGTTTTGTCATTAACAAGAACTTTAGCAAGCAATAATCCCCTGGCTTCGTAAGAATCTCGCCACGCTGCTTGTGAGTTGGAACAAGTTGTTCCCAATGTCGTAATGGGTGTAGCTGGAGTTTTCATGTGATTTTGCCACACATCTAACCATAGCCCATATGACTCAGATCCCTATAGCATTCTGCCCAATGAACTCCATGTTGAATAAAATCCATATCTTCAAAATGGAGGAATATAAATCTTTACTGCATATTGCAACTGACATAGATTATGAACGTATCTACTCCCTCTTCCACTAAGGACCTTATTCCCTGTTTTCAGTGTCTCCAATACATGTATCCTCACATTACCACATCCACTCTTCTGAAATTAGCATGAAATTAACACTAAGTGTGAGAATTTGGGTCCCTTTCCCTCTGTGCACCATTTGCTCTGCTCCTTTTTAAAAGTTGTTCATGTCTAACGTCCTTTGGTTGAGAGGATGAGTCCACATCTGAGAAATTGGTTCTCACCATAGACAGTGTTAGACCTGCTGAGTATCTACAGCGAATCTGTTTTTTTTCCTTTTGTTGTTCAACTGTCAGTTCAAATCTGCAGGAATTTCAGTTATCACTACCACTTATATTTGTGGTTACCTTTCTAATGGGTTCAAGTTGTTGATAGTATCAGAGTAATACAGATCTCGTGTTTGCGCCACTCTTTGATTTCAGACAGAAGAGTTTACAGATTTCCATGCAATCCAATGAAACTAAGGCTGTTTATTAAGCACCTAATTTCTTCAGGATTGTAACTATATAAATTATTTTTGAAGAATGCTCATTGGCATGGAAGTAAAATGGGCAGCTATGTGCCACAAACAACAAACAATTTAATTACCAGGTAATAGGAAAGGATTTCTTGTCTCAAAAATTAAATGCACGGGCAGTTTTCTTTAAGAGTAGGGTCTCCAACTGGTTGCCAGAATAGTCACCCGAACCCCATCAATATTCACACTCCAATAATGTTTATTGCCCCCAACAAAAATATTCAGCTCCTCTAAACAATGTTTGCAATCACCTGACAACATTCATCAATCTTTGATATTGTTCACACATGTAACTCTCAACAGCATTCACCTCTGTCCAGTCAATGTACAGCAATGCCAGCTCATCTTCAGAAACAACTGTCTCCTGTCTGCCCAATGTAAGGAGACTCAGCTATGTTGAAGCTTGACTTTGAGGGAGAGAAAGCAGGAAAGGGAATGAGAGAGGAGGTGAACATCTGAGTCAGGCTGGGTGGTGGGAGAACAATACTGGTGGATGAGAGGCCAGTGTAAGTATTGTTGCGGGGGGAAGGGGGTGAGCATTGCCATGGGATGAGCTTCTTGTGGGACACTGAGGAAGGGAGGGAGGTGACTATTGTCAGGGGATGAGGGAGGGAATTGAACATTATCTGAGGGTGACCCTGTGACGATTTTGAGGGTCGACAGACTTATTTCTAAACTCTTAAGTCAATGAACTGCTGTTCCGAATGGAAATATTTTCAAATCATGACAATAGAAGGGACATGACTTTTCTGGAATTACCAGCGGCACTTGATCTGAATCCTGCTGTAAAATGGCAAGTGTACAGTTTAAATTGTGATCAGGAGCAGGCACATCTTCTCTTCTCCAAAACAAAACATTCTGGGACTGTCACTGGGTCAAAGTCCTGCAAATGTCAAAGCAACCATAATGGGAGCATCTTCTCAACTGCAGAAGTTCAGGAGCAAGACCCACAGACAGCTTCTTGAGGGGAACTAAGGATTGGCAGTAATAGTGGTCTTGCCAGCAATGACTCAGCCTTGAGAATGAACAAAAACCATATCCCTAAGATTGTAATAGTTTTGAAACATATCGTGAGGACAAACAAACCAAGCTGGCATCGTTGACCCTTAAACAATAAGGCTCCATTTTCACTTTGCCTGAATTTTGTCCCACGACAGTAGCTTCAGTTATTCCAGCAAACAATAACACATCACCATGCAAATAAACCAACTGACCTGTGAAGGCAACGCAACTTATTTAAATGGTGGTTGGAAACATGCAAAGTGACATCTGAACACCATCATTGTCAGGAGAGAGGTGAATGCTTTAATTCAGGTAATTTGATTCCAAAACTTTGATGGAACCTTGCTTTGAAACACACAGGAAACAATTCCAAATTTATAAGAACAAGTGGAAGAACAGTTTATCTTTGTTTGTAAGGTTAATCTAAATGCAAAAACATGCAGACAGCTGTCTTGTTGCACGTGTATTGATAACTTCAGAAGATCATGTTCAATGTAATGAAGGGTTTTGATGGAATAAATAGGAAGAAATCCCAGGGGACACAGATTTTAAGTTAATTCGCAAAAGAATGAAAGGCAACATGTGGAAAAATAAATTAGTGTAGTAGATTACAACAATTTGGAATGAACAACCTGGAAGAAAACAGATCAAAAAGCATCTATCAAAAAGAGAATTGGATAAATACTAAAAGGTAGAGAAAAAAGCAAGGGGAGTGGGGCTAACCAGCACAAGTCTTGTTGGCCAAATGGTTTCTTCCAATTATCATGATTTTCTGATTTTATTGGAAAAATGTGACTTGGAATACACCTGAAATTGAAAGCAGCAGCAAACTAAAATACATTAAAAGGTCATACAGAGAGTCTTCAATCAAGCGTGAAACCATCAACTTCATACAAAATGAAGTGTGATAAGGACAACCAGGTTTCTTTTTTGGCTCTGGCTAGAAGGAAACTGGTAATTCATTTGTAGAATCACATAACCCTCAATAAGGCCATTTGGTCCATTTTGTCTGTGCTGGCTTTTTGAAAGTTTACCAATTGGTTCCAACCCCTTGCTGTTTTCCCTTAGCAGTTCGTATATTTTCTCTGCAAGTACATATCCTGCTTCCTTTTGAAAGATCTTAATGACCATATTTCCACCAGTGTCAGGGCACTGATGGGAGGAGTGTGCTGGAAATCAGCCCCCACTATTTCACGAGTCACCATAGAGGTATAAATGACCAGTTTAATTGCTAAGGTGGTTAATTTGCCTTATTTTGACCATTACCTAAGACAAAAGAAACTCACATCAGGTTTCATCAGTAGATAAATAAACAAGCAAAAGAGATCATAACAATCTTATCCTTTATCAAGTGAAAAAATGAGTTGTTAATTACTAACAGCAAACTTAAACTATACCGTCTTTTAAATCTCAACATTCATTCACAGAGATGAACAATGCAGATAGTCTTGCAGAAATAGCAACAGTGGAAAATGTAGGTAAAAAAGAACAAATTTGGTGGATCAAAAGTCCACAGGGTACAATGAGGTGACTTTTTTGCAGTCCTTTGGGATTTTGCAGAGCGGAGCATGTTGTTGTTGATTGTAGCAATTATCAATTTGGTAGCTCATCAGCTGGACCTAAGTTTTTCGTTGAGTTAGTTGTTCTTTTCAGAAACTTTTAGTGCTGGCTTTATTCTATGCACAGCTTGGGAAAGAGAGGGATCTGTCTTAGCATGCAGGCTTTTCAAAGCTTGAGTACAACTGCTTTCTTCTCCATTCTGCGACAAACTACGTCTTAACTCATCAAAAGCTGGTACCAGCAGAAGTATTAAATCAAAGTATCGCACGAAAGTATCAAATCCAGCTTCTCCAAAATTTATCGGTCTTGTGTAACCAATTTGCGAACACTACTTTTCCTTTAAGTTTTTGTTTAAGATCAATTCATTCTCTGCAACACCGCAGTTCAAACAACCATCTTCCCTGTTTATATTTCCAAAAAATAACGCAGTGCTTACACCACTCTTTCAAACAGTGCATTCCAGATTGCAACAACCCACTAGAAAATACTCTGCTCATCTCTCCCTGGTTTGCTTTCCAATTTTATTAGGTGTGAACCTGAAATTCAGAATATCCTATACATGCCAAAAATAAGTAGTAAATGTTGCACAGCTGCAGATGGTAATTGAAACACAGCAACACAGGAACAGGAGTAGGCCATTCAGCCCTTCAAGCCTGATCCACTATGCAGAACAATCATGGCTGATCTCTGGCCTAATTCCATATGCCTCCTTGAGCCCATGTCCCTTGATACACTTGCTTAATAAAAAATCACCTGTCTCAGGTTTAAATTTAACAACTAAATTAGCATCAACTGCCATTTGAAAAAGAGAGTTCCAAATCTTCGCTGCTCTGCATGTAGAAGTACTTTCTAACTTCTCTCACAAATGGCCTGGCCCTAATTCTAAAACTATGCCCCCCGGTTCTGGAATCTTCAGCCAGTGGAAATAGTTTATTTTTGTCTACTGTGTCTCTCCCTGTTGATATGCTAAAGACCTCAATTAGATCACCCCTTAACCTTCTAAACAATAGAGAATAAAGGTCTAATTTGATTAATCTCTCCTCACAACTTAACCCCTGAAGTCCAGGTATCATTCTTGTAAAACTGCGTTGAACTCCCTCCAGGACCAAAACATCCTTCCTAAGGTGTGGTGCCCTGATCCGTTCACAGTACTCTAAGTGGGGTCGAGATTGGTTTTTTGTAACTGCAGCATTATAGCTGTGATTTAGCTCAGTTGGTTGGATGGTTGGTTTGCAAAGCACTATGATAGCAACAGTATGCATTCAACCCCCATACCAGCTGAGGTTACCATAAAGGACTCTCCTTCTCAACTTCTCCCCTCACCTGAGGTCTGGTGGACCTCAGATTAAGTCACCACCAGTTGTCTCTCTTTAATGAGAGAGCAGCCCTAGGGTCTGGCAAGACTGTGGTGACTTGATTCATGTAACTATAAAATATTTTCGTATTGTCTTTTATGTCCATTGCAAGTTTCCTTCCATAATCCTTTTTTAGCCTCCCTTATAAGCAGCTTTATTGGTCTTTGTATTTATCCCATTTTGTGGGATCGGTACTATTCTTTGCATTTTTATAAGCCTTTTATTTTTTAACTTAATGCTGACCGTTACCTCCTTAGATGTCCGCATCTGTTTTTTTGTGAACTGGAGCTTTTCCCTCTAATGGAGACAAACTGCTTCTGAGTAGCATTTAATGTTTCTTGGAACACCCTCCACTATTCTGAAGAAGGGTCTAGACCCAAAACATCACCTTTCCTGCTCCTCTGATGCTGCTTGGCCTGCTGTGTTCATCCAGCTCTACACCTTTTATCCCACTATTCCTCAGTTGTTTTACCGATTAGCAAATCTTCCCAGTTTATTGTGGACAGTGTCTGCCTCATCCAATTAAAGTCTGCCTTACTTAAATCCAAAATTTTAGTACCTAATCTTTGCTTATCTCTTCCAAATGTTACATGAAATTTGATCATGTTATGAGCACTGTTTGACATAGTCTTAGAAACAACTAAGTCACTAATCAATTCAAGCTCATTGCTCATTACTAGATCCAAAATTACTTGTCCTCTGTTGCATCCAAGACACATTGATGTAGGAAACTATCCCAGACACAGTCTAGAAATTCGCAAACAGGTGCTTGCCATCTCTCCCAGTTTATGATAAGATTAAAATCCCCTTTAAATACTACTCTGCCTTTTGTTACATAGTTGCCTAATTTCAGCATTTGCACCATCTAGCACTTCTGAGCTGCTACCAGGTGATCTATATGTGACACCTAGAGTGGTTTTAGTTCCTTTCCGGTTCCTCAGTTCTGCCCATAAAGTTCCACCCATTTCACCGTATAAATCATTCTGTTTCAAATTAATAATGCTACTCTAACCATTCTGCCATTTTCTCTATCTCCCCTGTAAGCTTTATAATCTGATATGTTTCATTCCCAGTCCTGATCATCCTGCAACTATGTCTCTGTAATGGCTACAATATCATAGGTTCCGATTTGAATCTGTACCCCCAGCTAATTTAATTTGTTCCTTATATTCTATGTTTTTGTATAAAGAGATCTCATTTTGGCTGTACACTCTATCCTATTGTTCAGCATCTTTTTATTATTTCTCCCTCCTGGCTTACTCAATGCATTTTTTACAGACCCACCTTGCCTATTAAATTGGCCCTGCTTACTCATCCTATTTACCTATACCTTCTCCTCACTTGTTGACCCCTTGATCCAGTTCCCACTCCCCTGCCACAATAGTTTAAACCCTCCCAAGCGGCACTAGCAAACCTCCTCGCAAGGATATTGGCACCCCTTCAGTTTGGATACAACCTGTCCTTTTTGTACAGGTCCCTTCTGCCCTGGAAGAGATGCCAATAATCCAGGTAGCTGAAGCCCTCCCTCCTACACCAGCTTTCTAGCCACTATTCAGCCCTACTATCTTCCTACTTCTGCCCTCGCTACCACATGGCACAGTAGTAATCCCTAGATTACAACTATAGAGGTCCTGCTTTTCAACTTTCTACCTAAATCCCTAAATTCCTTTTGCAGGACCTCACCTCCCATCCTGCCTATATCATTAGTTCCAATATGGACCGCAGTCTCTTGTTGCTCACCCTTGCTTTTAATATGTCCTGTGCCCACTCAGAGACATCCTTGACCCTGACACCAGGAAGGCAACATACCATCCAGGAGTCTAGCTTGTGGCTACAGAAATGCCTGTCTGCGCACCTGACTATAGAGTCCTCAACTACCACTGTTCACCTGTACTTTGAACCTCTCTGCTGCGCCACAGAGCCAGCTGTGTTGCCGCAATTCTGTTTACTGATATCTCCATCCCCTGATAAGCCATCTCCCCAACAGTATCCAAAATGGCATACTTGTTGGACAGGTAAATAGCCACAGGGACCTTGCACTGACTGCAAGCTCCTCCTGGCAGTCACCTATCTACCTTCCTCAACATTGGGTGTGGCCACGTTTCTGAAACTGCTGTCAATGGCAGATTCCACCAAGTGCATGCTCCTAAATGTTTTGAATTGCTGCAGCAGCAAATCCATGTCAACATCCTTCATTATCCAATCTGTTTCCAGTAATTAACCCAAACAGCTTTTTTTTTATGTTCTGCTATAGATTTTTGTCATTGCACCAGAGGTCTACACTTGTTCAAATTTAGGTTTCAGATACTGGAGGGAAATGCTGGTAACCATTAGTAGTTCAGTCTGGCTATATGTGACTCAAGACGCGCACATGAGCAACTGAGGACAGAGGACCTAAAACAGCAGTACTCCTTCAGGTTTCACAGAAATAAACACAAATGTACCCAATATCTCCTGCCTGACTGGTCCATTAGCTGATGTTGTATGCAATTAGCTGAATAGTTGGCCTGGACAGAAGAGTGTTACATTCAGATTGACAATGTGAGCTGAATAGTCAGTCATTCCCAACAACTTTCTGGTGCATTTGTTGGTTGAGTGCGCAATCTCTTTACTTATCAGCCTGCGTGCGATGATGTTGGAAATCAATACACCTACAAAAAAAATTGCATAGTTTTCTAAACATGAGAAAACGTGACCGCTATGTCTGAAGACTTACTGAAGTCAAATTTGAAATTTAGAGCTTGCAGGCAGAATCGTCAAATATTAGGGAATCACATCTTATCACTTAAAATGTGCAGCAAATTTTAGAAAGCCCACTCATAAATACTCAGGTATTTTGGATTATTGTGATGGAGCTATTGGTTTCTAGAGCACTACTTTTCATTATTCAGCTTATGCACCGTTAAAAAAAATGAAACAAAACTGTTGGAGTCAAAATGTTTTCCAGAAAATAAGGCTTTTTTTGATAGCTTCTGCTGTAAAAAGGTTTCAGAATGTAATCCCCTGGCTCCAGCAGGTGTGCATTTGAAATGCCTTCTTGTTTTTTTAACTATTGAGTGTTTGTGTGGACTTTTAACGTCAGTTTCAAGTCAGTGTCCTTCTGTACTGTCTATTAACATGTGGAGGTTTATATTTCATGCACTGGCAGTGCTGATTGGCACATACCAAGTGACAGGTTTAAATGCCCCACAGTAATATTTCCACATGAATGAAGAAAGGTCTGCATTCCACCAGTTTCAGCCCCTTCCACACCCTGATTTCCTTTGCTCTCCATTGGATGCCACGCCTCCAGCTATCTTGAGCCTAAGCTAGAATTCCCTCCCCAAGACTCTCTAACTCACTTTTGGTCATCTGTCTCCATATATTCCTGCGTATCTCACTGTGAAATGTTGTCTGATAAGCATGTTGGAGCATTTTATTTTGTTACATGCAATTGTTCTTGTTTCAATAAGTAGGCTGCTCAATAGGTAGTGGGGAAGTAAACAGCTTGGATTAATTGAAGTGGAAACATGGGGAAATTTGATTAACATTATTTATTTTGAAGTGATAGCAGCTCTGGGACAGACCTTCATAAGTAATTTTTTTTAAAGGTTCAATTTTGCCATTGGTCTGGTCTTTTCTTATTTGTGGACCTCATTAGCTGCCATTCTGGATTGATCCTCTGATGATGTCCTCCACAGACTCAGTCTGCTGACAAGTGGGAGGCTCAGGGAAATGATGCTGATGTTTGTCAGTCTGCTGCCTTATCCTTTTTCCTTTCTCTGCTTCCTCCCTATGTCCTTCTTTGACTCATTCTGCTCAGTGGAGGTCTTGGTGGGTGCACAGCTTAGTCACGATCACAGTCACTCTCTGTACATGTGTCTCTTTCTCCAATGCAGAAGCAGCTCACACCACATTGCCACGACATTATAAGAGTTGATGGGTTCTGGTAGCAGCTCCTTTGGGCGGATGTTGCTGCTACCAATCTTTTTGTAATACTAGTCTGCACAGCTTACACGTACTAAATGATGAAGAGTGAACCACTAATAAGTCTTTGCCAGAAGAGGCACATAACCTAAGTATCTATCAGTGATTCATTACACACCAATTAAGATGACAGATTACTTTAACTCAACAAGCTTTAACTATATTACACTTGTTCAGAGATGTGAATATCTAAAAGACACCAGGCTAACCTAAGAAACAACTACAACAGGTATCCAGAACTGGCTAGCTCCTCCCAGAGGCAGTCCAAGATATCTATTGGGCAGAGCTATACAAGCCTTCAGAGGTACCCTTACAGGCCAAATGTTTTGTATAACATTAATCACTCCACCATTTTCAGCTTTTGGTACAGTGACCTTATTTGTGCATGTGACAAAACCCTGTGTCTCAATCAATATAAATTTTAAAAATGACAAATCATCTTGTTGTTAAGGAAACTATTGTTTAAATCTGACCTGTTGTGTGCTAAAACTGTACCAAAGTACAAAGTGACCTACAGATGTGAAACCTCACCATGCTCAGAGCACAGCACTGCAAGAGCTCTGCACTGTTGAAGGAACTGTCTTTAGCTGGGATGTTAAACTGAGGCTCCATTTGCCTTCTTAGCCAGATGATGAATGCCCCAGTCCACTAAACAAAGAAGAGTACAGTTCTCCCCGCTATCCTGGGCATTACTTATCCCTCAACCCATACAGATAAAACAGATTATTTGATCATTAGCATAGTGCTGTTGGTAGAACCTTGCTGTGCTTAAATTAGCTGCCACAATCCATGCTCTGAAAGAGTGACTAAAAATATGCATCACAGGCTAAATCATGGGACATGCCACGGTTACAAAAGGAATATGATTGACAATTCTTTTCTGGTCTGGTTTTGAAGTTATTTATCAGCTTTCCTGCTGTTGTATTAAATTTGCACTTCATCCCCCATTGTATTACAGTCACCACAGCTGCTGTGCTTGCTACCGGCCTGCTCCCATATCCCCCTTTTTAATTAGACACAAGCCAACTCCTTGCTGTCCAGAAACTTGTGCTGTAATTCAGTAGAGCAACACGGGTGCTGATGCCTCTCTAATGTTTCCCCCTATATCTGTGAACAACAGTAGCCACTGGTTACTTAGCTGAGAGCATCACAGATGGTTCGGAAGCTATAAAACTAAACACATTTACACCACCATTTGTCTTTGTGCACGTACATATACAAAAGTATGCATTCACATGTACACAGAACATACATAAACACACACTTGCTAGCTGAGTTCACTTGGATTACCTTACTGTTCAAATGGCAGAATTATTGAGTTAATTTTCAAAAGAATTGGAAAGTGTGATAATCACACTGCTCGGTCATTAATCTAGCTTGCTGATTATGAAACCACTGGAGAATGTAGTCTTGCCATTTTCTCCCGTGCTTTTTGAACCATTGCCTTGGGCTGTGACCTGAGTCATTAGGAAACCACACACATCTGTAGTTCCCTGATCCTATGCAGGTTACAGAACTGAACCAGGAAGATTAGGACAGCACCCTGTTTCACACCTACTGCTTTAAGATTGCTTATTATACTTATGGCTTCAAAGGGACAGTGAAGAATTTGATGTTATTACTAGAGGATAACAATTATCACTCTTTGGCCGATGAAAGCGACTAACAATTCTAAATGTAGCTACAGAAAAGTGGAGATACAAGATGGATAGTCATGCCCTTCAGCCTGTTCCATAATTCAATGATATCTAAGCTGATCAGTATCTTTACTCCATTTCACCACCTTATAGACGTAACCTTTAATGCCTGATAAAAAGCTATAAACCTCAGTTTTAAAATTTTCAACTGACCTAATCTCAATACTTTTTTAAGGGAGTGAGTTCTAGATTTCCACTACCTCTTGTATGAAGAAATATTTCCTGACACAACCCGAGAATGACATATCTCTAATTTTACAGTTGTAACTAGAGGAAAATCTTCTCTCGCCAGCTACTCTGTCAAAACTTCGAATCATCCTAAACATCACAGTTAGATCACTCTTTGATCTTCTACGATCAAGAGAATACAAGCTTAGGCCATGCAACCTGTCCTCAAAATGTAATTTCTTTAACTCTGGTATATCTTCAAATAGAATCATAGAATCTCTACAGTGTAGAAACAGGCCATTTGGCCCAACACATCCACACTGTCCCTCTGAAGAGCATCCCACCCTGACCCATTGCCCTACCCTCTCCCTATAACCCTGTATTTCTCATGGCTAATGCACCTAAGCTACACATCTCTGAATACTATGGGCAATTTAGCATGGCCAATCTACCTACCATGCACATCTTTGGTTTGTGGAAGGAAACCAGAGCACCCAATGGAAACCCACACAGTTAGGGGAGAATGTGCAAACTCCACAGAGACAGATGTCCAAGGTCGGGATTGAACCCAGGTCCCTGGTGCTATGAGGCAGCAGTACTAGCCACTGAGCCACCATGCCACCCCCTGTGCCACAGTGCCTCCTTTGGCCAATTTATCTTTCCCACTATTCACTGCCTAGAACTGAACACAACCCAATAAATTGCATCTAATCAGAGTTTTATATAACTGTAATGTAACTTCTACCCCTTGGTACAGGACTATGTAACTTAATATCATCAGCAAACTTAGCTGTATGGCTCTCTATTTCTTCATTGAAGTCATCGATAAATATGGTGACAAAATGAAGCTCCACTCCAAATCCCTGTGATATCAGAATCACATCCTGTCAACAGGGCTACTTTCCCTGCAGACTGTCTCTGAACTTCTCACCTACTCATCTCAATAGATTACCTCCAATTGCACACAATTTCATTTTTGTTAGTAGTCTCTTTTGTGGAACTTTCTCAAATGCACTTTGAAAGGCAATATAAATATCTTCCACAGACAATGAAGCAGTCTATGTTCATATGCAGCAAGACCTGGACAATATCCAGGCTTGAGCTGACAAATGAAAAATAACGTCCATGCCACACAAGTGCCATACCATGACCATATCCTGCATGAGAGAATCTAACCATTAACACTTTAAGTTCAACTGTATTACCTTTGCTGAATGCCTCATTATCAACATCTGGGAGGTTACTAATGACCAGAAGTTGAACTGAATCAGCCATATAAATACTAGGTCAGAGCAAGTCAAAGGTTGGAAACCTATGGTGAGTAATTCATCTCATGACTCCCCAGAGCCTGTCCACCATCTACAAGGCACAAGTCAGAATGTGATGGAATATCTTCCACTTGTCGGGATGAGTGCAACACCTACGACAGTTGAGAACCTGACATCATCTGGGACAAAGCAAGCCACTTGATTACCACAGTATTCACCACCTTCAACATTCACTGCTTTACCAACAGTGAGACACTGTGTCAGAAAGGTATACAAGGTGTGCTGCACTAACTCACCTAGGTTCCTCCAACAGCACCTTCTAAATTTGTGACCTCTACTACCTAGAAAGTCAGGCGCAGCAGATACATGGGAACATCATCACCTGCAAGTTCACCATCCTGATGTTAAACTATATCACTCTTCCTTAATTGTTGCTGTGTCATTATCTTGGAACTCCCTTCCTGAAAGCACAGTGGGTGTCCCTAAACCCAGGAACTGCAGCAGCTCAAGAAGGCAACTCACTACTACCTTCATATAGGGATGGGCAATAATGCTTACCCAGTCAGCTCATAGACAAATAAAAATAAAACTTTATTGCCTTGACTTAATTTCATTTCATTTCTCCTCATATTTGTGATACGTTATCCTCTTCTTCCACTATGAAGATTGATAAAGCGCAAGTTTGTCAAATACTAATTTTCAGTTAAAGTATCACCTACATCTAAGAGAGTAGAGCACTAGATAACCAGCAAACAAAATAATGGAGACAAACAGAAAAAAAATGTGTTCATGCAGTGAGTGGTTAAGATCTGGAATGTGTTGTTTGAGAGTGTGGTGAAGATATTTTAAGCAAGGTATTGAAAAGGTGTTGTGAACAGATAAGGAGGGGTAAAGCAATTCTTCTCTGTTCAACTTCCTCATTTAACCTAAAAGAATATGCAGTTTAAAATCATTAGAGTGTCCTTGAAGTGCAAGCTTTTAAGCTGAGACCACTGCTTGTTAACAGTGGCCTGGATCAACAGCAACTACAATATTGTGGATATCTAAGTTCTTGGTCCCTGAAAAATTGTCTCCAGTTTGGTGCTTTGTCTTCCCTGAGGAAGAGCCTTCTCCAGTTTTGCAGTTACAAATCCATTTCCTCTGCATTGCCAAAAACAGTTCCTTGAAATACATAAAGCGAAATTGCTGGAGAAACTCAGCAGATCTGGCAGCATCTGTGGAGAGAAATCAGTTAACTTTTTAGGTTCAGTGACCCTTCAGAACAAGTTTCTCTCCGCAGATGTCGCCAGACCCACTGAGTTTTTCCAGCAATTTCTGTTTTGTTTCTAATTTCCAGCATCTACAGTTCTTATGGGTTTTCTTTTTTGTTTCCTTGTAATGCAAGTTTGTTTTGTGTAGTCCATATGCAACAGTTATGTTTCCTTAGGTTTCTTAATTGTAAATGAGGTTCCATTTCCAATATGTGAAAATTTTCATAAAGTTATAAATCAAAATAGAGAATAAAGGATTTCTTCTTGCCTGGTGGGTTGGCTGGTTTCAGTGCCTTTTGATAAATTATTAATTTTAGTTCAGACTCTATTTGTCTCACATTGGTTTCATGACAGGAGCAACCTGCGGTTGGGAGATTGTGGTGGTAAATTTTAAGTCAGTTTTTTTTCTTTTTAAAACCATTTCAGGCAATATATGTCCCATCTTTTAAAATCAGGTGATGGAATTCAAAAATCACTAGTCTATATTTAATCACTACACTGACAGAGGGACTGGGAATATTATTTGAAAATGTAGAATGTGCAGGTTCATGGGGGATAGGCAAGTGAAAGACACTAGGTTTGTTGCTTATTCAGAGAGCCATTACAGTCACAGCAGACTTGAATGGCCTCCTTCTGTTCTATAATGATTCTGTGACTGTAATTCTGTTTTCAAAGGGCACGGTTACTCACAGCTCTCCTTGTTCTCTCAACAAACATGTAAAATCCTTTAGTATTGCCCTTGATATCCTTCACAATTTTTTTCTGTCATGCTTCCTTTATGCAGCTTTTGCTTTATTTTTAGTATCCCTTTGTTGTTTTTCATATCTCCTGCAGTCCACAAAGTGAGTATTTTTTTTTGCAATATGGTGCATGGATATTATAATCAGTTGGCACTGCACATCTTTGTACTTAGCAACCACATGTAGAACTATATTCTTTCCATTTATATTACTATCCAATAATTTGGATGAATTGGATCTTAATATCCTGGCACTATTCCGAAGAAGTGCAGGGATGTTCTCCAAGTGACCTAGTTGGTATTTAACTCTCAACCAACATTAGTAAACAAAAATCAGGCAACCTGGTCATTATCACATTATGGGACTTTGCTGTGCACAAATTGGTGGCATGTTTCCTCCATTACAACAATGACAGCATTCACTGCCTAAAAAAGTGCTTTATAACATCCTGTAGTTTGGAAAGTTACTACACAAAAGCACTTTCTTTCCTTTTGCTGTCAGGCTTTTACAGTCACAGAATTGATGAATTCTTAAATTTGCTAGGAAGGCAAAATGGGAATTTTGGCAATGTATAATCCTTGTAAAATCTTCTACCTCCCTTCTATGCCATTCCTTTTTTCCCTTCTCAATCCTTAAATTTCCTTGCTTCAAGAGAAGGTCCCATACCCTGTTGTTCTCATCTGGCTGACTTGAGCTCAGGTTTATGACAAGTTATGGTACTAAAGGCTTCGAACTGAATGTTGCAGGTAATATCTAACATGATATGCCCTCCTCCAGCATGATCCAACCCAACGCCAATCTCAATGCTAATTTAGTGAAACTGATCTGATATCACTGTATAGTGGAGGTATAGGAGTCATTGTCTTGTACATCTCGTGGTCACAGTTGTCTCCTGAATTAATTTCAAATGCTTTTGGGATTTGGATGGGGAATTTCCACAAGTCTTATTCAATTCATAGATTCTTTTCTCATCTTTAGCCTCTCCCATGACACTCCAATAATACTAGCAGTGGGGACCATTGGGACACATTAACTGCCTTGTATATTATACTTTATTACTTGTTATTATTAATATTAATTATTATTATTATTTATAATATATTTGGATTCCCAAAAAAATACTTGATAAGGTACCAGATGTTAGGCTATTTAATAAAATATGAGATATGGCTTTGCCAACAGTTTATTAGCATAGATAGAGGATTTATTCATCTGTAGAAAACATAGAGTTGGGATATACAGGATATTTTCATGATGCCAACCTATAACCAGTGGAGTGCCACAGGGATTAATATCAGGACCACAATTATACACAATATACATTAATGACTTGGTTGAGGAAAGTGAATGTACTTAAGCCAAGTTTGCAGATGCTACAAAAATAGGTGTGAAGGCAAGTAGTGAGAATGACACAAAATAGAGGGACATAGACAAGTTGTGAGTGGGCAAAAACATGGCAGATGCAATATAACGTGGTAAAATGTGAGGTTATGCACTGTGGTAGGAGGAATGACTATTATGTAAATGGAGTGAGACTGCATAAAGCCACAACACCGAGGGATTTGGGCAACCTTGTGCATGGAATAAAAAGATAGATCGGGAAGGCAAATGGAATGTTAGCCTTTATTTCAAAAGGAATGGAGTATGCAAATAGGGGAGTCTTGCTAAAATAATACAAGCACTAATTAGACCACTCTATGAACAGTTTCAGTCCCTTTATCTAAAGAAAGATGTATTGGCATTAGAGACAGTCCAGGCAAAGTTTGCCAGGTTAATCCCTGGTATGGAGGGACTTTCTTATAAGGAGAGGTTGAGTAGGTTGGGCTTGTATACACTGGAGTTTAAAAGAATGAGAGGCGACCTTATTCAAGCATGCAAGATTCTTAGGAAACTAGACACTGTATGTGTGGAAAGATTGCTTCCCCTCATAGGACAATCTGGGATCAAAAGGCATAGCGTCAGAGAAAGGAGCCATCCATTTAAGACAGAGATGAGGAGGAATTTCTTCTATCAGAGGGTAGTGAATCTTTGGAATTCTTTACTATGAAGAAGTGTTGCAGTTGTATCATTAAGTATATTCAAGCCTGAGACAGACCGATTTGTAATCAGTAAGGAATCAAGGGTAACGGAGAAAAGGCAGGAAAGTGGAGTTTAAGATGATCAGATCCCCTTGAACGCCAAAGCAAACTCAGTGGGTTAAATGACCAACTTCAGCTTTAACCATCTACAGTCTGTGACAGTAATTTTTCTGGTCTTTTCCTTCCCACCTATTCCCATGTCACAATTAAAGACTCGGATGTAGTTTTTGTTTAACATCATCAACATTTTTAATTCCTTTAAATCACTGGCTGAAGATCACGCTTGAAGAGTAGAAAATCCGGTCTAAATTTGCTTTCTAAATATGAGTTGGAAAGATCAACATGGTCTACCCACAGCTACAAGGGAAAGAGTATTATTTCAAGTGTAGTGAAAGAGCCCATCCAAAACAAACATCTTTCTTTTTATTCCCAAAGCTTACTGAGCTTTTCCAGACCTTTTGTTCCTACATTGCCATCAACCTGTAACTTTCCCTCCTTGAACATTTCTGACATGAATAAGTAACTGAGCTTTGACAGAAAGTCCTCAAAAACAGGGTATAGGGCAGATACCTGTGTCAGAATGATTCTCTCTGTGCTGCTCCATTTTAAAAAGGGACAATGTTTTCCCTTCAATTTTTATGATTCTAACATTGTTAACAATCTAATTAAAATGCAGTCAAGTCTGACACTTAACCCTTGCCTTTCGTTTGATGTTTACGCTATTAACAATTAGCACAAAACTTAAAATAGCTTCAGAAGCCTTTTGAAACTGTGACACAATTGTCAGTAATACATTTGAAGAGCCTGCCACTTTGCCTACCCAAACAAGACTCATTAATGAGCGAAGCTAAGACAAACTGTCAAATTTCTTTCTCTCTCCCTCTGCTGTTACTTCTTCCCCATTTCTCGTTAATTAGCTTGTTTTCTCTCACTCCGCGGGCTGGTGCTAGAACTGGTGTCAAAGGATGTCAGTTTTTTGTAAACCCAAGAGTCAAACTAATCAACAGGATTAATGACTCTGCAGCCCATTGTACTAGAGGTCCAGTAAAAAGGTTTGGGGAAAGCAGATTCCAGCATGCTGCTTTCCATCAAAAAGCTGCCAAACCCCTACTGAACTAAAATGAGCAGCGATTAATATATTAACCTTAACAGCTTTGAACTCACATTTTCTGAAAGACTAGGCTGCTTGCTGACAAGGGATTGATGGGCGTTTTGATAGGAAGCAAACATAACTACATTACATGCAGTACATCAAAAGACAAGCACTTCTTGGGAGCTTTCCTTCTGTATTCCACAGTAATGATGTATGGAGACAAGTGCTCTGAAGTGGGTGGAATTATTCATTATGCTGTCGCCTGCTGATTTGTGTATCCAACAATTTTTGAATAAATATGGAAACTAAAATTAGCCTTTCAGCATAATGTAATTAATTGGATGTCTTTGCATATCTGATTTCTGAATCATACTTCAGTTCATTGCATTTTCCAGCAAGGAACTCACTAATGCAATTTTTTTAACTAGCAGCATGACTGCATTCTTCCCCTTATTAGACAGGCAAGAATGTAGTGGGTTTTCACTTTGAATCTAGTGATAGCACTGAGAATAACCAAGTCAGAAATAATATAGGTCAACTTCAATGGCACTTATCACAGAACAGTACAGCATTCCATTGTAGCCTGACCTTCATCCCAGACAGGCCTAATTTACCAGCCAACTGGTGTTAGCAAAGATTCACTGTGAAATTTTAATAGGATTTTCATTCTTTTTATCTTGGTTCATTTTTCAGTCTGCGCCTTTAATTTTATTTTCTTACTGTACTGATGACATTTTTAATGAGTTATTTTGTTTCTGTAAACAGTTTACTTTTTTAAAAAATTCTTTCATTGGAGTTTCATTGCATTTGTTGCTCATTGCTAATGCTTCCTGAGTAGGAGATGATGAACTGCCCTCTCAATAATTGTGTTCCATTGGGTGCAGGTAAACCTATGAGGAAGGTGGCGCTAGAATGTGACCCAGTGACAGTGAAAGAATGGCAATATATTTCAAAGTCAAGATGGTGTGTGGTTTGGTGGAGAACTTACAGATTATGGTTTTCCCACACAAATACTGCCCTGACATTTCTAGGTGGTAGGGTTTGGGAGTTGCAGTCTAAGGAGTCTGGGCAAGTTACTATAGTGCACCTTGTAGGTAATACCAACTGCTGCTACTCAGTTGTGGAGGGAGTGAATGTTGAAGGCGGTGGATGGTACACCAATCAAGTGGACTACTTTATTCTGGATTGTGTCGAGTTTCTTACACGTTGTTAGGACTTTACGCATCTAAGCGAGTGGAAAATGTTCCACCACAGTCCTCAATTAAGCTCTATAGATGGTGGATAGGATTTGAGGGGACAGAAGATGAGTTAAAGGCACAGAATTCCAAATCTTTGACCCACTTTTGTAGCCCCAGTATGTATATAGAGTCATAGAGTCATACAGCATAAAATAGATCCTTCAGTCCAACTCGTCCATGCCAATCAAGTTTCCCAAACTAAACTAGTCCCACTTGTCTGCATTTGGTCCATATCCCTCAAAACCCTTCCCATTCATGTACCTCTCCAAACATCTCCTAAATGTTGTAACTGTACTTGCATCCACCATTTCATCTGGCAATTTATTCCACATATGAACCATCCTCTGAAAGCCTGTTACAACCAAATTTCTGGTCAGTCGTAGCCCCTAGGACATTGACAGTGGGGACAGCACAGTTGATTGAAAGTCATGGGGAGATGATTAGATTCGCTGTTGTTAGAGTTGTCATTGTTTGGTGCTTGAAAATGTGGCACAAATTTTACTTGCCACAAATCAGCCCAAGCCTTAATCTTACCCAGGTGTTGCTGCATATGGACACAGACTGCTTCAATGTCTGTGGATTTGCAAGTGGCACGGCACACTGTGAAATAGCTCCACTTCTGACTGTACGAAAGAGGAAGGTTCATTGATGACACAGCAGAAGATGCGTAAGCACAGGACACTTCCCTGGGAAATCCTTGCAGCTACGTTTTGGGACTGAGACGATTGCCCCAAAACACCATAAACATCCGGCCATACAACATACAGAAGCAATGTCTTCATAAAACCTAGAATAAGAGGCATACCTGCTGCCAGCCCTGAACTGACGGATAGGACTCTCACTTTTCAGACAGAAGGACTCTCGAGTTAAAGTTTTATTTCAGAGGCTTGAGCACAGAATCTAGGTTAACATTGCATGTTGTCCTGAGGGAGTACAACGCGATCGCAGGTAATGGTTTAGGTTGAGATGATAAACTAAAGTTCCGTATGCCTTTTCAAATGAAAATGAGAGATTCCACAGCATTCTTTCAAAGAACAGTCCTCAGCAGTGTCCTGACCATTTCCTCCTAGCTTCAACCAACTTACCCGATCCAGTTTATCTCGAGGCAACTAACTTGAACAAGAAGTCAGTACCATGGACATCATCATTGTGCATCCACACTGTACAGGAACTGGAAACGGAAGCACTACTCCCATTGTTGATGCTTGCCATCCAGCTGACCACCCCTCATCACTAGAATCTCACTAACTGTCCCGCTGGCCACCTCCCTGGCCACTAGCCACCTCTCTCACTGTTCCCCTCACTGCCTGGCTCACCACTTCACTCAAAGAGTGGGGCAATGAGTAAGGCAGCAGGTAAGGCATTGACGGCTCTTTCTGAGTGCTCCTTAGGGGTCAATGGTTATGTAGATCATTTCAGGGGTGCTAGGCCAATACATGAAACATACTTAAAGTATCATACTATTACCAAGTTCTGGGGGTCATTGGCTGTGGTATCACAGGCACTGCGACTACATGAGGCAACATATCTAGGTATTATCCTACTTCTATTTAAGGGAATTCACTATGTATAAGTTGCTGTGTTTGAAATATCTCAACATGATGACACTTCGAAAGTTTTCAATTGCTGTGGAGCATTTTAGGACATCCTCATTATCTGAAACACGCTCTTCAAATCCAAGTTATACTGTCCTTTGTTTGGCTCAAATGCTACACTGATTAAAAGCTATCTATCTAAATGAATGGTAGCTAGGAATTATGGTACTGCACTGGGAATCAAATGAGGTCAAATCCAACTGTGATAGTTTGAGAACTAGTGTCCAGCTTAAAACAAATCTGGAATTAAAAAGCTGCCAGGATTTTAAAGGACCTCAGGAGTGCATGCTGGGAGGCAAGGGTGAGAAAATGCCTAGGGTAGCTAGAAGTGGAGTGCTTTTCTCCAGTGGTGGGAGGTCAGCTCATTATCCTCTCACCCTTGGACCATTTAAAGTTTTTCAGTGGCTATTTAAGGGCCTTACTTTACTAGGATGTTATGTCAAACAGCCCATGGTACTCCAGGTATGTCAGTATACCTTTGAAAGGCATGTCCATGACATCATCACAGTATTACAGCTTATATGCTGGGGCTGAAAAAAAATCTCATACTCCATTTTACATCAGCATCACTTGAAGCACAACTTGCTACTAGACGTGGGCTCCTCTGTTGTAATCTAATAATTATATAGTATATTATATATATTAACACAGTGTCTGAAAAATCTAATGTGTGTATATAATCATTAACTGTGATAAATATCTGTTGGATTCTTCAATATCACAATATCTACACCTGGTTTTGTATGCTATTGGAGAGAACATTGCCTCATCAGGTAATACACTTTGCTGAAGGCAAAACTCACATCATCTGCCAGGGCTATATTTTGCCAACAGTAAGGCAGGCCCACACAACTACCTGGGGGGACAGCCCAACAAATTCTTAGGTTCTCACTGGGGCTGAGAATAGAAGCCTGCTGATCAGAAAGCTGTGGTCCATAAAGGGCTTCCAACGTCAAAGGACACCCCTCAAAAACACTGCTGACTTCCATGGACTGGGTGCGGTCCCAATAGTGGCTTCTGCTCCCTCTGACAATCATGAAACTGATGAGCTGTCAGCTTTCTAATTAACCAACGATCCTTGAAGGTGGGACTTCACCCCTTAAAAGGGATGTGAGACACAACTCCAGGCCATTTATTGCTTGATGCTTATAAAATGCAGTCAGGGCTCACAAAACCAGCAGAAGCCAAATTTTTTGAATGAGGCCGCTGCCACGCTGTGAAATTCTGGTGCCAACAAACTGACTGTGAAGATGTTGACATTGTGTCAATAGTGCCAACTGGCTAACAATTTCATTTCAGGAAGGAATTCTACCATTCTTAGCCAGACTGGTTTATGTAACTCCAGATATACACCAATGTGTTTGACTCTTAACTGCTCATATAAGAAGTGTTCCACAAGCCACTCAATAATATCAAACCACTATTACACATATTACGAATGAAACTGGATGGATTTCTCAACTAAGATATAAACATGATTGGATATGCCAAAGGCTCAACCTGCTTGTTCAACCTTGCAAGTCTTACTCACTAGCATTTGTGAACTGGTGCACAAGTTGAGAGCATTGTCCTGCAGATTAGTTAAGCAACACTCTGACATAGTGTTAATCACAGATTGATAAGTATTAACTAACATCCCAGAATTTTCCAGACAGAATATTTTGGGCAGGTGCTGGTGTTGCATTTAAGGAAGTACCTCTGTTAAAGTGACAGCTCCGATGTCATAAATGTTCAACAACTAGAGTATGGCCATCTACCCGATAAAGACACAGCTTTTTTTGGTCATTCACAGGATGTGGGAGTCACTGGCTAGGTCAGCATTTGTTGCCAATCCCTAGTTGCCCAGAGAGCAGTTAAGAGTCAATGACATTGCAGTGGTTCTGGAGTCATATGTAGGCCAGACTAGGTAAGGACAGCAGTTTCCTTTCCTAAAGAACACTATTGAACCAGATGGGTTTTTGCCTGACAACCGTATCATGTCACCATTAGACCCTTAATCTCAGATGTTTATTGAATTCAAATTCCACCATCAGCCATGGTGGGATTTGAATCCAAATCCCCAGAATATTTCCTGGGCCTCTGGATTAACAGGTCAGTGATAATACCACTAGGCCATCAACTCCCCACGATTGGGCCGCACGTGTGTTGAGAGACCTGGTGAACAGAATCACAGGAGGTTTTCTAGGATCCCTTGCAGCAAACCTCTGAGCTAAATCCTTCACCATTATCACATCTACTTTTACAGGTTCCTGTTCACTTTCATCCTCCTCCTGCAACCTGACCGCTAACATTCCACTAATAGCTCTTCCATTACCTTATGCCTCTTGTACTACCTTTTCAATGTCAACCTGCATATTACATACAGCTCATTGTTGCTCCCACATTCATTAAATTTTACAGCAGAGAATGTGGCCCTTTGGGTCTGGGTAGATCTGCAAAAGAAACTTCCAATTAGTCTCACTCATCCTTTTTGAGTACAGAAGCAGGGATGTCTTGTAGCAATTATACAGGGTCTCAATGAGACTACCCGTGCAGTATTGTGTGCAGTTTTCGTCTCCTTATCTGAGGAAGCATGGTCTGGCTAAGGAGGAAAAGCAACAAAGATTTACCAGATTGATTCCTGGAATCGTAAGACTGATGTATGAAGACAGATTGAATCAGTTATTACTATATTCATTGGAGTGTAGAAGATTAGGGGAGGGAATCTCATAGAAAGCCATAAAATTCTAACAGGATTACACAAGATAAATGTTGCCCATTCTGCTAGCCGATGCCCGATTTGCAACCAATATGTGTCATCCTCCCTGGCTGCCATCCCTCTATGCTTGGTATCATCAGCAAATTTTAAAATTTTACTCTGTATGCTAATATTCAAGTGATTCATTGATATCAAAAAAGCCGTTGTTCTAATACTGACCCAAGGGAATCACAATCATTGACCTTCCTCCATAACCATAGTCATTTCCTATGACTTCTTGTAATCCAAGCTGACACTGACACTCTTATTCCATGAGCTTCAAT
The DNA here is from genome assembly GCA_024137785.1 of Ginglymostoma cirratum. Lineage (NCBI taxonomy): Eukaryota > Metazoa > Chordata > Chondrichthyes > Orectolobiformes > Ginglymostomatidae > Ginglymostoma > Ginglymostoma cirratum. Next base: position 4,321,068 of record JAHRHZ010000029.1, on the reverse strand, counting down.
TTTTTTTACCATCCTTTTATATGGTACTTTGGCAAACATTTTTAAAATTGATATTGATAACTGTTACTCCACCAAAAACATTTAATTAGAATAATCAGAAACGATCTACCTTTTACAAATCCTTTTACTTAACCCATGCCTCCGTCAATAATTTTCTTAAATCTGTATTGTTTGGTTAATAACTATATTGCCAGTTGGAATGGCTTGCCCATATTTACTCCATCAAGATCGCAAATAATTTTGAAAACCTCTATTAAATCTATCCATGCCTGCTCTGCCCTGAAGAAGAACAATTTCAGCTTTGCCAGCCTTTCGATAAAACAACAAACTTACTGCCCAATTTTTGTGGCAGGGAAAGCAAACGCAAGGAAAAATAATCTTGAAATTAGTCAAGCCCTGTGGTTACTTCACTTTCTTGTGAAGTGGCTTGGCTGTAGGGTTTTTTTGCACCCGTTTGAGCTCAGTTTCACATCTCATCTGAAAAATACACAGCCGAGCACAATTCTTGTTCAGTATTGCATTGCCATGTTAGCCTGGATTATGTGGTCAGATTCCTAGACACAGTTTATAATTCAACAGCTTTTTGCAGATTGCAACTTTAACATAAATTGAGTCCTATGAAATAAAGTTTGACACCAAATCAAATTTAGTCAAAGAGGTAGATATCAAGGGGAAAGCAACAGGAAAATTTGAGGAGGGAGTCCCAAAGATCAGGGACTAAGTAGCAGAAAGCACATATGCACAGGAGTCTAGATTTGGAGAATCACAGATTTTTCCAAACTCTTGTAGATTTGAAGGAGCAGAGAAAGAGCTAGGGAGAGACAAAGCCACCAAGAGATTTTTAAAATGGTTGAAAACTGAGGTTTTGCTATCTAATAAAACATCTGTTCAACAATTACTAAATGTTGAACAATCAGAATATTCGGTGAAGACATTGAGAGATATGGTATTGATGTTAGTTGAATGATGCATGTATATATGTGGAGCTAAATTTGTGCTTTCAAATTATGTCACTGGGAGGGAACATGTAGTTGAAGAATTAAGGGGACTCCAGAGGGATGATCAGAACAGGCAGAGACTCCAGAATTGTATCAGTCATTGGTTGAATGGATGGAAAAGTGACAAATCATAGAATCCCTATAGTGCGGAAGCAGCGCATTTGGCCTATTGAGTCCACACCACCTGTCCAAAGAGCAACCACCCAGTACCTTTTCCCTCTAACCCTGCATTATCCCATGGCTAATCCACCTCGCCTGCACATCCCTGGACACTATGAGCAATTAAGCATGGCTAATCCACCTAACTTGCACATTTTGGCCTTGTGGCAGGAGCACCCACATAGGCACATGGAGAATGTGAAAACTCCACACAGGCAGCCACTAACAATGGAGGGGATCCTTTGTAAATCAAACTTATTGTCACCAACCAAGAACACACCCAGTAATTGATGATTTGTGATATCCCTTCCAGAACTGTAATAACTTGGAGACACTAACCCCAGGGGTATGCTATGATGTGTGTGTGTGTGTGTGTGTGTGTGTGTGTGTATATAGAGAGAGGTAGTTCTTGGAGGCTAAAGGGAATTTGTTTTACATTTACAAAGAATTGTGCATTAGGTTTTCAGTTTAGAAGATCAGGGATTGGCCTGGATTTTCAGATGGCAAGATAATTGTCTCCGAAGGATAGATGACAGCTGCACATGGGGCCCGTGTAGAATCTCCATCGCAGCAGACTCTGCTGAATTTGCCTGGAAAATTGAAGATTCTGCTCATCAATTCCCCTATGTCTAGAAACTTCTAAAAGTATCCCTTTGAATCAGACAATTTGAGGGGTTAGGAAAAGTTAGTTTATTAAATATCAAATCTAATTCCTTAGGATCAATTAATTTGACTCCTAACTTTTCTTAGATGGAAGGTTAGGTCCACCACCTGGACCTCCCCAGACCCTGACCCTAACCCTGACCTGACACCCCTTTCCCCGGGGTCTAACATTCCAGCTCACATCACTGGATGGGACATTCCCTCTTCCCTGCCCAAGAACTGACATTCCACAGAATCTGACCACCCTCTCCTTCACCAGATCTGTCTCCCATGCCGTCATGACTAGATTGAATGGTCCCTTCCCCCCATGCTTTGACCCCCTACTCCAACCTCCCAACTGACACCCACTTCTCCCACTCAGCACCCTCCTTTTGTTACCCCGACACTCATATCACACCACAAACCAAACAGCCCATCCCCACTACTAGAATCAACATCGCAATGCCCCTAGCTCACCACTGGGTCTAGTTACCACCACACACACCCCACCCACCCCAGCCCTGCTTGCCCTTCTATCACTCACTCTGACCTACCCCAAAACACTGCATCATGTACCTGACGCCATTGCCAGATTGCACCTTGGTATCCTATTCCCTGGCACCCCACCTGGAATCCTACCCACCTGGCATCCTACGCTGGCACCCTAACCTCATACTTATCATAAGTACTTACCATTTGACAACAGCAAAGATCCTGAACGTTTAGATTTTGGAAAATGGCAACTAGTTGCTCCGTAAAAGGGGCTCATTCAACACCCCCAACTCTTATATGCAGTGAAGGACGTGTCAGCATCAATGCAGAACATCTTATTGATTACAATCTCCTGTCAGAAATACGGAGTTTTATCATTGTGTAAAATATAAGGAGTAGGTTGCCACTCCTCAGAAAATCCAACCCACTGATTCTTTTTTTTCTTTCGGTAAAGGGAACATTCATAGCTTTTAAAAATCTTTTGTAGTTTCAGTTTGGGCAATCTTGTCAAAGTCTTGGCTGCAGCTGAATGTGTAAGACAGTTGCTTCGAAATAAGGGAGATAGTTTAATACTCTTAAGAAATAGATTACCTCAATATAAAGAATTTAGGTTAAAGATTCCAGACCAGAAGTGTTTGTTTAAAACACAGGAGTTATTTTAAACTGAAAATGTCTATGCTGTGATGGTACTGCGCCTTTAAAAGAGATTTATTCAGCGCTGTTTCTCTTGCAGAGAGATGTTGCCACAGTGGTGCCGGAATACCTCTTCAGAATCCATAGGTAAAGAGCTTTGAGCTCCCTGAGCATTTTTATATATAAATTGGACAAAAGAAGCATGAGTGAGTGGAGTCAGGCTCACACAGACCCAGGGTTTTAGTTTTGCTTTCTGTTGGAGTTTGGATTTGGCTGTTGAAGCTGATAGATACGATTCTCTCTCTGTTGCAGCATAAAACTAGAGTTCTCTCTCTGCAGCTAGATTGTTTATTTCAATGTTCCTTTCTCCTGGACTGGAGAGGACATAACGCATGTGGAAAATCTGTTTTGCTGATCTTGTCTTTGCCAAGGGTGTGCTCATGGGATGCTGCTATATTGAAACAGTTGATGATTAGTAGTTAAATCATATATGATTTTATTAAGTGTTTCAATTGAGTTAAAGTTATGACAACTTTTTTTTTGTTTTATTTTAACTGTGTTGTGAGCAGAATAGGGGTGGCATGATGGCTCAGTGGTTAGCACTGCTGCCTCACAGTGCCAGGGACCTGGGTTTGATTCCAGCCTCAGGCAACTGTCTGTGTGGAGTTTGCACTTTCTCCCTGTGCCTGCATGGGTTTCCTCTGTGTACTCTGGTTTCCTCCCACAGTCCAAAGATGTGCAGGGTAGGTGGCTTGGCCATGCTAAATTGCCTGAAGTGTTCAGGGATGTGTAGCTTAGGTGGGTTATAGGGGGATGGGATGCTCCAAGGGTCAGTGTGGACTTGTTGGGTCAAAGGGCCTGGTTCCACACAGTAGGGATTCTATGATGATGATATGTGTTTTGCTTAAAGCCTGATAGTGGACCAATTGATTCACATGTGGAACACAGCGCCTTGTACTTGCCTTTAAATAAGATCAAACATTAGGGTCTGTGCTATTTCTTTGATATATTTTTGTGGGGTTTGGTTTGGTCCATTACAATGCTCAGTAATATAGAGAGGCTATCAGGTTCTCCAAACTGGCGGTTGAAATCACAACTAAGTCAAATCCACTGTGCAGCGAGAAAGAAATCCTGTCTGGTTTTGAGTACTGTAAATGAGTGTTGTTGGGATTAATGAGGTTGTAGTTTACAGTGTAATTCAAAACCTTTAAAATCCTGTTACTTGCAAGTAGTTTGGTTCACTGTTTTTTATCTTCATTCTTTTTACATAATAGATTTCTGCTTTACTGATGAAACCAATTCTGCAGGAGTATGCGTTTGTGTTCCAAAGAAAAATTATTTCTTTGAAGCAAATAAAAATCTACCAAGCCAGATTTCAATCTGGGATGTAATTTACCCAATAATAACATCAGCTGGGATCATAATAATTTAATGAACTGTCTTTTAAAGCATCTTCAGCATCGCCAAGATGGCAGTGCAGCAGCAAGTGCAATATTTGAGCTCTTGAGTTTGTCCACTTCCATCTGTTTTTCTTTCTTTTATTTTCTTTTTGGTTGGTGGTATTCTCACTTATGAGTCACTCCAAAGATCTGAACACAAAATCCAGGCTGTCACTCCACGTTAGTACTGAGGATGTGCTGCACTGTCAGAGGTGCTGCTTTCAGGAGAGCCATTATGCCAACCACTGTCTTCTCAAATGGACAAAAAGGATCTGAGTATATTATTTAGAAAAGGGAGAGAGGAATTCACCCCAATCTTTTGGCCATATTTATCCCTGAACCCCAAAGTCAATAATACAGATTGTATGATCAGTATCATTATTCTGTTTGTTGGACCTGCCACATGCAAATTGCCTACTTTATTTCGAAACATTGCAAAAAAAAAGGTTATCATGCTTCAAAAGTATAACATTAGTTGTATTCCACTTTGGGACAACCTGTAATCTTGACTTAAATTCTCTTTTCCCAATTTTTTTTTCTTTATTATAGTATCGTGGAAGGACTTTTATTCTGGACTTTTTATTTCTTTATTTTTCTAATTTATTACTATGATTTTGTACATTTGAAGGTCTGTAATGCTGGGCATTTTGTTTCTTTATTTTTAAATTTTTTTCCTAAGAATTTGTTCTCAAGAATCTGTACCTAGGGCCTTTATACCTATGATGATGCCTAGGTGGTGACTTGTAAACTTTTCACTGTACATACGAGTACATGTGACAATAAAGCTAATTCAATTCAATTATTGAAAGGTACTATATAAATGTAACTCTTTATACCATTCCTTTTTTTCTTCCTTTAGAGGAAAGGAACTAACAACCATATCATTTGGTTGAGATATGATTCTTCTCTTCCTCACATGTCATGCCCTACAATAAAATTCTTAATCCCCATGATGCACAAAATTTAATTAGCCTGCTCTTTATAACATTTCAGGAAGGACAAAGACCTCTGATAGAGGTTGTTGCAAAATCTTGATACATGTGGAGGCATTTGATACCACCCACTCTGGCCTCAGGGTCAAATTTATAATTGCCATGCGACAGAGGCTTTAATTAAGATTTGGGATTGCTGAATACTTGCTGGAAGGACTAAATCGTTTTGGGAAAACAGCTTCCTTAACAAACAGGACTACAAATTCAGGCAATAAGAAAATCCAAACAGACAATATGGATTCATTAGCAATTCAAAATTCATCCACAGACACATCAATAAATACTTGTAATACTTCCCTCACCTAGAGGAATATGTCAGGGAGCTAAGCAAAGGTGAATAGCAAGATACCAGGTTGAAAAGTGGGCAAGAAAGTGGAGCAGAGGCTGAGATGACAGCAGCCATGATCATTTCAAATGGTGGAACAGGTTTGAGGGACTGAACACATAGGATCTCTAAAATGCAGATAGAGGCCATTTGACTTATCAAGTCTGCACCAAGCCTCTGGAGAGCATCCCACCTAGTCCCATCCACCCTGTCCCTGTAACCCAGCATTTGGCATGACTAGTCAACCTAACCTGCACATCTCCATATACTACAAGGCAATTTAGCATATCCAATCCACCTAACCTGCACATCTTTGGGCTGTGGGAAGAAACTAGAATACCTGTAGGAAACCCACGCAGACAAGAGGGAATGTGCAAACTTCACACAGACAGTCACCCAAGGCTGGAATCAAACATGGGTCCCTGGGGCTGAGAGGCAGCAGTGCTAACCACCGTGTGAACTGCTCCTAGTTCTTATGTTTTCATATTTAACAGAGAGAGTATCAAATGCATGTCTGACAGAAGGATGGAACACATAAGTGTACAGTCGACAGATGAGATAAAATCACAATGCTCAAGAGAGGCATAATCTTCTGCTCTGTCTGGAAATGGGAGAGGTATTAAATTAGTCAGAGTGGAGGTGAAGAGTATTTTTAATCAAACTTTCAGAGGTGTTATTACACAGCTCTGGAGAACCTGGGATTTGAACCCAGGGCTTATGAGTTCAGGTGTAGGGACACTATCGCTGCAACATAAGAGTCCCCTGCCCCAGATATGATGTACCTAAACCTGCTTTCCTGCCTCCACCTGAATTCAGTTCTGGGTGGGCATCTCCTTGGTCAAAGTTCCTGATCAAGGGAGTAGACACATGGAGAGGGGCCCAATCCGAGACAAACCCGTATCCTTCCTGCCAAACCTCCTGCTCCCTTCTCCCCATGGACACCAGGCTGCAAAGCCCTGTCTGACACTATTTACAGATAACCTGGTGTGGTCCACCATCGTGGAACTTTGGTGCCTCCGGCAACCGACATCTTCTCAATGTTGGGAGAAGAAGGAAAGGATGTGCTGAAGGATAGTTTCAGCTGTCTGATGGAGGGAGGAAGCTGCCCTACAATCTGTTGGGATGGACAGAAGTAGGATCACGCAGGGAGCTTTAATAACAGAGGACCGTAGGTCCAAATGATTAAGGGGAGAGCAAGGGTCAGACTCAGAAGTTTATTGTCAAAGATCTGAGACTTAAGGGTAACTGTGGGATGCTCAAGGATGATACAGGGAGTGACAGATGCATGGCATTTTGAAGTTCTGGAGTTGGGAAATGTACCACTGTGCTGGTGGGAAACTCAAGGAGCCCAGCTAGGTCATTGTGACTAATAAGGGGATGGGTGGAACATACCTGAGGTGTGCTGTCCTGAGATTCAACCAAGATGGAAGGAAATTCAATACTAACTGAGAGGGTATGCAGTTATTGCTTCTATTTCCAGGCTCAAGTCTTCAGAGGCCAAACATATAGCTGCATCATCAAGAAGTGATCTCTGCAGTGATCCTGCAGGCTTAGATTGATCACAGTAGGTTGGGTAGACACGAGGGTGCATCTGATGTTGAGAAGAAATGCTCAGGACAGGAAGCAAGGCCTCAAAATTTTGCTACTAGATTGTTTGTTGTTCACAGACTACCTTCTTCACTAACTACTGTGCAGTGGCAGAGGAATCAGGGAATGTTGGGGGCCCTGGCAGGGCATCGGGAGTGACAGCATAGGGTCAAGCAGCATAGGGTGTTGGCAACCAGGGACCAGTGTGACGTCAGGCATTGACACACTGCCAAATATACCACAATCAGGGCAGCTCCCTGCACACATAGGAGGCAGAGGATGCCATGGGCTGCTGTCACTCACATATGCCAACTTTCCCAGGAAAACCTGCACCTGGGAGGCAACGCAATGATTCAAGCTTTATTCCAGGGTTCTACAGGGATTGTGAATGGAATGTCTCAGTCAGCAAAGACATCACCTGTACGGAAGAGAGAATGCATTTGTTAGATTCCCAACAGACCTGGGTAGCCAGAGGTCTGGGATTAACTGCCAAATGCAGGATTTCCACAGATGAAAAAGCCAATTGACTGCACACACAGGGTGCTGAAAGTTCCCTGGGATCAGCTAACAGCATCCATGAACAGAAAGGAAGTTGAATCTCTGAGTGTGTAACTGATCTGTGATCACCAGAAACAAATCTGTCAGGTGAGCATGTGTTACTCTCTGTCTATGTGTACATCCTCACTGACTCATTGGTGCTATATGAGTTTGCTCCCTCTCATCAATTGCAGGGTTGTCTCCTTGATGATAGGGGATACTTACAGAGGATCCTGCCAGTTGTGCAGAAACTCCAAATAGCAGCACAGGAGGACCCCAATGCCACCCAATGTGTCAACAAGAGCACCAATAAAACACACTGTTGGATTGCTAAAGGCAAGTGTCCATTCCTTGGTCTGCTCAGGTTGTCCGCTCTCCAGATAGCACTGACTGTGATCTTCCCCCACAACCATACCTAGCAAAGGGTGAGGAGGCGGGCAGGAACTTGCAGAGGGGGAGGTGGAGGTGCCTGCTGTCAGTTCTTTACAGGACGGAAATGATGATGCAGGTCAGGAAGGGATGGAGGGTGAGATGCTGCAGATACCAAGGTGATGTGGTAATGTGGCAGACAGGCCCATGACATCCTGACAAGCATCAGATCCCAGGCTGGTGAGGCACTGCTGCATTTGTGTAACGTCAGCTCTGATGGTTGGCAGTCCAGGCTTCCCTTGTGGGATCAGAAACCTGGTTAGAATATTTTTGTGGCTGCATTGAAATTGGCAATTTCAACATAATACCACTGGTATTGTGTGAGCCTGCTTGACGTAATGGTGCTTATTCCAATTCTTCAGAGTCATCACCCACAGAGGCCGTGCTCAGGTGGAGGTGGAACTGGGGGAAGGCTAGTACTTTTTTCAGTTTTCAACTTGCTGTAAGGGCTGGCAGTGGAGAGCAAAAAGATTATCTGCTGGCTACACACAAGCTGTTAACTCAACAATGATTCTGGCGTTACTCCTTATGTCCACGTATCAGATGGTGAAGGTTACTCACCCAATGTCTATAAAATTGTGATCTCTCCAATGCCAGAGGTTCTAGTATCTATATCCTTGCCAGTAAATTCCAAGCCTTCTCCTTTGTTGGGATTATGCTTCTGATGTCTGCGACACTTTCACCTGTCTTTGATCTCCCCCACCTATTATGAGCCTTTATCTCCTACAGACAGTCAGAATGATTGCAAGTCATCGCAATGGGTATATGAAAAATCTATGCGCGTGCATTTCATGACAGCCCCTGAGCTCTACATAGTAAGCACTTCACCCCAATGCTGCCATACCACTGGTACAACATTCACAACATGAAGTGACTCCCACACAATCTGTATGTTCCATCAGGCAAGCCAATCTCCTATCTGACAACACTCTGCACTCATACACTTGCTCTGCTTGATGCCTTTATGAATATCACTTTGCAGAGACTACATGTGCCACTTAATTTTGCAGAATTCAGCAGATCATTCACCTGCTTTCGCCACTGGTCCTAGATTCTGGAGTGGGCCCCACAGATGCCAATCCTCATGGCAACCTCCATCCAGGCCACTTTTGTCAAATGGGAGAGCCTCCTGTTGTGATTCCCCTGAAACATGACCTCCCATCTTTCCTGGATGGCATGGAGGAGGAACTGCAGTGGAGCCACCACTGAACCATGAAATTACTCTTCTCCTTCTCTGAGGCATCAGTTCGTGAGGGAGTGGGGGAGAAAGTCCAGACAAACTGGCAGCCAAGTAACACCCAGAGTGATACTCCTGGCTTGGGGAGAATGAATATCCATCTGGGCTCACTGGGTGTCCTTTAAAGATGGCCTAGGTAACGCCCTGAACTTACAGATGTTTGATTAAAATTTCTACAAAGATCAACATAATGATTGGAGCATAAACATGGCATTAAGATAGAAGCTGAAGAAACATAAACACATCTTTTTTCAGAAATTACTTGTGAAAATATAGTTTTTAACATAAAGCAAAATTTGACAGCCCACAACTACAAGTAAAATCAGCTCTTGGGGGCAATGCTATTGTTCTGCAGTAATTCTGAGCATTTAACAAGGGTTCAGGGCTTTCACAGGGAAACCAGTAATGTAAAAGTTTTCCTCAATTCAGTGATTTCAATCTGATTACAACCTGGTCGGACTTCAGCGGTAATTCTGTGGAGAGGTGGAACTGCAATTTCTAGATTTCCATATTAAAATTGTGCACATACAGACTCCAGAAGTTTTCGTCACCTTCAGTGGTGATTGTCTCACTGACATAAAACTGGAAGGTCTGGGCCCTAGCTTTTCAAGAAGTATATTCAGATGATGGAACACTGACTTTTTTTTTACTTATTTGGTCAATTTGTTGCCCATCCCTAAATGCAATTGAGATGTGGTTAGTGAACTGCCTCCTTGAACCACTGCCAGCCTAGGAAGGGTCACAGCACCGACACACATTTGAGGTTGTCCAAAGGACGAACATCCAAAGAGCAGAGCTTCAGCAATTGGAAGGATAGCCTGCATTACTTGGGCACAAGTATCATTGAGTCATAGAGATGTACAGCACGGAAACTGACACTTCAGTCCAACTAATCTATACCAACCAAATATGCTCAATTAATTTAGTCCTATTTGCAAGCATTTGGCAAATATTCCTCTAAACCCTCCCTATTCATGTACCCATCCAAATGCTTTTTAAATGTTGAAATTGTATCAGCCTCCACCACCCCCGCTGTCAGCTCATTCCATACACACACCGCCCTTTGCGTGAAAAAGTTGCCTTTTAGGCCCCTTTTAAATCTTCCCTCTGTCACCTTAAACCTATGCCGTCTAGTTCTGTACTCCCTTCCATGGGAAAAAGACCTTAGCTATTCACCTTATCCATGACCCTTATGATTTTATAAACCTTCATAATGTCACCCCTCGGACTCTGACACCTCAGGGGAAATAGCCCCAGCCTATTAAACCTTTCCCTATAGCTCAAACCCTCCAACTCCAGAAACATCCTTGTCAATCTTTTCTGAACCTTTTCAAGTTTAACAACATCTTTCCTGTAGCAGGGAGACCAGAACTGAATGTAGTATTCCAAAACTGGTCGATCAGAATGACCTACAGTACTCGGGTAAAGTGATCAACAGATACCAGTAGGAATGTCCACTATACTGGGGCGTTGGAGCAAATGAGGGATAATATTATCGACACAATAACATTAGCAATGTCACCAGGCATAAGAGTAGCCAGAAACTATTGAAAGGGAGTCAAGGAAAAAAAAAAATTCTGAAGAAGGGTCTAGACCCAAAAAGTCAGCCTTCCTGCTCCTCTGATGCTGCTTGGCCTGTTGTATTCATCCAGCTCTATACCTTGTTATCTCAAGGAAAAATGCATTGGCCTAAATGGGGAAAATGAGTTTGATGTGTTGGAAATTGAGATAATTAAGTTTGAGGGAGGAGGTCAGGAAGCAAAATGGGACAATGGAAGGAAATGGGTAGATGATGAAGCACAGATTTTTAGATATTTAAGGCATTCTCTGTGACAAAGGATGTTGTGGCATCGAGGACTCCCAGACCAGACAACGTATAGATCGACCGAGCTAGTGAGGAAGGTGACACTGAACCATTAATATCACAAGCTACTTATGTTGGATTTGCAAAATGTATGGCGAGATGCCTGATAAACCTCCACAATGCTGAATGCAAGGGGTGCCTTAGCCTAGCACCACCCAGTAAATCCAAGTAAAATTGGGAAACTGGAGTGACTGCTGGGACTATTTAGGAGAAAGTTGCCGTGGGCTTGTACTGGATGATACAGACTAGCTAGCCATGCTCACACTCAAGGTCTTACTCAGCCATTAATTATCCTGCACGATGGAAAAGAGGTTCAGCACCAGGAGCAACATCGTTTACCAGATGTGGCCTCCCCTAATGTCCAGCTGTTAGTTCTTCAGCTCCAACCTCGCAGATTAATTACAGCGATTGGTTACTTATTACAGCTCCAGTCACACCTGCAGCCTCTGCAATTAGTCACTAGATTGCTGTGAAATCCTAAACAGATGCAAATTGGCCCCTTGCCATTTTCTAGCCAGGTGTGCCCTGCTGAGGGATAATAGTGTTCCTCTTTCAATTGGGACGAATTTCAATCACTGTTTTTCCCCTTCATTGCCTATAACATATAGTGACGGTCAATGGAGATACTGTGTCCCTGTTTTAATAAATTAATGTAAAATAATCTTCATCTGTAATTTCATGCAGTAATTCTTCACCTTACAAAGGGTGGCTAACTTTAAGCTTTCAGATTGTTGTTACACAGCTTTCCTGCTTTTAACTGTAGTTATTTTATCTCGCACAATTCCCCTGAGTCTAAACAGAGACTAAAAATCATCTCTGGTGATTTGCCCGAGTGTCTGATGAGAACACAGTGATATTTTTTCCTGATATTTAGCCGTCAGGGAGACAATGAATGCTATGAGTCAACTTTCCTATGGGTTAACTTCTCTTCTGTTCCCCGTTCCCCACCCCTGTACAGTTTCTCATTGTAAATTACATTTTCCTCTCCTACTTTCTCTGAGGCATTGATCCTTGCAACCCTGCAGTACACCATTCAATGACCATTCTTGATGTGTGAACTTCAACAGTGAGCCGAGTCTATTTTTATTACTGAGCAACACAACCAAATACAATTGTTTCTGTTCAATGAAAATCCAGAGTGGACACGGTGTCTAATCATTTCCACCTCCTAAACATCAAGGTGAATAAAATGTGAATAATCAATTTCTTTGGGTTTTACTTCCTTCTCTGTCCATCCCTCCCTAAGTTATCCGCGACCTATTTATGATATAAGCTACATATTTATCATCCAGTTAGGTTCTTCCCATTGGAACAGGAGTAGACCCTTCAGTCTTTTGAACCTGTTCTGCCATTCAGTTAGATCATGTCTTTTTTTTTAATCTATTCATGGAATGAGAGCATCAATGGCTTGTCCAGCATTTATTGCAAATCCCTAATTTCCCAGGGACAGTTAAGAGTCAACCACATGGCTGTGGGTCTGGAGTCACATATAGACCAGACCAGGTAAGGACTGCAGTTTCCTTCCCTGATGGACATTATTGCACCAGAAGGAGTTTTCCAACAATCAACACATGGTCATTCCAGATTTTTTTTCATTGAATGCAAATTTAATGGGATTTGAACCACATCCCCAGAACATTACCTGGGTCTCTGGATTAACAGTCTAGCAATGTTACCACTAGGCCATCGCCTCCCCATTATCTTAAATCAGTTTACTTATCATGATTCTGTATTTCTCAATCCCCTTGACTAACACAAATCTATCAATCTCAGCTTTAAAATTTTCAACTAACTTCACCTCAACTCTTTTAGAGGGAACAATAATCCAGAATTCCATGTGTGACAAAGTACTCCGTGACACCACCTTGAATGATCTAGCTTTAATCTTAAGATTATTGCCATCTTTGTGCTGGATTCCTCCAAAATAGTTTACCTCAACCAAGCCATCAGATCCTTTAATCACCACAGCACCCTTTAATTCCCTTTTCCCAAGGAAATAGGAACCCAGTTTAGACTTTCTAAAATCAATTTTGTTATGACATACTTCTGGACAAGGCTGGACTCGAACTCAGGTTCTCTGAGGAAGGGCCACCTCCAAGGCACCACAAGAGTCTTTTATTAACATTTCTTACCTTTTAAAACTTTTTATCTCCAGTATAATTTTGGTGGATCAGCACTACATCCCCTTCAAAAGCAATGTTTTGTTCCTGGGACATGGTGAAATGAACATAGCATATTAAATTGAGTCCAATCAGACTTCTGTACAACTTTAACATAGTTTCTACTCCTTTCAATTTCAACCTCCTGAAGATAATAAAATTGCAATAAGCCTTTTGATTTCTTTATTGCACCTGTCTAACAGCCTTTGGTGATTTCTGTACTTGAAGGCCAAAATCTCTCCGCTCTTCCACATCTCATTATTTAGAAAGTATTCTGATTTTTCCAAACTACATCAAAAATTAAAAAGGAGCCTACTCGATAAATTTCCTCATAATTCCAGTTTCTAAACCATGGTATGATGCTTTTGAATCTATGCAGTCCTCTCTCTAAGATCAGTATATGACCCTCAGATCTGAATGGCCCTTCTGCGAATCAATTCAATCATCCTGGGCTAAGGAGGTTTAAAATCATTGGATTGCTGGTCCTGCTTCCCAGTCAATGGACCTTTCGGGAGATATTCTGATTGCAATTCACTTTCATAACTCTACCAAGTAGTGCTCTGTATCAGGAGTCAAAGGGAAACAAGTTGCTTACCCAGGTAAGCAACTGATTTCAGTCCTTCCACCAAATTGATGCAAAAAAAAAATTCTTCTAGGAAGTCAGGAGAAGAAACTCAAACCAAAAACATTGGCACTATTGCTAAATCTGAAAATTAAGTTGTGATAAATAGTACAATTTTAGTGTTACCTTTTAGCTTAGAACTGTAATGTTACATCATAATATTCTGCAATGCTTTAAAATAGGAAGTCAGCAGCTAGTTTTGACATCTCTCTCGATTTTAAAGTCCATTGACTTCGCCAAGATATTAAGGTCTTCATAGAATCATCCCAGACAGAAGGAAGTCATGTGGCCTATTGTAATTTTGCTGACCCTTTGAAAGACATAACTAATAAGTGTTACTAGCCCTTTCTTCCTCCAGAAACTTGCCATTATTTTCCTCTTTTCAAGTTCTGTGTGTGTATATGATAGTATATATTATTTCCTTTCCAAATGATAGTTGAATCTTGCGTTCAGCAGCTTTTCAGTCAGTTATGTTTCTGAGCATAATAGCATAATGCATAAAATTCAGTTTTCATGTCATCTCTGGGTCTTTTTATTGGAAGACAAGAACTAGGGCAATTTTCACATGGCAAATGAGTCAATTAGTAACACTCAGAAAACTAAATCCAGATTTGTGAGTTAGTTGGCAGTTATGAAAGTGACTTGAAGATTTGAAATGTGACAGACCTTCCACATTAGTTTAGAAATAAACCCATTTCCAGGGGTGCTCCTGTACTGTCCCAGATATGTGCTGTAAAGTGTCCTTGCAAAATGGTTGTAATTTCAGCTTTGTGGGTGCCATTTCAGGATCAACATGATTTCGCACCTTGGGTGTATGTTTCTAGTGTGCAATGTACTGTGGGACGTTTTGGGTATGCCATTCATGTGGGCGTTGGAAGCATGGAGTGAAAACCTATAGAGTAGGCAAATTGTGCCATCAGTCTGTGTGCGATGCTGATTGTCCTCTCGGTGCATCATTTTCAATCTCAGTGTTCCAGGTAATTCCCTCTCTTAATCTTATGGAGCCAAACAGGGGTCCAGCAAGAAGGATTTCTCCCATCAATGGCATATAAACATCATTAAATACTCGTAGCTTAGTTGCTGAAAACTTTCTACAGTCTGTTATTGAATTATTAAAAGTTTTTGAAGGTTTTTACAGTTAGCTAGAGTTGCCAACATCTACAGGGCATGGTATGACATGTGGTGAAATTCTTGGCTTTCACTTTAAGGATTCCGCTTAGAGCACTCGTTTCCAATGATAGGGGTTGTGGCTCTATCCCCCTTGGCTTGCAAATCAAAATTGAGAATGAGCATAAGGAGCGCAAGTGACTAAAATAGGGAGTCAAAAGAATGCACAGTGTCCATATCTGAGCTGGTGACTAAGTGAGAGAAATTGACAGCGTTTTTTGTTCTTCTTTGCTGTCAACTCGCTCTTCTTCATTTGTTCTACTGCTATGTAGACAGCTTACAGTTCTTGGGGATGTAGAAGGTGAAATGAACAAAGAGTTGTGGTTAATGGAATGGGATGGGGTGTGGGGAGGCAACAATTACATCCTTAAACCATTTGTAACCTGTAAAGCAGAAGAGATTGTTGGAAGAGGAGAAAGTGAGATGTGAGAAGAAAGCCTTTGATATAAACATACTGACATCTGTGATGGTTTCTGCCCACTGATGTCCTGGCCTCAGTCATGACTGCTGTAATGATGACAAGCACTATCTCCCCCTTGTAGCCGTGACTAAACCCCTGGTTAATTGCTGTACTGTTCTGTGCCAACTTGTCCTGCAAGAGGAAGGGGAGTGTCGGTGAGTGAGGTGCAATGTCTTCAGGCAACATACTTATTTTGGATTAATAACTGGTACTGTGTGCCACTGTGGCATGTAGGTGTGAGGCTAGCAAGAGTAAGTGTGGGTGAAGGAAAGCAATGAATATGAAATGTGTGTCATGGTTGGTAAAGATTACTGGAAAGTGAATGAAAGGGCACCATTGTGCGATGTTAATGGCTCAATTGTACACTCATGGCAATTAAAGACTGACCTTGACCACTTTATTGAACTTCTTGCATCAGGCATCCAGATCCTTGGCATTGTACTGTTAGCATTAACCATAATGACAATCTCTTCCCACTACTTTTGTAGTGTGTCTGTCTATCGATCAGTCTGTTTGGCAGGTCTCCTAATCCGCTGTGGGTAGAGGACCTCTCCTCTTATACAATTCCTCCACCGCATTGGACTACAATGAAGCCATGTCTCTGCCATGATGGGCCAATTTTGTGTCGTCCTGAGATCAAAATCGTTCACTGAATGATTTCCAGGATCTGCTCCAGTAGAAATACCCTCCCACTTTAAGATATTTTAATTAATGAATGTTAGTTTGACCTCGTGCAAGAGTAATGATTTTGTTTGCCCTTACCAGTTATTCAGCCATTCACTAGAACATTTACAGCTCTTGATATAATCTTGTCATCAGCAGGCAGCGTGAAGTTTGCATCAAAACGAATGGATGGCCGGTCAATATTGCGTCGTGCTCTCCCACCCACTGATCTCCAGGGCCAACTTTGCCCACATTGTCACTGGACAAATTTTACATTGTTATTCATAACAGGAGAGAGATAAACTAATGTCTAACACATCCTGATGATACGTGTTGAGTTGGTCATTGCGTAACTAAAACATCAATTGAAGGCTACGATCCTGCTTCAGAAAGGTCTGGAAGACCATTGGATTCAAATTAAGCCAGAATCTTGCAGTGACAGTTGAGATAGAAGTCTGCCATGGGCAAAAGATGAAGAAGGCGTGACATGAAAATGACCAGGAGCTGCATTCACGGTGCACTGACTTAACCAAAAGCCTCTGAATTCAGTTCAAAGTCATTCAAGGCACGTAACAATCCTCCACTCAGAGTTCAGCATGCTCCCTGAATCACTTTTATATTTCTCTGTACATTCACCAGACCAAAGGGAACAGGAATAACATCAGATCCAGCAAGTGGCAGCAGGAAATCAGGTGGGAGGCCAACCCCAACTCAAACCAGGGGATCGAAAGGAATGAAAACTGAAAGAACTGCGGATGCCGTAAATCAGAGATGAAAACAGAAGTTGCTGGAAAAACTCAGCAGATCTGGCAGCACTTGTAGAGAGAAATCAGAGTTAACATTTCAGGTCAAGCTCTGAGGAAGGGTCACTCAACTCAAAACGTTAACTCTGATTTCGCTCCATAGATGCTGCCAGACCTGCTGAGCTTTTCCAGCACATTCTGTTTTTGGATCCAAGAGAATGGTGCTCAAGCAAAAGTTAGTGTTCAGAAAGGTGAGATGATCTCCACAGAGCTGTGGATTGATGACACTCATGGATTCTTTATGGGGTCTGGAGGAATGCTCTTGTTTTGCCAGGTCCACAAGCACTCTTCATAAAAATTGTTCCAAACTACTTAACTTGGGCTTGTAGGAATATCATCAATGGCTTCTAGAAGCTTGAGACATACAAGAACTAGACACAAGGGAGGTGTGAATCATTAGCACTTATACAGTCATAGAGTCATACAGTATGGAAACAGACCCATCAGCCCAACTCATCTGTGCTGACCGAGTTTCCAAAACTAAACTAGTCCCACATGCCTGCATTTGGCTCGTATCCCTCCAAACCTTTTCCTATTCATGTACCTATCCAAATGCCTTTTAAATATTGTAACTGTACCTGCGTATCTACTACTTCTTCTGGCAGTTCATTCCACATACGAACCACCCTATGTGTGAAAAAGTCACCCCCCACCTCAGTTTCCTTTTAAGTCTTTCTCCTCTCACCTTAAAAATATACCCCCTAGTTTTGAACAATCCCACCCTAGGAAAAAGACCTTTACTAATCATCTTAACTATGCCCCTCATGATTTTATAATTCTCCAAAAGGTCACCCCTCAACCTCTTATGTTCCAGTGAAAAAGTCCCAGCCTATCCAGCTTCTTCCCATAACTCAAGCCCTCCAGTCCCGGCAACATTCTGGTAAACATTTTCTGCACTCTCTCCAATTTAATAATATCCTTCCCATAGCAGAGCAACCTGAACTGAATACAGTAATCCAAAAGCGACCTCACTAACATCCCGTACAACCCCAATATGACATCCCAGCTCCTATATTCAATGGTCTGAGCAATGAAGACAAGCGTGCTAAACTTCTTTTTAACCATCCTGTCTACCTGTGACAACATTTTCAAAGAACTGTGTACCTGAACCCCTAGGTCTCTCTGTTCATCAACACTACCCAGGGCCGTATCATTAACTTATTAAGTCCTGCAACTTGTTTGTTTTACCAAAATGCAATATCTTGCATTTATCCAAATTAAACTCCATCTGTCACACCTCAGCCGATTGGTTTAATTGATCAAGAACTCTTTGTAATCTTAAATAACCTTCTTCACTGTCAACTAAAAGACCAATTTTGGTGTCATCTGCAAAGTTATTAAGCATGCCTCCTAAATTCTCATCCACATTGTGTATATAAATGACAAACAAAAGTCAACCCAGCACCGATCCTTGTGGAATACCACTGATCACAGGCCTCCACTCGCAAAACCATCTCTTCACCACTTTATTGTCTATTAACAAACAATACATACATAAGAATGGTAAGAGCAGAGGTTAGCAGGAGCTTTGTCCATTATGTCTCAGTCCCTTATTGTTTGACATCAGGTGGCATATCTTTTTTCACACATGCTTGGTAAATATTGATATTATAGTCAACACTTTGCCCCATATTCCTCTTCTGGCCATCCCTGACAGGTATGTCTCCTGCATTTTTTGACCTCCTTAAATTTCAAACAGATATTGTACCATGGCTCCAAATCTTTCGGCATGCCATGACCTCAGAACATTAAGTAGGACACCCCGCTCTCCAGTCTTCCTTAACAGCGCTGGTTAAAATGAATGAATTGTGATACTAACCACTCTGACTGCCATTTCATGACGCACCAAGCATTTTGGATTACACTTGGGTGTACATTTTTTATTCTAATACAACTTGCTTTAAACTAATCTTTGTGGTTTTACTGATTAAAGCAATCCGACATTCATAATTTTGTTCAGTCAAACGTTCTTTTCTTCAATTCCAAGGGGAATAAATATCTTTGCTTTTGAAAATGAACCTTTATTGCTGCAAGAAACAGGAAGAATGTTGAAACCTCTACAGAAAGTCCTCATTGTAAAGTGAAGAGCTAATTTCATGTTCAAGTGTCTGCAGAAAAAGAGAGGCAGTTTCCACTTTGGGCTACCAAAGTATGTCTTTGACAAGTGCAGTTCAATACTTAAATCTACTCACACTGAGCCACACTCCAATGTGGATCCTATCATTTGATCATTCTTTCTCATCAGGGAGCTGGAAACCAGGAACTGTGCTACATTTCAACAAATCTAAGATGGCAGCAAAGTAGCGCTCCTCACCAGAGCTTACTTTCACTGACTGCTTTTCTTTCTTTTTCTTTCTTCTGCTTTTCTTGCTTTTAGTTTGTTTATCTTCGGTCTTTGGAGATCGGTCAAGGAGGTAGCAGCAGGGGGACGTTGACAGCAGGCCATGAGGCGGCTGTCCATGTTTGGTGGCATCACGTCTTCGTCGATGTCCAGACTGGTGCCGCAGCAGGATTTTGCAGTAGGCAGCTGATGGGGCAACACAGCCTGGCTGCAGCTGGGGTCTAGATGACAGCAGCAGCAGTAGGAGGCAAAGGATGGTGGCAGCTGAGGTCAGCATTGTGGCATCGATCAAGGCCAAAGCCAAGCAAGTGGCGGCGAAGCCTGGCATGCCCAATGAAAGTCAGCAGCAGCAAGAGCAGCTAGCAAACACATGGAAAAGATGCAATAGCTTTTTTGTTTTGTGGTTGGGTTTCATTTGGATTGTTTTTGCATTTGTCTCTGATTCTATGAGAATTGTGTCCCTGGACCTAATGCCTGACATTCCCACATTGCTTCTGAATAGATTTCAGTCCCAGGACTTGAGAAGGGAGGGAATAGCAGATTTATGTCCCAATTAAATGTGTCACTGTTGCAATGGGATATAAATCATAACCCTTTCTTTGAGCATTTTTCCACTTTCTTTTTCTTCCTAGGCCCAGGTATTCTGGGCACTGACAGCACTATGCTCAATTGCCAAAGTTGTCACTCTGAATATGTGTGCCAGGATAGTGAGTGTGCCAAATGTTTGACTGCAAAAAACCAAGTAACCTAGTCCAGCCCTGTGTGATCCCAAAGTCTACATGGGTATGTATTTTCCCAGAAGTATTACTGTGACAGCAATCAGCAGAACAAATGTTATTTTCTGTGCCATCCAAAATGTTCAAACAGCATGCCAACTCATTGTCTAGTTTTACATATGGGCATTTGAATGAGCAATCATAGTACATTCCAGGACTGTACACTGGGGCATTTATAGTTCTTTACCTGTGGAACCAGCTGAGAGTCACTAACCCAGCCCAGACAATGGATTCTGCTCTTTATTAGCTCTGTTGCATGTGCGCAGATTAGGGAATAAAACTATCACAATGACAGTAGAGCAATAATAACACGATGGAGAATCAGCCCTTCAAACCTGCTTACTATTCAATTAAATTGTGGCTGTTGTGATAGGATTGAAATGCCAGGTTAATTCTTTGTGAGATGGATAACGTGAATGGACCGGAATTGCACAAAACATGAATTTACCTTGTCCCTACATTGGTGGAAATGTTATTGGCGTGTAGTAATTGCTAAACCTCCAGTTGAATATACCAGTGGAGCAGAAGAATTTCCAAGAAAACCTCCAGTCATACTGATTTTGACCCATTTGTTTTCATGTTACCACTGGCCACAGTTTGGTATGCTCTAAATAGTACCTGTGAAGAGTGGGTTCCCCTACGCCAACATTGTAATTCGACAGCAAATACAGAAATCCAGTCAGGAGCCTGCCTGACCACCAAGCAAAACTCATAAGATTTCCTAAGGAGTCCATTTCTGTTTTCCCATGGGGTTACTTCCTTGACACTTGATTTCACTGCAAGTAGCAAAAGGCTCTTTTAACAGCTCGTCCCAAATCCAAATGTTCCATCATTAAGTCTTTGTCAAAAATGTTCACATCCTAAGAAAGAATTTTGACAAAAGGCCAAACACTAGCAAGCTTCAGTGAGAAAAGGGTTCCCTCCAAATTATCTTTATATTAATTCTCCAAGAACAGACCAAATCCACAGTTAGGACTCAGTCTGATATTAGAGCAAAGCTTAGAAGATTCCCTGCAGGGGAAAACTGTGCTCTGCTTAAGAGTCAACTCAGAATTTGCTACCTTATTTCATACTACAGATTTAGCATTGGGGTGAAGTGCGTCCGTGCTAAACCCAGAGCCTAACCATCAAATGTTCTGGCAAAGAAGGGAATAATCCTAGATAACAAGCATGGGGCTGGATGAACACAGCAGGTCAAGCAGCATCATAGGAGCAGGAAAACTTGACGTTTCGGGCCTAAACCCTTCATCAGAAATGGGGGAGGGGAAGAGGGTTCTGAAATAAATAGGGAGAGAGGGGGAGGCGGATAGAGGATGGAGCCAGTAAAGGTGAGTGTAGGTAGTGGGGTAGGGAGGAGATAGGTCAGTCCAGGGAGGACGGACAGGTCAAGGGGGCGGGATGATGTTAGTAGATAGGAAAAGGGGGTGTGGCTTGGGGTGAGAGGAAAAACAGGTTAGGGAGGTGGAGATGAGCTGGGCTGGTTTTGGGATGCAGTTGGGGGAGGGGAGATTTTGAAGCTTGTGAAATCCACATTGATGCCATTGGGCTGCAGGGTTCCCAGGCTGAATATGATTTGCTGTTCCTGCAGCCTTCGGGTGGCATCACTGTGGCATTGCAGGAGGCCAAGGATGGACATGTCATCTGAGGAATGGGAGGGGGAGTTGAAATGGTTCGCGACTGGGAGGTGCAGTTGTTTGTTGCTCATTATAATGGCTCATCAATTTACTCTCCTACTTTTATTTCAAAAGCACGCAGACAACATGGTATTTAGAAACACAAAACAATGACATGGAACATAAGTCAAGTGAGAAACTTGCTGTCATTTTGTCGCTTACCTCATGGAATGGATCTGTTTCCTCAAACAGCCTCATTAATCACACATTTATACCCACAAATAAAGCCTAAAAGTTTGACGAGCTGTCAACATAAACACTTTAATAAATGCATGTATTGGAGATTAGGAACAGCAACATAAAATTGAAACACAGATATATAGCACAACACTCGCTGTTTCAGAGGCACCTTGCTAGTGTGGCCATTAATTTAAAGGTACCAATTAATATGGATAGACACTTGGTGGCAGCAACTGATCAGGTATTGATTCACTTCTAGTATGTTCCAATGTAATCGTGTAGAAAGGAACACTAGGCAAGTGTCAAAGGTCAAAGTGTCTTCTTCGCATCACCAGTGGCTCAATAACTCTAAGTAGCGGTTTATTTTTATTTTGTTTCTAGCGAAGTAAGGTTATGGTAGGGGGAATAAGCCTAATCTATTTCAGTAACATCAAGTTTTGCCAGGTCAGGTGCTGGTCAGATGCGCACTAAGTGATATGGCTTGCTGCAATGGTAAGGCTCATGATGGTAACCAAAGGGCCCCAGAAGTACTTGCCTCAAACTTCCAACTTATATGCACAGGGCAAGCTTCAAGTGTTACCATTACTCCCCGTATTCATACATATTCCATGCCAGTGTCTGTTTGCCAATCACTGACGCAGGAGATCGATAGCCTGAAGGCGTTGAATTTCCCACTCATGGTACCTGGTGATCCCTATATATACATATATACACACACATACACACACACTTCTGAGAACTGTCAAGCATCACATTTTAATTACTAAGTCACATCACAGAGAATTACCATCACTTTTTTTACATGCTGTCCCTATGTCATGTGGACTGAAAGATAATTAACTCTGATTAAAGCTTCTCCATCAGTCAAAGACAAGTCCAAGAAAAGCAGAATATAGTCTAATTAAAGTAGTGCCTGTATGGTAAATTTGGGATAATGTGACCTAGTTTAGAATTTATCCCTGGCAAAGTGCACAATTAAGAGTTTCACTTGCCCTGGCATCATGTTCCAGTGCACCCTCATATGCAGGCAACAGTCCTTAAAATTAAAACAAAAATTGCTGGAAAAACTCAACAGGTCTAGCAGCATCTGTGAAGAGAAGTCAACGTTAACATTTCAGATCCGGTTACCCTTCCTCAGAACTGATAGTATCTAGGAAAATATTGGTTTATATGCAGGAGGTAAGGTGTAAATGATAGGTGGAGCTGGAGTTCAAAGAGAGAAAAGAACAGTTGGACAGACAAAGGAGTGGATAACGATCAGACTTGGAAGGAGAATTAATGGAGACTGTTGGCGGCAAATAATATGTAGTCTGGTATAGGTAATAATAGGCAGGCTATGTGATAACAAGGCCTGGTGTGTGGGGTAGGGGGCTCGGACATGGCAGAGTTTAGGCCCTAAAATTATTGAACTCAACATTGCATCTGGAGGGCTGTAGAGTCCCCAAGCATCCTTTCCAATGGGATTTCCGTTCTAATCTTTGTTTTTGTCCACCAACACTAATTTCTCTGTCACTCCTGGTGTTTGACCAGGTATTTGCTAAAATTCATTTCCACAGCCCCATCACATTCCTCAGTGACTGCCTCTGGCTCAGACTCATCCCATGTGGATTCCAACTGAATTTTCATCCCTCATGTTTTGAATCCTCCCAGGATCATAGATATCTCCATGATGTTCAACGTCCCATGGCAGCTGCTCTTGCCACATCCTGAGATCCACACTCAGTATCATGCAGCATCACATGCACCTGTCTCTCCAACAGCATCGCAACACACTGGCTCTCAGGACTGCACCACCCCACAGTTCCACTTCATCCTCTGGCTCATTCGCTGTGCTAGCAAGAAACTTTTGTGTTTCCTTTCAGACTTCAAGGCCCACAAGATGCAACAACTTAGAGGTACCTAAGACCCTCTGCAAACCTCCTCTCCCGCTCTTCCCTCTGACTCCACCCCTTCCCCCAACCCCACTTCCTGGCAGGTATTCACCATCCCTCCTAACTTTCTGTTCTCTGATGCTGAATGTTCTGCACTTGGCAAAGGCATCACCTGTATCCCTCTGCATCCCCACCTTAATGAATTTCGGGCACGACATGACATTGAATTCTTCTTCCATCATCTTAGTCTCCATGCCCATTTCTTTGAAGAAGAAATGTCCAAGAAATGTTTTCTTTCTCTCCCCATCCCACAGACCCCTTTGCCCAGCTCCGACATTCTCCTTCCACATGGACCCCTCCCTCTCGCCTTTTACCTGCACTTGATCTGTTTATTGAGAACTGTTGAAATGACATTGGTCACCTCAATTTCTCAGTACCCCTCACCTAATCAAACATTTCTCCCTCCAAACTGACTGCACTCTATGTGCTTAGATCTAATCCTGAATTTATTATTAAGCCTGCTGGTAATGGTGGTGCTGTTGTTGTCTGGCGCACTGACCCTACGTTGCAGAGGCTGAGCACCAGCTCTCAGATACCTCCTCCTACCTTCCCCAGGCCATATCCCCACCATGACATATCAGACTATTGTATCAACTACGGTAACTGATCTCATTTCATCCGGTGATCTCACCCCACTGCCTCCAAGCTGATAGTCCCCCAGCCCCATGCAGCTCGCTTCTACCTCCTTCCAAAAATCCACAAACAGGACTGTCTGGGCAGACCCATTGTTTCAGCCTGCTCCTACCCCACAGAACTTATCTCTTCCTACCTTGACACAGTCTTCTCTCCCCGGTCCAGTCCCTGCCCACCTACATCCGCAATTCCTCTGACGCTTTAGACCAGTTTCAAAATTTCCAGTTTGCAGGTTCCAGCTCCCCCCTCTTTACCGCGGATGTGCAATCCCTTTACACATCCATTCCCCACCAGGATGATCTCTGCTTCTTCCCAGAGCAAAGACCTGAACTATCCCCACCCACCATCACCTTCCTCCATTTAGCTGAGCTCATCCTCACCCTCAACAACTTCCCTTTTAACTTGTCTCATTTTCTTCAGGGCAGAGGGGTGGCCATGGTAACCACATGGGCCCCAGTTATGCCTGTCTCTTCATGGGGTACATGGAACATTCTTTGTTCTGGTCCTATTCCGGCCCCCACCCACAACACTTTCTCCAATTTATCGATTATATCATTGGTGTGCTTCCCTCTCTCGTCTGGAATTGGAAAAGTTCATCAATTTTGCTTCCAATTTCCAACTGCCCTCTCTTTCACCTGGTCTATCCCTGACTCCTCCCTTCCCTATCTTAACATCTCTGTTTCCATTTCTGGGGATAGACTGGCCACTAATATCCAGTATAAACCCACCGACTCCCACAGCTAACTGGACAGTACATCCTTGGACTCTGCTTCCTGTAAAGACTCCATTTCATTCTCTCAGTTCCTCCATCTCCGTCACATATGCTTTGATGAGGCCAACTTCAACAAGGGAACCTCCGAAATGTTCATCTTCCTCCTCAACTGAGGATTACCCAGCATGAGGTTGACAGGACCCTCAACTGGGTCTGACACATCTGCCGCATTTCCACCCTCACCCCCTCTCTTCCCTCCTGCAACATTGATAGAGTTCTCCTTATCCTCACCTACCATCCCACCAGCATCCACTTCCAGAAGATCTTGAGACACCATTTCCGCCAACTCCGGTGAGATGCCACCATCAGACACATGTTCCCCTCCCCTCCCTTGTTCGCCTTCAGGAGGGATGGTCCCTCCAGGAAACCCTGGTTCACTCTTCCTTTATTCCCAACACCCGCCCACAGCCCCGTGGCAACTTCCCCTGCAAATGCCGAAGGTGTAACATCTGTCCATTTACCTCCACCCTCCTCAGTATCCAAAGGTCCAAACATACCTTCCAGATGAAGCAGCACTTTACCTGCTCTTCCCATAATCTAATCTATTACATTCGGTGCTCACAATGTGGTCTCCTGTACATCAGAGAAATGAAGCATAGACTGGGTGACCGCTTCGCAGAACATTTACGTTCTGCCTGCAAAAAGGATCCTGAGCTTCCAGTTGCCTGCCACTTTAACACACCACCCTGTTCTTTGGCCAACTTCTCTGTCTCAGATTTGCCACGTTGTTCCAGCAAAGCTCAGCGCAAGCTGGAAGAACAACACCTCATTTTCCGTTGGGGACACAACAGCACTCCAGTCTCAAAATCGAGCTCAATAACTTCAGGGCCTGAAATCTCCCATGTCCTAGCCCCCTACCCCACACACAAGGCCTTGTTATCACATAGCCTGCCATTACACACTACCTATTGTTAGCCACTAACAGTCTCCATTAACAGCTATTTTCACTCCTCCCTGATCGTTATCCACTCCCTTGTCTGTCCAACTGCTCTCCTCTCTCTTTGGGTTCTATCCCCACCCATTATTTACTCCTTACCCCCTCCTCCCACTCTGTCCTCTGCATATAAGCTGATATTTTCCTAGCTACCATCAGTTCTGAGGAAGGGTCACTGGACCCAAAATGTTAACTGATTTCTCTTCATAGATGCTGCCAAACATGCTGAGCTTTTCCAGCAATTTCTGTTTTTCTTTCTGATTTACAGCAACCGCAGTTCTTTCGGTTTTATTTAGATCTTAAAATAAATGATTTAACACCACCCCCCCTCCCATATAATGATTGGAATGACAGAATGGAGTGCGAGAGAACTAAGCACTTATGCAGTGACTTTGCTGATTACACACACTAACTAGAAATGTTAGCATCATATTTGCACAAGAGGATGTGTACCTCTGTTTTGCTATTGGTTAGAAAACCTAGCTTTAAGACAGTCAGCAAATGGTAACTAAAACCCCGAGCAGCAAGTCTTTCTGAACATTGCAGCCTTCAAATAGAAAGATTCAGCTTTGTACAGAAACCTGTTCAGAAAAGTCAAGCTAGTGTCGAGAGGGAACAGCCACAAGAACAAAGCAAAAGTAGACCATTCAGCCCCTCAAACTTATTCCACCATTCAGTTAAATCATGGCTGATCTATGTCTTTACTCTTTGCCTATCAAAAATCTAGCAATCGCGCTCTGAAATTTACAATTAACTTAGCCTCAACAGTTTTTTTGTAGGTAGGTGTTCCAGTTTTCCATGGTCCTCTATGTGACAACGGGTCAATTGCTGGAATCGACGTTTATAGAAAATTGAGCTTCTCAGCGATTAATTAGAAGGAATCATGCCAGCCAATAGAATGCTTACAGTGCCTACAGTGTTAAATCATATCCCACTGTTCATAATATATTCATGCATTTTACATCCTAACTCATGCAAATTGCATCTGCAGTGGAGCAGAAATTAATTCAGTGCTGTAAATGTTTCATGACATTGGCTGTGACAAAGATGAGACCACCTTTCCATATCAGCAGTCCTTGGCATCTCACACATAATGCTAAACATGACAGAGGTCCCCAGATAGAGGTGCCTGGGAGTTAGACGATGGCAAATAAAAGTCTCATCCATTAGGGTGAGTGTTCCTT
Source organism: Ginglymostoma cirratum (assembly GCA_024137785.1). NCBI lineage: Eukaryota > Metazoa > Chordata > Chondrichthyes > Orectolobiformes > Ginglymostomatidae > Ginglymostoma > Ginglymostoma cirratum. The sequence continues at coordinate 4,293,436 of JAHRHZ010000029.1, read as the reverse complement.
CTAAAGAAAGACGTGTCCTCAAGGCTTGCATTTCATTCAAATGGCTTTTAAACACAAACTCTACTGCCATGTCATGAGAGAATGGCTTGCTAATTATGGATTTCCCACTCCCGTCAAGACCGCTTTATAATTTATTTAAATGAACAGCAACCATTTTGATTTTACCTCATCTTTAATGTTCATGTTTGGAACATTAATAAAATGGATGGTGCTGCAAATTCACAAGATTTTTATCATGTGCTAAGATCGGCATTATGAAAACTACCTTCCGTCTGCAGGTTTATTGAAAGAAATGATTTGTAATGAATCCGAAGCCGTATTCAGATTGTCAGGTTGTAACAAGACCTGCGAGAGGGCTATGAAATGGAAGGCTCCTAGAGGAGTTTGCGAAATCAGATGATTGCCACCGGCAAGTCAGCATTATTGGAATGCAATCAGCTCTTATCCAATTACAGCAATTTTTTTGCACAGACCTTTCATTGCTGAATAGCATTAAACAAATGCGGTAACTTTCTTGTTATAAACAAAAAGCTGATATGCTGTCGTACATGAGATGTATTGCCACTGAGACATTTATACTGCTTAGCCATTGCCTGAGCGTTCTTAAGGAAATAGCCCCTGTTCCAAAGGCCCAGCGCCCACTATTTTCACCGAGTAGGCAATGGGGACAGGTTGTAGTTCATATATTCAAGGTACACAGAGCTAGTTGCACATATAAAAGTTGCTGGGGTGTGCAAAATATAAGCTGTAGGCATTAGACATTTGAGCAAAGGGTCTGAGACAAAACTACAGATGCTGGAATCCAAGGTAGACAAACAGGAGGCTGGAAGAACACAGCAGGCCAGACAGCAGCCTCCAGTCCTGAAGAAGGGTGATACCCGAAACATTGACTGCACCTTTCCTCCAGATGCTGCCTGGCCTGTTGTGTTATTCCAGCCTCCTGTATGTCTACCCTGAGCAAAGGGTCTAATTGACTCTGATTAAAGTTTCTTCTATCAGTCAAAGACAAGTCCGGGGGAAGAGAAAGTAATCTAATCAAAGAAGTTACTGTGTGGAAAACTTCAGATAAAGTGACCTGGTTCAGAATTGATGCCTGGAAACATTCACATTTAAGTTGCCAGAGTGATTTGGAGACAAAAGGTATACCTGTGGAGAGATCAGGGACATTTTTGAATCGGTCCGTGGCCCCTTTGGGAGAAATTTCAAACAGCCACAGCAATCATTTTTTTTAAATTAAAAGAGCTTGGAGATTTAAATATCTCTTCAGATTGACAGTATCAATGGGCTTATCCACTTTAACACACAACCATGTCTACTTTAACAATCCCAAAGTGCACTTGACTTGTCCCAAAGGCACTTCATCTCTCCCAAAGTGGTCCCTAAGACCTATCCAAAAATGTCCCTGATCTCTTCAAATGAGTCCATCATCTTTAGATCTTGTGTTCAAATATCTAAAGCCTGTGAGTCATGTTCTGCGTATCACACTGATGGAAAGTGCATCTCTTCGAAGGCAGCTGTACTGCTACTGTGTAGCATACATATAGCCCTATATTCTAATTTCACCAGATTAGTTTCTCATGGGCCTGGTTTTGCTCCTGACATGCTCTCCTATGCTCCTCTTGAACCAGGACTGATCCTTTGGTTTGGCAGTAATGACAGTGATGAATGTGTTGGGGCCATAAGGTTACAGTGTGGTGGAATACACTACTGCTCCTGTTGATGGCTCATTCGCATCATGGGTACCTAGTTTTCAGTTCTTAATCAGATCCATTTAGCATTGTGGGGATGCCACATAACATGATGAAATATGGCTGACAATATGAAAACAGAACCCCCAACCTCATAATGTCATCAACAGTGCAACTGCAACATGTGGGTTAGTACAGGATGAGGGGGCTACTTCATTCTACAATACAGGTCACCTCACTTACATTTCCAGTGAAATCAATGGGATGAAATTGGATGAGTTCTGTAATAAGAGAACACATCACTCTCCCACACCCAAAAAGCCTGCTGGTGTTTGGGAAGAAATTATTCACCTTGTGGCAGTTAGTGCCACCTGGTGGATCATTTAGTGAAGCTTTAGGGGCCACATTATTCCCAGGATAGCTGGTTGCAAACCGGCCAAAAACGCTTTTAACTGCTGAGCTCATTGGTAAGTAAGTCACAGTTCCTCTTGAAGTGGCTGCTGACATTGAACACATCACCTGTTGAGGCCTTCTGTTGTATGATCTATTGTGTTATACTTTCACTCACACCTTTGCATATTTAAAAATCTGTCTAAAATAAAACAAGTGTCCTGATGCAAAACACTACAGAATGAAACAATGTTTTCACTAGCTTACGTGACTGACCATATAAACAGGAGCTTGGGAATGAGTTCATTGTTATACTCACTACAGGTGACAATGTTCATGTTGTTTAAAGTTTACATGTTGTGGTGCATTTGAATGTTCTTTTATCAAGCATCTGGCCCCATATTCTAATTAGTCACAAAACTAAACTTTCTTTCACAACTTTCTTTCTTTTTCTGATGAAGGGTCTAGGCCCGAAATGTCAGCCTTACTGCTCCTCTGATGCTGCTTGGCCTGCTGTGTTCATCCAGCTCTACACCTTGTTATCTCTCTTTCTTTCACAAGTAGCAGCTCAAGATCTCACAACCGGGCATTTTCCAGTCATTTTCGTCATTCTTTATTTCCCCACACATTGTGATTTTCTCGCAAATTTTTCCCCTTGCTACCTATCCGTTTACCTTCTAAAGACCTCGTGAAAGATATCTCTTAGGCCACCACTCCATATGTCATCTCTTTTGACATTACCCTCCTCTCAAACTCGGTGCTCAATGTCCATTGTCCAACCCAACCTCATCGTCTTCCTGTCCCAGGCTCCCCATCTCATTTGGCAAGGTCTCTCAAGACACTTCGATATAAAGGGACTATGCAAGTGCAACATATTCGATTGATCCATGTTCTGACTTGAGCAATAAACTAATCCAATTGCTTTTCCAGCAGCTGACATCCTCTTATTAGTTCTAATGCTTTATGGTTAAAGCTCTGCAGCCAAGCTAGTACAAAGCAAGAGTCCATGAGTGAAACAGGGATCCTTACCAGTAAACATGCTTACATTAAGTGTATAAATAATCTTTCTTGCTTCTTAAAATAGTGTAGGGACCCTTCTTTTGTGGAAAAAGAGCGTGCCAAACTTTTCAACTTTGCTCAATAACTGAAAAATCCAATAAAAGCAGCACTACAAAAAAGGCTCATTTTTGCAACCTCATCCAGTGAATGAGATCATTGAATTCCTACAGTATGGAAGCAAGCCATTTGGCCTAACAAATCCACACCGACCCTCTGAAGACTGTCCCACCCAGACACATTCCCTCTACTGCATCCCTTAACGCTGCATTTCCCAAGGCTACTCCACCTAGTCTGCATGTCCCTGGACACAATTGGCAATTTAGCATGGCCAATCCACCTAAACTGTACATCTTTGGACTATGGGACAAAAACCAGATAACCCAGAGGAAATCCATGTAGACATGGGGAGAATGTACAAACTCCACACAGACAGTCAACCAAGGCTGGAATTGAACCCAGGTCCCCGGCTCTATGAGGCAGCAGTGCTAACCAATGCTAGTTTGGATCTTCAGCCATTCTGATCATCGAAAGCTTGCCTATCTTTTTCAAAAAAATAGGCTTTCATTTATTCTAGCGCTCTTCACAGCCTCAAGATGTCTTAACATGGCATATGCTCAAATAACTGGCATAGACATATTGGACCAAATAACCTGTACCTTTTAGGTAATTAAGTAATTTTGAAATATAGCCATTGTAATCTATAAAATGTGGCAGCCATTTGCACACAGCTAACTCTCACAAGTGGCAATGAAATAATGACCAGAGACTCTGGGCTGAATCTAGTCATATTTTGGCCTAGTGTCAATTTTGTCAAGTTTCATGGAGGGTTTCTCTTCCTGAAGCCCAGTAAAGCTTCTCACCATATTGTCCCAAACTCACCTCATTTACTACCTTCTCCAACCCTACAGTGACAGATTTGTCCAATGCAAGCTTGTTTCTCCCTCTTGCCTCATCTAGAAGACTTACCACTGCCAGAATAGACCATTGTCCCTGGATCCGGTGCCATCTCTAAAAGGTGAAGAGCACCTACCCAAGCAGTGTCAGTCCTGAGCTGTCCTACATGGTGCCTGGCCTTTGCCCCAGGCATGGCAGAGAACAGGAGATAGGTGCCTCAATTTGTGGACAGGGATCTGTAGGTCCTGATGGACAAAATAATGCAGAGGAGGGTCCCTGAGGACTGGCAGTAAAAGCCACAGCACCAGACGCTGGCAGCCTGGGCTGCGATAGCTACCTGGGTCAGTGCAGTCTTAGCCATCTAGAGGAATGCCCGGCACTGAAGGAAGAATGACCTTCTCTCCTCCACCAGGTTAAGAACCTCCATCCACTCTCTGCTGAAGGGGCCAAAGCACAAAACTGCATATCAAAGAAAATCAAAGCCAGGCAAGAATGCTGTGAGCATCCAGGTAGGCTCAAAGTAAGTGAGAACTAATAGATCGAATGAAAAGCCCTGAGATACGCCACATTGTTCCCTGGCCAACATCTCTGTCTCAGGCTTGCTGCAATGCTCCAGTGAAGCTCAGCTCAAACTGGAAGAACAGCACCTCATTTACCATTTGGGAACTCTACAGCCTTCTGGACTCAATATCGAGTTCAACAATTTTAGGGCTTGAGGCACCTTCTCCCATGTCTTTACCCCAGCACCCACACACCAGGTCTTGTTATCATATGTCTGCTACAACACAGCACACATTTTTAGCCACTAATAGTCCCCATTAGCAGTTATTCATTCTCATAGGCTGACCATTATCCACTCCTTTGTCCATCCAACTGATCTTCTCTCTCCTTGGGCTCTGTTCCCACCTATCATTTACTCCTTACCACTGCCCCCCCACCCCATCTTATCTTCTGCATAATAATCAACCTTTTCCGAGCCACTATCAGTTCTGAAGAAGGGTCACACGATCTGAAACATTCATCAACATAGAGCAGCAAGAACTCTGATTTCTCTCCACAATTGCTGGCAGACCTGCTGAGTTTTTCCAGCTTTTGTTTTAGTCCTGAGATACACCCCGGTCCATTGTATGAGCTGTTTGGCTGTCCTTGCAACAGCATGACCATACAAGGTGCATCATTGAATTGTAGGAGCTTACTGTAAATAAATCAGGGAAGTGCCATGAGGGTTCTGAGCAGTTGGTAAGTATCAAATGCCAGTACCCACGAGAAGGAAGGGTTCATGTGGATTGGTGGAGTCACCAAGTACCCGCTGAGGCTTTCATGTCGGGAATTGTCAATGTCTAGTTTCCTCGAGGCAGGGGTAGGACAGGAAGCTCCATGTTAATGAGACAAGATTTAGTGTTAATAAGGTTTTAATAAGCAATAATCCCAATTAATAAGCATCTCACCACTGCCTAATGGGAGTCTAATCTCAATGCCTGAAATTTAGTTGGACAATGCAGCAAGTTGCTCCCAATGTCAAAATATGCCTTAATGGTCATCACACAATTCTCCCAGATGTTTTACTATTGCCCATGTCATTCAGGCCTCTATAAGATTGTTGCTAGAAGGATAAATATCAAAAAGGATATTGGAAGAACTGTCTTGCTCTTCATCAACATAGAACAACGGGAACTTTTACATTCAACTTCAAAATTTTGCGGAACCCGAATTAACAGCTCATTTGAAATGCCAGCACTTCAGACAGTGCAATACTCCCTTTGTACTGCACAGGAATGTCAGCATAGAATATGTGCTCAAGTCTGTGGAATTGACATTTCCCTCAAAGGCAACAGAGTGACCATTGAAAACACAGAAAACAAGAAATCTATATGTAGAAAAATGCTGATTTTCATTTAAACAAACATAGATGCAGATTTACCTAGTTCCTCTAATACTGTACTGAGCAATGTACTGTGTAATGACCAGACCCCAATAGAGGTTCCCAAATCTGTTACAGTTCCCAGAAAGCACATCCCAAATGATTAGACTCATGATGAAGAGGATTGAACTGACAGCACTTGGTTATTCACCCACCTTCTCATTTTGTCGCTACAAGGTTAATTCAAAAAGTTTTCTTGCTTGTAGATACCTTTCCACTGACTCAAATTAACCTTTGTTTTAAAACAAGCCAATTTATCCAGACTGTTGTGAATTAACAAAAGTAGTGAATTCATTCACTTTCACAAATGATAAGAAATAGTAACATAACAGACAAAACACACAGAATAGAAATGAGCGATGAGTCCTAAATGTTAAAAAACAGAATATACACATCAGTCTATGAATTGTGAATAAAAAGCAGATAAGATAATGTTGCAGACATTATTGAATGACACCAGTAGTATTGACATTGGCAGTTGAGCAGGTGATTTTGAGATTCTTGAGTTTGGAAGTTGGTGGAAGTTCTATTGTTCCAGTTCCTTTCGAAAGTGATTGATTTCCAGTATGCAGAATGAGAAAAATTCTGTCCCTTTATTTCATAGCTTTAGTGCAGGATTAATTAAAATGACTGTTCTCAAAGTTGTGGCCCTCATGGAACTCTATCCAGAGGGGATGGGCTTAGTGGTATTTTTGCGAGAGTATTAATCCAGAAACTCAGGTAATGTTCTGAGAACCCAGGTTTAAATCTTGCCATGGCTGACGGTGAAATCTGAATTCAACAAAAAAAATCTGGAATTAATCAGCTACTAATGACCTTAAAACCATGACAATTGTCAGAAAATCCCATCTGGTTCACTAAGGAGAAGGAAATCTGCCATCCTCACTTGGTCTGACCTACATGTGACTCCAGACTGACAGCAATGTAGTTGACTCTCAATTGCCCCAGCAATCCATTCATAGAATTCCTACAGTGTGGAAACAGACCATTCAGCCTAATAAAGCCTGTGAGTCATGTTCTGCATATCACACCGATGTGATGAAAGCCCAACTCTCCAAAGAACATCCATCCACACACACCCCCCTACCCTACCCCTGCATTTCACATGGCTATTCCATCTAATTAACACACTATGGGCAATTTAGCATGGCCAATCCACCTAACCTGCACATCTTTGGACTGTGGGAGGAAACCAGAGCACATGGAGGAAACCCACAAAGACACAGGGAGAATGTGCAAATTCCGCACAAACAGTTGCTTGAGGCTGGAATTGAACCCAGGCCCCCAGCACTGTGAGGCAGCAGTGCTCACCATTGAGCTACCACGCTACCTCATTCATTTGTGTCAATCACTATGAAGTCTCAACAATGAAATGAAACTAGATGCACTGCCTGGCCATTGACCTAGGCAGCGGAAAAGATAATAACATAAACAGTCCTGCCAACCCTGTAAAGTCCTCCTTACAAACATCTGGGAGCTAGTGCCAAAATTAGGAGAGCTGTTTCACAGACTAGTCAAACACAGCCTGACATAGTTATACTTATGGAATCATGCCTTACAGACAATGTCTCAGACACCACTATCACCATACCTGAATATATCATGTCCCATTAGGAGGACAGAACCAACAGAGGTGGCAACTCAGTGGTATACAGTTGGGAAGGAGTTGTCCTAGGAGTCTTCAATACTGACTCCAGATCCCATGAAATCTCATGGCCTCAGGTTAAATATGGGCCAAGAAATCTCCGTGTATCATCCTCCCCCAACTGATGAATCAGTATTCTTCCATATTGAGCAAACCTTGGAGGAAGCACTGAGAATGGCAAGGACACAAAATGCACCACCAAGAGTAGCTCGGCACCACAACGTTGATTGAGTTGGTCAGGACCTAAAGGACGTAACTACTTAAATGGGTCTGTGGCAGGTGCTAAGGAAACCAACAAGAGGGAAAAACATACTTCAGCTCCTCCTTACCAATCTGCCAGCTGCACACAGACCTATCCATGACAGTATTGGTAATAGTGAGCAGCACGGAGTTGTTGAGGAGACAAAGTCCCACCTTCACATTGAGAATAACCTCCATCGTGTTGTGTGGCACTATCACAATGCTAAATGGGACAGACTTCAAACAGATCTAGCTTCTCAAAAATGGGCATCCATGAGGTGCTGTGGGCCACCAACAGCAGCAGAATTATATTCCGGCACAATCTGCAACCTCATAGCTTGGCATATCCCCACTCAACTATTACCATCAAGCCAGGGGATCAACCCTGGTTGAATGGAAAATGTAGGAGAGCATGCCAGGAGCTGCACCGGGCATATCTAAAAATGAGGTGTCAATCTGGCAAAGCTACCAAACAAGGCAACTCGTATGCCAAACAGCATAAACAGCAAGCGAGTGACTGAGCGAAATGGTCCCACAACCAACAGATCACATCTAAGCCTTGCCACACCCAGACATGAATGGTGGTGGTCAATTAAACAACTTACTGGTGGAGGAGGATCCACAGAAATTCCCATCCTCACTGATGGAAGAGCCCAGGACATCAGTGCAAAAGATTAGGTTGAAACATTCACAGCAATCTTTAGCCAGAAATGCCAAGGGGATAATCTATCCTGGCCTCCTTCAGTGGCCCCCAGCATTACAGTTATCAATCTTCAGCCAATTCAGTTCAGTCCACATGATATCAAGAAGCGGTTGGAGGCACTAGATATGGCAAAGTCTATGGGCCCTAACAACATGCTGGCAATAGTCCTGAAGACTTGTGTTCCAGAACTTGATACTGCCCTAGCCAAGCTGTTCCAGTACAGTTCAACACTGGCATTTGACCAGCAATGTGGATAATTGCCCAGGATTGTCCTGTACACAAAAAGCAGGACAAATCCAACTTAGCCAGTTACTGCACCATCAATCCATTCTCAATCATCAGTAAAGTGATGGAAGGTCTATCAAGCAGCACCTGCTCAACAATAACCTGCTTATTGAGGTCCAGTTTTGGTTCAGCCAGAGCCACTCAGCTCCCGACCTCATTTACAGCCTTGGTTCAAACATGAACAAAAGAGCTGAATTCCAGGGATGGTTGTCAGCTCTTGATATCAAGGCTGCATTCAACTAAGGGTGTGGCATCAAGGAGCCCTAGCAAAACTGGAATCAATGGGAATCAGGGGGAAAACTCTCCAATGGTAGGAGTCATACCTGGCACATAGAAGATGGTTGTAGTCATTGGAGGTCAGCCATCTCAGCTTCAGGGCATCTCTGCAGGAGTTCCTCAGGGTAGTGTCCTAGGCCCAACCATCTTCAGCTGCTTCAGCAATGATCTCTCCATCATAAGGTCAGAAGTGGGAATGTTCACTGATGATTGAACATTGCTCAGCACCATTCACAACTCCTCAGATACTGAAGCACTCCATGTTCAAATGCAAAACAGTCTGGATAATGTCCAGGCAAATGCACAGATTATGTATAATTCAACTTTTAGTTATGGGAAGAGTTTTTTTGATTTATGAATTATGTTAATAAAGATCAGGCATCGATATAAAGCAGCCTTCTAAATACACATGTTATTTCTCTTTCATTTCATAGGCTTATTAACTCATTGGATGGAGGATTTTCATAAAATTACAGTTCTGTTACTGATGCAAGATTTAGAGATCATAGGCTGCATTTTGTCTGGTTGATGGACTAACAACGTTTTGTAAAGATGGAAATTTTTTTTAGTTTCAGGCTTTAGAGCACGTGAACAATTCTTGAATAAAAGATACATTTACATATCCAGTTATCATGGGATTTGAACTAAAAAGGTAAAGGATTAAATGTTATAACCAATTATACCAAAGGGTGTGATGTGCGACTGAGGACTGTCGAAGAAATCTGCTTAATGAGGTAGCTGGTGTCTTCCTTGTTCTACACATTCATATACATAGATCATTAAAACTGTTCTTGTAGACTATGTTTTCTACCCATTAAGCTTTATTTCCTGCTGTCACAATTTTTAGTCATACATTTCTGTCTGTTTCATTGCAGATGGGCTCCAGGATTTTGATTTTGACCCATATTTCTGTCCTGTCATGCCATTATTGTATCTGCATTTCTCAATACAAAAGTGTATCATCTTTTTCTTTGATTAACATTTTGAACAAATCCACATATGCTTCCATTTTGAGAGTTTTGCCAAGGGTTTTGGTGGCTCAACAATCACAATCTTGTACTTAATCTCCTACACTAGGGCGTCAAATACTTTGGAGAGGGTGCAGAAAAGTGCACCAGAATGATGTAACAAGGGATGAAGGACTTCAGTTTGTAAACAGACCTGAGCAGCTAGGTTTGTTCTCACTAGAGAAGATTAAGTGGAGATTTAATTAAAGTGTTCAAAATTTGGAGGAGTTTTGATAAAATAGATAAGCAGAAATTGTTTTCACTGACAAAGGATAGGTAACCAGTAGACAGAATATCAAGATAAATGACAAAAGCATCAAAGAGGAATCAGGAGAATATCCTTATGCCCAGAACAGTTATGATCTGTAATGGGCTATCTGGACAGGAAAGGGAAGCAGGTTCAAAGGTAAAACTAAATATATACTTGAAGCTAGAAGTTGCAAAACTCTGGGTAAAGTTGAAGAGAGCGGACCAATATGCTGTACAATTCGACGACTTACTAACTTTGAATGCATTATAATCAATGCATTTAAAACAGTCCTCATAATTGTACACTCTAACATTACACCTACTCCAGGAAGTGGTGTGCCAGAGTCCCCAACTCTTCGAAGAGTTGCAGAAGAAACCAGTATCACAGATGAAATGGGTTTTATTGCGTCCACAAGTGAATTTGGGCATTTGAAAATTTATAACATTCCTGGTTAATAAACTGAATTAGGAGACAGGTTTTGCACAGTGTTCTTTTTCCTGTAAAATAGCAGGTGGGTCAATAGTGCAGAATTCCCCCTTCCCTTTTCTGACAGGATCAATTTTGCCAGTGAGAGGAAAGGGAGTGAGGAGTTATTCACAAAGGGGGAAAGCTGAACTCTGTAGTGCCACTTGAGCTCAGCGTTAAGTTTGAATATTTTGACTGCTACAATGAAGTTAACCTGCAGTGTGGGAATCACAGATTTACCAAGTGGGCAGAAACAGTCTGGAAGGGCAGTTAAAATCTATTTAAATATCATGATCTGAGTTGACCTAAGGCCCAAGGTCCTTAGAAATTAAAGAAAATTCTGCAGGTGTCAGTGAGAGTTAAAGAAACTGTTCCAGCTATTTCATTAACTGTTTGTTATCATTTCACTTAGGGGTCTTTATGAAGTTTGACTGAATTTACAATTATCTGAGTAGAGGATTTAGAGTTCAGTTTGATTGACAGTTGAAAAAGTCCATCAAAGGATTAGCTATCTTAGAAGTTGGGTCTGAATAGAAACTTTGTTTCTTTTTTGTAAAGGATTAACCATGGAGTCAATTTAAAAACTTTGAATAGGTTCTGTGAGTGGAAGGGTATTTTACTTTTACTATTAAGTGGGCAGGAATTAAAGCTGTACTAGATCTTCAGTCATTTCCATCTCCACAAGGCTCCTGTGGTCCAACCATGATGGATACTAAGTGAATGGCTTTGGAGGTGATATGCAAGATATGAAGACCATGGAGGTAATAGGTAGGAGTTGGCAATGACTTAACATGGAAAGTACTGGGACCATAAGGATAGAAGATGGGGTGGAAAATGTGAGGGGTAAGGTCTGGAAGGCCTTCTGAAACAATTAGGAAAATTTCCCAGCGAACCAAAGCATGCATCCTAACCAGCCCATCTCAGTATTGTCCATGCCATGGTTTCCTACATTCTGCCTCAGGGGTCAGTGGATATGATTGCGCAGTGATCGGAACCATGTGCACCTCATTGACTACAAGTTCCTTGATTGGGGTTTTGAACCTGGGTCAATCAAGAAGCCCTGGCTGACTGATATAATCAGGGATTTAGAATCTCCTCGGTCCAGGAAGCTGACTCTGAGTTGGCTGGCCACAGCCAGTGTACTGTGCACACGTAAATAAAGGGGGGGGGCCTTCTGACAGGATACTGGCATCTGTGCAGTTACTTCAGACAGTACTTCACTATATTCCATAACCGCTCTGCCATCAGCAACCACTACGCCAATTCACTATCCCCTCTCCCCACACCCCCACTCCCTGAGTGAAAAGCAGAGGAGCCAATATAAAATCAAGCTCTTTGTAAAACATGCCATGACTTTAACCACAACACAGTACAATTATATTGGTGATCTTTCTTCTTACTCTCCCCATTTTCTGGCATTGACCATTTTTCAATTTTCTATCAGTTTATAGTCACACTTGACTGCAATTATTTTGCCCATCATTCATGAGAGAAAGAGAAAAGAAATATCTTGTATCCGTGTAGTGCCTCTAATAATAGAAGAACATCTGGAAAAGCTTTACAAATAACTAAGTGCTTTCTGAGATGTAGTCATGCTGTAAAGTTTAGATATTTTCTAATCAATGTCTTCAGAGCTGTTATTGCACACCTTTGGAGCAGGTGAGACTTGAACCCAGGCCACTTGGCTCAGAGGCAAGTGCACTATACTGTGCGACAAGAACCCCCTTCATCACTGCTGTAACGTAGGAAGCAAAGAGCCAACTTGCACTTAGCAAGCTCCCACAACCCAATATCAGTGAACAAATAGTTTAATTTATTGAACTTTATTATGGAAAAAAATATTAGCCCAAGCACCATAGTAAACTGCTATGAATTTTGAAAAGTGTCATACAATCTTTTACATTGAACTTGAAAGAGCAGATAAGGCCTTATTTTAACACTTTGACTTAGCAGCAGCACTCATTCAGTACAGCAATTTAACTCCAACCGAGACTGGGCACTCAGATCACTCAAGAAATTTGATTTGCTTTGATTTATTATTGCCATGTGTACTGAGGTACAGTGAAAAGTGTTTTACGTGTTTTACAGGCAGCTCATGCTACACAAGTGAATCAGGGTAACAAAACAGTGTGCAGGATACAGTGTTACAGCTCCTGAGAAGGTGGAGAGTGAGATTAACAGTAACATGAAAGAGGTCCATTCAAAAGTCTGGTAACAACGGGGAAGAACCTGTTCTCGAATCTGTTCGTATGTGTATACAAACTTTTATACCTTCCGCCCGACAGAAGAGGCTGGAAGAGAGCATATCCAGGGAGGGAGGGGTATTTGACTACGTTGGTTGCTTTCCACAAAATGCTGACTCAGAGCCTCAGATTGAACCAATAAATTGGCCATCACTTTCTTAATGAAAATGTTAAGTAACAAAGTTGTGAGTTTGTTTTAGTGTTGTACACTGATGCCTTCAAAATAGCCAATTAGCTTTCAGTTCAAATTGACAAGGGGGTAAAAAAGCAGCAACTTCAAAACCCAGCTGGGCCAAAGATGGCCAAAGGCAGCCAATTGTTTGCTGATGACAGACAGCTTCCTGCTTTGGATCTGCAACCATTAGAACTGGCCAAATACATTTGCCTTTGGACACATGTAGCAGACAGAAAGAGGAAAGCTTTATCCAAAAGATTTTGGGCTGGATTTAAAGATGGATAGAAATAATGATCTAACTAATTGGACAATCCTCTCACTCTACATTTTTAATTTAATAAAAAGGCACCCGATTTGACAAGGCCTAATACTTCCCACAGGGCCTCAAGCATAGCTGCTGCAGATCAGAAATCTGGATTTCAATAGGGGTGATATTTTTGGTAAATAGCAGCCAGCTTCCAACTTTTGTAGTTTCTCTGAAGACCTGTCAAAAACCTGGATCACACACAATTTGTTCCTTAATGATTCTTGTCAAAACCACACTAGAAACAGACAGCGTTTCCAATCACATGGAAATATGAAATTAAAAGCAGAAAACTGAGTTAAATGAAAACTTAGTCAGTATCTGTGTGGAGAGTTAATAGGTTGAACTATGCCATTTTTAGGCCATTATTTTTCATGTAAAATTCATGGTAGCAAATCCACTACGGCACTTGTTGATTTTTCTCACACAATCATCTGTTCTTCAGCTTATTAATTATATAAGTAGCCTCTTGGAGCCTCGCCAGGACTCACGCTGCTGTCTCCATATTGAAGCCCCAGATACACAACACTTCATGTGCAGTGAGCCAGGCGTTGTCCTCACACTGTGGTTTTCCAATGTTATCCCGAAGGAAATAGCCCTGAAAGGAATGTTAGCTCCCCACTTTGTGGACCAGGACTTAGATGTTATGGGGGGCTGGGAAGGAAGGCCATTCTTTTTCCCGCTGACTAGCAAAAGAGGCAAAACCACCAGACTCAGTAAGTTCCAGGACTGAGTTGCAGCCCCAAGTCAATCGTGCCTGCTGAAGTGTCTTTATCACTGTTCGACCTGCTGAAGTCACACCCATGTGAGAGGTGAGCAACCTCTTCAGACAACCCAAGAATGAAAGAAATTATGATGATCAAACTTTGCTTATCTCTCATTAGCAGCTTGACTGCAGATAGCCTGAGACATTACAAATCCTTGAACTGTTGACAGCAGCCAAGGCATCACGGTATCATGTAGATAACACTGAGGCTACAAGTAATGTGCCAGGACTGCAGTAGGTTCTGTCGGCACAAATTATCCACATTCAAACCCACCTTGTGGATGAGGGCGTGGAATCAGTGATGATTTCAGATATCTCTGCAGGGCTTGCTTCTTTCTGTCACATGAGACATCCCAAACTGTCCCCAGGTCCCCTCTTTCCTTGCTTCTCCCAACTCCAAACCACCACCTCACCCAACAAAAAGCACTTACCTGAGGCCTTGATCCTCAGGACGTTGGGAGTCCTCCCAAAAGCAGCCACTGCCTTTGCACGTAACACTGCCAAAGGCAGTATCTGTTGGCTACTGATTGGCCAGTGGTTCTCACTGGGTAGGAATTTAGCTTCTAGAGACATGATTTCAGAGAAAGGCCCAATGCTTCCATCCAACTGCCTGATTGGTGGAAGATGGCTCAAGCAAGGTTGAGATCAGGTGTCTCACAAATCTTTCAGTATCCATTCAAGCTACCTGATGGCACCAATGGACCCGGCCTACATATTCTGAGCTCAAATCCTTTCTTGTCATTGCCCTTATCATAAATCTTTACTGTGAGAGTGTCACCCCACCAAAATTCCTTTTGGCATTCTGCACATCTACTGGAATATCCAACTTCAATGCTGAACAAACATATCTCTATAACATCTGTAATCAAACCCATTGTATTATTTTTGTGTTATTGATTTATTTATTTTATTTTGACTAGTTCTTGAATTTGGATATTGTGCCTTTAGCTTTTCTTAGAATCCCTACAGTATGGCCATTGGCCCATCAACTCAACACCAACCCTCCAAAGTGTATCCCTCCCAAAACCCCCTACCCTATTTCCCATGGACAATCTGCCTATCCTGAACATCTCTGGACAGTTGGAGGAAACCAGCGTACGCAGAGAAAACCCATGCAGAAATGAGGAGAATGTGCAAACTCCACACAGACAGTCACTTGAGGACGGAATCAAACTCAGGTCTCTGGCACAGTGATGCAGCAATGCTAACCACTGAGCCACTACCTTACAGAAGTGATATGAATGTCTGCTTGATCAATATGTCCCCTCCTTATTGACCCACAACCTCGAACTTAGTCTCCAGCTCAATTACTCAAACTGCAGTTATTTAATGCAGCTATGGGTGTCTGGGATGGTCAAACGTTTACATGCTGCATGCCAGCTGCGTTGCTATTCCTATATAATTTTATTTACTTATTTAAATATCAAACAAGAGTTAAATTATAATTAGAGGTTCTTTTAAACTGTTTTCCTTACCACTAATTGATGCTGCTTCCTTTTTTTTGGGCTTTTCATTTCCTTTATTTATTCACCTCTTGTTATACACATATATCAGATATTAACATAATGGAAATTCAGAAACCTTTAATGTTAGCATCCTCCTTTTAGTTAATTTTAATTTTATCCCCACCCCAATCTGATTAATTAGTTAATCGCTAAACTTAATAATATAATAAATTATGCACGTGGCTAAGTTATAAAATAAGTTAATCACTTGCCGTATTTCCTCAGGCTCCAACACTCCTCTGACATCACTTTTCAGATTTAACATTATCTTTCTCAGATTACTCCTCACTTCAATGAGAGACTGCTCGTTACTGTTCCTTCCATCATTTATGCTCCCTCCTCATCATTTTTCTTGATCCTTGTGGCCTGTCTTTTCACAAATCAGGCCTAGCCTCACCTATTCTCTCACAATTTATAGCTCAGATCCTCAACACATTTCTCGCAGTTTAAACCCACTCCTTGCCATGGCTCTCAAAGTTTGTGGCTCCCTCCATCAGTTTCTTCTGCATTTTATAGCACATTTTAAACAACTCTCACAATTTATATTCTGCTACTCTCGAGTTTTATGACCCCGTCTCTTGTGATTTACAGCAGAGAATAATACAAGAGTAATTTTATAAAAGTAACCTGATGCTATGATTCAGCTTGCCAAAACTTCGATCTCTAATAGAGTTGTTAATATTCTTCTAATTGTGGATTAATATGATGGTGTTAATGTTCTGGCCTTTACTGGTTGCAGATACCGCGATATTTAGAACATAGAACACTACAGCACAGGAACAGGCCCTTCGGCCCACCATGTCTGTTCCAGCCATGATGCCATTCTAAACTAA
Source organism: Ginglymostoma cirratum (assembly GCA_024137785.1). Lineage (NCBI taxonomy): Eukaryota > Metazoa > Chordata > Chondrichthyes > Orectolobiformes > Ginglymostomatidae > Ginglymostoma > Ginglymostoma cirratum. The sequence goes on along the minus strand of JAHRHZ010000029.1, from coordinate 4,276,787 downwards.
TCCCATCTGCCTGCACATGGCCCATTTATGCCTCTACTCCCTACCTATTCATGTGTCTAACATATGTGAACAGTGAAGCAATAGAACAAGGGGAGTTGCTGGTGCAGTGGCTATGTCTTGGCTAGTATTCCAAACTAAGTTAAGTTTAGGGCATGGTAGCTGGTGGGATTTAAATTTGATTAAAATCTGGAATTGAAAGCTGGTCTCATAGAGTCATCGAGTCATACAGCACAGAAACAGACACTTCGGTCCAACCAGTCTATGCTGATCATAAATCCGATTGAAACTAGTCCCACCTGCCTGCTCCTGACCCATATCCCTCCAAACATTTCCTATTCATGTAACTATCCAAGCATCTTTTAAACACTGTAACTGTGCCTACATCTACCACTTTGTCAGGATGTTCATTCCACGCATGAACCACTCTGTGTAAATAATTTGCCCCGTGTCCTTTCTAAATCTCGCTCTTCTCACCTTAAAAATATGCCCCCTGGTCTTGAAATCCCCCATCCTAGGGAAATGACAACTACCATTAGTCCTAGCTCTACCCTCATGATTTTATAAACCTCTATAAGGTCACTGCTCAACCTCCTATGCTCCAGTGGAAAATGTCCTGGTCTCAGTAACAGTGACCACAAAAATTAAATTAGTTGTTGTTAAAAACCCATCTGGTCCACTAATGCCCTTTAGGGAAGGAAATCTGTTGTCCTTACCTAGTCCTTCCCACGCATGACTCCAGACTGAGTGACTCTAAACTGACTTCTGAAATAATCAAGGAAGCCACCCTGCCCAAGGGCAAATTATGGTGGGAAACAAATGATGACTTTGCCAGTGATAGTCACATCAGGTCAAAGAATGGGAAAAGGTCAATAATCAACAGCTGATATTAAAAGATAAATGCTAGGTATCGAGGCCAGTTCCAAATATATGTTTAAGGAGAATTACTTCAATAGAAAATGGCTTTCAAAAAATACCTATTATACATATCTCATTCACATCTCAGACGGGTGCATCATTTGAATATGTCACAACAATTTAACAGGAAGTATCAGACGCTATGGATAGAGAAAAGCCTAGAAGGTCATCAGATTTGCTTTTTTCCACCAGTGAAATACTTCCTGTCAACAGTTTCCACAGGGGACGCCCAGGCTCTCATGTTGACATTCCACCATGACCTTACAAAAACAGCTTTTGATGACAGCTTTTGGTAAAATCGTGATGGAGCTTGGAACACGTACCTGCCACCCACCATGGAAGATGTTAACATCTACAGTTAGAGAAAGACCTTTACATAGTTGGTCCCCAAAGATAATCAAGCCAAATTCTTACAATCTAATTTCGCCACTGCTCAAGTCTGGTCAGTTGCCTTCTACAGATAATTCTCTCTGTTATCCAAAAGCACATTATGAGTAGCCTGTGAAGTTTTGAGATCTTTTCTGCCAATTATCCCTTCCTCTCTCTATGTCTGAGAATTTACCCTGCCCTCTTCCAGGATGCATCAGTTTTCAATTGCTTATGTTAAAGTATCACTCTGCTTTTTGTTATGACTGAAGTTGGAGAGTGTTCTGTCACGTCTAGAATCAGCATGCCACTGGTCACAAGATAAAGTTAGGTGCTTTGCTCAGTTACTGGTATGGTCAGTTATATATTTTATTTATATTAAGTTTGGAATAAAACTATCCCTCAATGGATTCCTTTAATAATCAACAAAATTATTGATTTATTACAAAAATAGGACTTATTCAACAAAGATACAAAGCTGATGAATAATTTGAAATCTGAAAGCATAAATATATATCTTCCTAAATAACCCAACACATTCTCACACACACATAATTTAAGTGGATTTCTTTTCTGCAGTGATTAATAACATAAGATATTTCAGCCAATAATTGATGATTCTTGAACGAAGAAAGGAAATGGCATGGAATGATCAAAATGGCTTTCAGTCAGCATCCTGGCACATGTTACAGGTATCATTGGATTTTTGGAAACACAGTTTGTTCAGGAAACACTGGGAGGAACTCTTTTCAGAGGCTTTTCAGGAGAATGGCTGGTTCACACTGGATCCACAGAGGGGTTTTCTCAAAAAGGAAGGGGATAAGCTTGATTACCTCCCCCTCACAGCAGGCTGTATCCCAGCTGAACTCCAAGTAACATTCAAAACAAAATTTAACTCCTGGCAGCAATAAACCCAGACATGTGATTTCTGTTAAATCAGTCTAAGCAACTAACTTAAGGCATGTGACTTCTAAGAAGTGTTTTTTTTAATGTCCCAATATCCTTTTAATGACTCCAATTAATAAAAAAACCAGTTCATAAATTTCCTCAGTTCTATCAAATGAACCATGTCCACGGTCCTTTAAACCACAAATCCTCAAAAAAATCATTTAAGTGCCTTCATAAAATATTTTTAGCCCATTTCCATAATTAGTTAGGATTATGTTGAATGTTAGTTTTCTCAACTGTACATGTAAAAAAAAGAAAGACTTGTGTCTATTTACTTCCATTTGCGACTCAAGACTTCCCAGTTCTTCTTTATTGGCCAAAGTACTTTTAAAGTAGTCCCTGCTGTAAGGTTGAAACATTGAAACCAGTTTCCACACAGTAAGATCCCACAAATAGCAACAAAATATTTGCTAAACAATAATAATCTGAGATGGCACGTGGGATCTCAGTTTAATGTCACATCTGACAAAGCCCCACTTTTGAAACTTACGCAGATAATCTGGTTTTCAATATTGATAGGCAAGTCATTATCACAGAGAATGTAAATGGGCTTCAAGATCTGAATTATCTTTTCTTGCTTTTCCTTGCTTCGTGTGTATTACTTGATCTGTTGATTGATTTATTGTTGCCATGTGTACCAAAATACAGTGAAAAGTGTTGTTTTATGTGCTATATGAAGTGTATCAGGGCAGCAGAACACAGTGCAGAATACAGTGTTACAGCTACAGGAAGGTACAGACAGAGAGCGAGAGATCAGAATTAAGATTTGAGAGGTCCCTTCAGAGGTTTGATAACAGCAGGGAAGAACCTGTTCTTAAATCTATTCGAACATGTATCCAACTTTTATATCTTCCGCTCACGTGTAGAACCAGCATGCCACTGGTCACAAAATAAAATTAAGTGCTTCACTCAGATACTGGTATGGTCAGTTATATACTTTATTTGTATTAAGTTTGGAATAAAAGTATCCATCAATAGATTCCTTTAATAATAAACAAAATTATTGATTTATTACAAAAATAGGACTCATTCAACAAAGATACAAAGCTGATGAATAATTTGAAATCTGAGACCATAAAAATATATCTTCCTAAATAACTCAACACATTCTCACTCACACATGCCCACAAATTAAAGGGGACTTTTTTTCTGCAGAGATTAAGAAGGTGGAAGAGAGTATAACCAGGGTGGAGGGGTCTTTGATTATGTTGGTTCCTTTCCCGAGGCAACGGGAATTATAGATGGAGTCAAAGGATAGAAGGCTGGTTTGCGTGATGGACTGGGAAGTATTCACGACTCTCTGCAGCATCACATTGTAAAATTACACTCAGCTACAATGCAAACTCCCGTGACAGGGGTGAAAATGGAAGTGTCACGAGAAAGCACTCACAAAACTCAGTGTCAGAAGATGCAGTTGCCTCACTCAAATCTGACTCAACTGCCCAAAATCAGCCAACATTACTTGATCAGTAAAAGTTGATTACTGCAGATTGTTTCCCAAGTGAATGTGTATGATTCAGCATTTCGGTCAAATACCTCACACTGCCAGCCCTAAAAATATAACAACTGTAGCCCAGTACTTGCTTAGTCCCATGATTAATGATCATGAGCCCAGCTTTGGACATAGAAGGAAGCAGAGCAGAATCCAAAGCCCTCCGACTTAAATAAAACTTTGACTCTCTGCCCTTGCATTTAGTAAAATTCTCGTGAGTTCACGAGTGGCCAAAAGAAATGACTGTGATTTAAAGCGGATTAAACTGATCCGGAGAGTGCAGATCTAATGACCTCTGAAAATGGCTGGATGAATATTTATCATCATTAGCATCATTATACTGCACAGAGCTTCAACGGTCGAGGGCAGCTGTGCTACCAACGGCTGTGCTGCTGTGGGGGAGGGATGATTTTATTTTCCCTTCTTCTTCTTCGAGAACCTTGTTTTCAACAATAACTTCTCTGTCCTGAACTACATTCCACCACCACACAAGTGTTTTGTCTCACAGAATGGGAATAAGTAGTGTGTACGTGGAATCTTTCTTCTTTGTACCCAGAACAAGGGGCCTAAAAAATTCTTGCCTTTTCATAATGGGCCTGACTCATCTTTTCACTAAACTATATTAACATTCCCTTGATTGCATGCTGCAGGACATCTGGCATATCAATGCAAACAACTGAGCTCTCTTCAGTCCAATTTTCAGTGGAAGGGAGAACACTTCTCTTGCTTTTCTCTCTCTCTCTCTCTTTCTCCCTGCAGAAGCAATAATTGCTGTATGCTTAAAACTATTATGATCTAATGGCAGTCCCAAATCATTAGTCACTTTGATGTCTCCTGAAAACTATACATGGACTTCTTGTCTTTCGATGGAACAGATGAGGCTGATGGCACAGTTCAGCACCAGGGTTGGGTGGGTGGGGGGAATGGAGGGTGCCGGAATTTCCAGCCTGTTAAGTCTTTGAGCTGCTCCTTTTCAAACACCGTTTACTGTCAGAATTGGAATAAAAATGAAAACTAAGAATTTTAAGGGTCCCCAGCATTAGAGAAGTCAGCTGCAGTCATTCAGATTACTCAAGGACCAAGGAACGGCAGCAGTTCAATTGGTGATATCGCATCTTCAATTATTTATGGCTCGCCATTGATTATTTTAACTGGATTAGCTCTTGAGGACTGTGTCTGTGTTCATATCCAGTTATACAAATATACAAATCGATGGTCCAATTTTAAATTTCTACAGAAAATATTGTAAATCGTGAGACACTTATTATTTGTAAAAGATGCCTTAGAAGGAGAATTTCCAAAATGATATATCTGAAATTGTGATTGCTGAACCATTAAAACTATAAGGAACAGAAAGAAGGGCTTTTTGATTTATAATCATTGGTAAACAATGGATTTTCTTTCTCCAAAAGGGTACAAGAAAAGGACATGGTAATAGGACTAAATTGAAAGCTGCTTCAGAGAGCCGGTCCAGGTGTGTTGGGTTAAACGATCCCCTTGTGCGCTGTAAGAATCCAATGATATAGAGATATTATCACTATCAATGCAGTAGCCATTACACTTGGTTTGCAGTGGACTGATCTAATCCTGAATCCCTATTTGCTGCCTGCTGTAAATAATCAATATTGGGCTGAAAGGGTGGAAAATGTCTGACAACTTTTCATTGAACTTCATGCATGCAATGTTTGCACCAAATCAAGTGTTTTGACAGATTTGAGCATGGGTTGACCCCAAGTGGCTATTCAGTGAATTGCATTCAGTAGGTGTCAATGTGGTGTGAAAATGGGATGAGCCCATGATGGAAATAGGACAGGTAACTGTCTCAATCCCACAAAAATGATTTTGGAGTATGGTGCTTTTCTAAAACTACAACAAGATTATAACTTAGTGATTGTTACTTGGTTTTGTATACGTTTCTGGTGATTTCAGTCTCATTGGGCTGGTGTTGAGAGGCAGTGAATGTTGTCAGGCCTTAGGAGGCAGTTTTGGAGACAGGGGCATGAAAATTTGATGATGGGAACGTTGATGGAATTCCACTAGATCAGTATCCTCAGGTTCTTACATGTACTTCTGTCTTTCCTGGTGGGAGGGGCATTGTTGGAGAAGGCAAGAAACATCATGGTTGAAGCAGGAAGCCAATAAGCTCATGAAGAGGAAAATTAAGAGGGAATTTCTGAGTGGAAGCTGTCTTCTTTGCCTGCCTTTATATGAGCTCACTTTAACTCTCTCAGGTTGATCTCCAATTTAAAATGAGAGATCCAGGGGCCAAGCTAGTCTGCTCTCCTCATTGTTCCTGTGAGTGTGCTGACTAAAATATCAAAGACCTGATGAGATTCTCAGAAACAGGCCACAGTCCCATTAACTACAATATTTTGTCTAACAAAGTGGCTGTGTTGTCCCACCCACCCTTCCAGTCTGCTGAGGACCCAGGACATGGATCCTTTATTTGCGTACTCCGGAAAAGAGTGACATGAAAATGTACAGCTCCAGCAATTTGATTCACACCTGAAAATGTCTATCCAGGAAAGAAACTAAGGTAATATGATTCCGCTGGTACTATACCTCTATCCCGTTGCTATGTCAAATCATTTTGTAAAAGAAATTTATAAATTCAACTAGCAATATTTATATCACTAACACAGACGTATCTCCCTTAATGTTGCTCAAAGTGAGTCTTAACCCGGTTTCCTCCAACAGTCCAAAGATGTGCAGGGTAGGGGTATTGGCCATGCTAAATTGCCCATAGTGTCTAGGGATATTTAGGTTAGGTGGCTTAGAGATGGAAAAATACAGGGGTAGGGGAATGAGTCAGGGTGGGATGCTCTTCAGAGGGGTGGTGTGGACTTGTTGAGCCGAATGGCCTGTTTCCACACAGTAGGGATTCTATGATCTATTCTATGATCTAAGTAGTGGCTGTAACTTGTTGCAGCTTTGTCAATTTCAAACTCACTTCCTGGGATATGGGCACATAAATCCATCCTGATACATGTGTACAGCACTTGGGATCTCCAACTTGGGTTGTGACGGGTGCTGTGTAAGTATTGTTTTTGCCGAACAACTGTTGCACTGCCAGAGGTTTCAAAGTTCAGATGAGACATTAAACTGAGGTCTCTCCCGTTCTCTGGCTGCAACATATTACTTCCTGCGCAAGTTAGTTCAATTGACAGAACAGGGTTTAGTTTGATACTGGGGGATCTCCACTTGCCCCTCTTTGAAATATTGCCATGGACCTTCTATATCAACCTGAGTGGGCCTCAATTAAACATGATTTCCGAAAGCCAGTACTGCTCACAATGTATCATTTCCACAAATCTGCACAAAAGTGTCATTCTGGATTTCATACTTTGGATAGTGGACTTACAGGTGATCCTATGGCAATATGGAATCTACATCATTGTTTGCCATTAGACTCATTTTCATTTCTCCGAATTTCTAGAGCTGAATTTTACTGAGATAGTAGTAATCTTGTCACCAGGGCTGAAAGTGAGATGTAACTCTGCTTTGACAGCAGCGGGACCCAGGATTCATAAACCACTGCCCCAATTAAGGACTCAAAATCTACAATAAATGGAAGTAGCCATTGCTGAAGCCTCAGCTACAGGAATGTCAGGTGCCCTCATAGAGGGGCAAGTATGATGTGGGACAGCGGGGCCAAGTCTCCAGAAATTAGAGGGGGAGGTCGTAGTGTGCGAATGGTACATGGATGAGGGGACAGCTATTGTTGCAGGGTACGTGTACTCTGTGAGCCATCAGAATGGCCACCAGAATTCACTGGGCAGTCTCTCCATATGATGGCAGCCCTCCCTCACTTCCACCAACCCTGCCCTGACACAGGCAAAATTTTCAAAGAGGTGGGAAGTGCCTCTGAATTGACCTCCTGGTGAGGAATCTGTCAATTTTTCAACCTCTGACAAAATGGCACGGCAACAGGAAGACCTCGGGCACCTATTGAAATTCCAATACTTAGGGCCTGGTCAGCTAGAAGCGTAGCTACCAGTTGATAAGGTGTTTTTCTCTCGTAATGGTATTAACCAGAAAACATAGAGAACTCACACCCCCTTCTCAGACCAGTGTTGTGGGATCTATCTGCCACAGGAAGTAGACAGGACCTCCATTTAACACGTTGTGCAAAAGATGCCACCTCTTGATTGTTGAGAACTCTTTCAGTGTTGTGCTGAAATGTCAGCCAAGATTATGAGTCTAAGTCCATGTTGTAACCTAAATCTACAAGTTTCTGTCTTAAAGTTAACTGGAATTCAAGTAAGTTGATTTGTCCAACATCCTTAATGATCAATGGACTAAATTGCAGGGCAGTATTCACTCCAGACCAGACCTCTGACTGCTTTCAATAAGCAGCCCCTAGACATTACTGACCAGACCCCTGACAGCTGCCTTTGCAGCTCCTGAGAAGACGATAAATAATTCCTCTGACTGCTGCTGCTGGTCCAACAAGACTGAAAATTGCCTATTCCCCAGACTGTAGTCAGACTGGTACTCTCACCACGAGCATGCCAAGTGGGCAACTGACTGTAGCCAAGCTCCTGGACAGTGTGTGGACTGTGTTCATGACTGATGAGGACCCCTTGACTGACAACAGCACCTCACCTTGACTAGACTGAGGACTGACCCCAACTCACTTTCCAACATGGCCATTTGCTTGAATAATAGTGCGGTGTGTTTGCTGTGCTCCAGCTGGCATATGGTATAGGGATAGGGTTCACATCTCGGTTGCCATAGAGGATAACATGATTGTCTCCCCTCATCCTTATCCTGGAAAAGTACCTACTGACAAGCAGCCTGTCAGAATGCACTAAAGTACAGCAATACTGACAGCATTTGGCTCTGCCTGAAGCACAGATGCATAATAGGCAAACTATATCAAGGCATGGAGACTGTGAGCATGCAAGAGAACAACATGAGATGCAGCCTTGTCCAGTCGTGAGCTGTGTGCCTGTCCCTGCACAAAGTAACCTTGCTGCAGCCTTTCAATGCAAGTTGCTGACATGCCCCACAATGCAACTGTATAATTTCTACGTGGCCTGCAAATGGATCAGAGAAGTGCCATGATGTTTCTGAGGGATTGGCAGATGTTGGATGCCAATCTCTTTGGATTAGGGGTGCATGCACTAGGTACTCATGGATTGTACCCTGAGATGTTGATTGATGCTGATCAACGTGGAGGCTCCTCGTAGCTAGCAGTGAGATAACGTACCTGCTCAGATGTCCAAGTTGAGAATTGTCAATGTTAGCTTTATTGACATGTTTTGTAAGAGAGTCAGCTAAATATTAACACATTTAAGAAGCTATAATCTCCCTGAATTGGCAACTCACTGTTGCTTAATGAGAAACTCACCTCACCACTTAGCAAAAACATCAAAGGTGCAAAGAGTTGCTCCCAATGCCAAGGCAGGCCTTGTTGAACTTTTACATTTACATATCCACCGTTAGCCAGTTGTGCACTCTGTGCAACAACATAGCTTGCAAGTCTTTGTGGTCATGCGACAGGAACTTAAGTTTTCATTGTGAAAGCTATGACTTTAGGATCTTGAGATAGCAAGAACTGCAGATGCTGGAGTCAGAGATAACACAGTGTGGAGCTGGAGGAACACAGCAGGCCAGGCAGCATCAGGGACGCAGGAAAGCTGACGTTTTGGGTCGGGACACTTCTTCAGAAATTCCGAAGAAAACGTCAGTTTTCCTGTTACTCTGATGCTGCCTGGCCTGCTATGTTCCTCCAGCTCCACACTTTGTTAACTTTAGGATCTTAGTCTCTGAATCACAAATGAAATGTAAATTCTCATCCTTATTCGGAGCTGGCATTAGAATGTGTCACTGTAACGAAAAGGTTCATATTTAGAGCTGAAAGTGTGATATAGCCTGGGCTGAAAGGAATGTTGAGTTTGGTATGAGGGTTGCCCACACTTTGGTAATTCCGAATTCCTCTAATCTCTGCTGCCTAAATCCCAACTTGCACCAACTCCTTGTGACTCCTGCACTCACTGACGTACAGTGGCTCCTTATCCATCAAATCAAGACTTCAATCCTTATGTTCAAACCACTCATTGTATCTTACTTTGTTTTTGTAACCTCTCCTCTCCCTACATCCATATCAGAATGTTGCATTAGTCTAATCATGGTCTCTTATGCACCCTACCTTCAGCCTACCATTGGTAGCCATTTCTTAAGTTTTGTAGGCTTTAATCTCTGAAATTTCTATCTGAAATTTTGATGTCTTTCCACCTCTCTCTCCTCATACAATGTTACTTAACTCTTTGACCATGTTTATGATCTAGCGCAATATTTTCTTACAAGAATCCAAGTCAAATATCACTTGTTATTGTTCGTCTGGAATTTTTACTAATTTCTAGTGTTATCTAATTGCTAGTTCCTATTGTTGATGTTTGCGGTCGGTCTCCAATCAGTGTGTGTATTGGGGAAGCACGGCAAATGTTGATGTTGCCAAGAGTTGCTTGGTGGAATGGGGCCATCTGCCACCTGCAATATTCCAAAATTGTTATTGGGCATTTTGAGTTGAATGTGTGGATCCTGCGAGACTTTTTCCAGTTGCTTTCGATAGTTTGGAACAGCCAAGGGAACCAACGTGGAGAGATGCAGCTGTTGCCGGGAATGGTAGTCCTGACAGTAGCTCCAGGCATCTTGAGGCCTGCATGATAAATGCCTGTTATCACACTTGTGGGCAAGAACAGGAATCTGTCATATCCAGCTTCTCCCTGCACTTTCAGCAGAAACTTGGAGCTTGATTTAATTGTGTGTCAAGATGGATGCCAAAAGAATCCTCTCGAGCAACTTTTGTTAATTTTATGCCAGCAGATATGTTTCAGTGGCAGAGGCTCTACTGTTTGTACGTCAGACCTTGTGACAATTCTGATTGAATTCCAAAAAACTCTTTAAGTTTGCCCTTTTCACTACATGTTTGCTTCTCTGAGGCTGTAACACTATATTCCATATTCTGTTCTATTACCCTGGTGTACTTGCATAAGGTATGATTTGCCTGGACAGAATGCAAAACAATACTTTTCACTGTATCACAGTACATGTGAAAATAATCAAATCAAATCAAATAATCAAAAATGAAACTTAGACTGTGAACAAAACAAATCCACTGCCTATTATTTTCTTCTGTTTAGCACTTAACCACCAGTTTTCTTTTGGCCTGCAAATATTATTAATACACAGCATTGATAATTGTTATTACAAGCTGTCCTGAAGGCTTTGTGTGATTACAATAGGCAAAACTCCACTTTTATCAATCAATGCCAGTAAACAGAGGTTGCAAGCATCAACCTTGTTCTGCGGTCAAGATCTTGCCTTGGTCATAAAGACAGAGGTAGAAGATCCCCTGGTATTATTTTGAAGAAGAGCGGCAGCAATATACTGGGTATTTTGGTCAAATCTTTTTCTGCAACCAACATCACTAAACAATTTTCATTGCCGTTTTTGAGATTGAGCTGTGTGCAAATTGGCTGTTGTGTTTCCTGCATTACATCGGTGACTTCATTGCAAATTTACTTCAATGAATTGAAAAAGCACTGAGGCAGCTTGAGGTTTTGAAAGGTGCAATGTAAATGCACGACTCTTTTTCTTTACAATATGCAATTGTATTTCAGATTTGTGAATGGTGAAGCACAGTATAACTGGAATTCAATGTCCTGCTGCAGGTGCACAGCACTGTGACTTGTTTAAGAAAGCATTTGAGATTAAAGGTAAATTTAGTAAAAAGTTCAGAAACAGAAGTTATTTTCATTTCCAATGGATCCAACTATTTTAGAGGGCTAATATTTGAATGGAGCAAAGTAATAGACAGTGGAGGTTAAATTGGGTACAGACTTAACATTCGCTCATTTCATTGCTTTGCAGGTAGTTGGTTAAATTTGTGATAGCTGCTGTTTTGAATTAATGCTCTGCGTAACCAATTTGTGGCTATTCATTGGCTTCAGGCAGCAGCAGAGAGTCTGACATTACAAATGGATAGTATTTTTAAAGCCATCACTTAAAGGGGTGGACCATTGCGGCTGTAAGAAGTGCCGGGAGATATTTGTAAACTAAATCTGTATTGTACAAGATTGAAGAATGGCTGTGTATGCATGTGACCATGCACCATGATTTATCAATAATGCACTGGAAGCCTTGGTCGAAGAGATGGAAAGAGAGAAGCGGTATCCTCTATCCTATGCACAGGAGACACTGAAACAAGCTACTGGAGAGATCAATGTTATGAGTGTCACTGCAAGAAAGTGGATGCAAAGCTGGAGAGTTTTAATAATCTCACAAGTGCTAACAAGGTCAATAAATTAATCTTCAAGTGGCATGCCTCGTCTAGTGTACTACTCAGCCACTGTTCAATTCATTATACCCCATCACCATCGACCAGCAATCTCGATGACTGTCTACTCAGCCTGAACTATTGTCTGCTTTACTTCACCTCCACATACTTTACATGTTTCACTCATGGAACTCAGAGCTCTCTTTTTTTTAAATCATTCACAGGGTGAGGGCGTCACTGGTGAGGCAGCATTTATTGCCCATCCCTAATTGGCTAGAGAGCAGTTAAGAGTCAACCACATTGCTGTGAGTCTGTAATCACATGTAGGCCAGACCAGGTAAGGATGGCAGTTTCCTTCCCTAAAAGACATTGGTGAACCAGATGGGTTTTACCAACAATCAACAATGGATTCACAGTCAACATTAATCTCTTAATTTCAGATATTTATTGACTTCGAATTCTACCATCTGCTATGGTGGGATTCAAACCTGGGTCCCCAGAATGTTACCTGGGTCTCTGGATTAACAGTCCAGCAATAATACCACTAGGCCATTGCCTCCCCAAATCCATAATGGAATAAGAAAAAGAAAATACTTCCACTGCTGGAGACCTGAAATAAAAACACAAAGTGCAAGAGAAACGCATCAGGTCTGGTAGCATCCATGGAGAGAGAAACGAGGGCTGAGTCTTGTGATTTTTGTTTGGCTCAGCACAAGTTCTGTTGAGTTTTTTGGAGGGACTTCTGCCACAAGGACGAGTAAGCTTTCTTGCCATACCTTACCTCATTACTACCTAGTCCAGTGTTATAATGTCACACCCATCCAGTGCTATCCCCATCTCACCATTCCCAGACCAATTCACCGCTCAGCAGATAACCACCAAAAGATCAGCATCCTTGTACCCACACCACCATTGAGGGGCCATTGTGCACACAGACAAACATCGGCAATGTGACATTGCCCTTCGCCAGCATCATGATGGCACACCAGCCACCATTCCATACTACTCAAAGCATGTAGAGGCATGGCTGACTCAGCTTCACACATATAACCCCATTCTCTCACCCTAGTTGCTGTTCAACTAACAGATTATACAATTTACCCATCCTTTAATACATTTTGTCCAAATAGCCTGAGTCCTCATATCTTTTCCCCAATAACCATTGGGCACATTTGGCCCTGTACCCTGACCTTACGTCTTAATGGTTCCACCCTGCTCCTCTGTACTCCTTCTGTGTAGGCCACAATGGTGGTCACTGCCAAAACAATCCACTCCCGTAGCCTATCATGCCTTCTGATGCTGTTCACATAGCCCCCATGGACTCTGCCTTTTCACCTGCACTGTCCTTGTTCTCATCTCCACAAATGCCTCTGCTTTCCCCCTAAGACCTTGAATTCCCCACCCTTTTTGGCAGTGATCCCCTTGCTGCCCTTACAGGCCCCCTTTTCACCCTCCTGAACTATCAACGAGACCTCTGACTTCAATGAGTAGCCCCTCGCCATGACTGGTCAGACCTGTTACCACAGTCTTTTTCAGTTCCCCAACTGATGATACATAACTCCCCTGGCTGATGCTGCTGGCCTTACAGAAGGAACCATTGCCCACTCCCTGGACTGCAGCCAGACAAATCCCCTGACAGTGAACCTCTCCAGCTGACAACTGACATGTGTATGCCCCTGGACTGTACATAAACAATGTCCCTGACTGACAAGACTGGGGCCCACTGTCCTACAGCACTCATTTGACCCCGTCCCTGCCTGGACTGAGGACTAGCCCCTACCCAGTTTCCAAAATGGCCATTTGGTTGGATGAAAGTGCAACGTGTTTACTGTGCAGGTCGCAGGCACATGCTGTACATGTTACATTGACATCTTGGTGTGGCCATTGGCAAGTGTCTGATGCCAGTGTCTGTGGATGAGGCATGTTCATGGCTGGTGCCCATGGATCGTACCCTGGTTCATTTGTAATTCATCAAGGCAACTCTTCAAATTAAGATCACATTTTAAGGTGCATGGGTATTACTGGACACAATGTTACAAGTTTTGAAATATTATTCAATTTACTAAGAAACTGATAAGTGTACATCCATGAAATGGTTTAGCATAGACTTTGTTTCATCATTTTTCCATATTTAAAATCAGGTTACTCATAGGTAGTGAACTTGACATTTACTGAAATTGCTTATTTTGGTAATAAATCTATTTTAATTGTATTAATAAAATTGCACTGAGTTATTACTATTAAGTAAATCTGTAATTTGTTTTAAATCCACGATAAAATAAATAAATATGTTCTATCATTTTACCCAATGGAAGATTCCACATTTTTTAATTATGTAATTAGGTTTGGCCAGAAACGTGAACCATAATTTCATGTCAGAAATCCAATGTAATTTTCAATTGCAACTAAAATGAAAATTCCAACTCTGCCTTGCTCAAGTAATAGTTTGGAAAGCAGCCAGGTTCTCAAAATAAAATAACCTGGAGGTTTAACTGACTTGGAAACTATTTAAAGTATTTTAAAAACTCATGTCTTATTATTAAAGAAAACCTCCGGGTGGGGTGGGAGAAGAGACAGCTTATTAAATAATCCTTTTCAACGATTAAGATGTTGATGTGTTAATCTTTCTGTACAGCTATTGTGCTTTTCTTTGCGTAGTTTGCACTCTGGAGAGTAGTGTCAACTAGTGGAAAGATTCATAGGATGAACAACAGTCTGGCAGGCTGCTTCCACGGCTGTAATCATCTCCACAGCAGCCAAAGTATGGTTTGACGTGCACAGTGTGAACATTTCTTGAGTTCTCACAGTCCATGTGTTGAAGGGGAAAGGTAAAAAACACCCAGACTCACACATTATGAATAGTCCACTGGAAGCCAACACAGTCAATTCATTGGGACTGTCCAAAGCAGAATTTGAACCACATACCTTCATAGGTAGAAAAATAACCATTAAACCAAAGTCTAAAGTGATTCAATAATGGTGTTTAACATTATAAAGATTTGGAATAGACAAAGAGAGAATAGTTTGAATAATTGATAGGTCTAGAATAAAGTGGCATTGTTATGAAGTGAATTGTAAGAATTTTAGTTCAGAGAGAAGGAGAACACAGAACATAGAACAGTACAGCACTGTACAGGCCCTTCGGCCGACGTTGTGCTGACCTATTATCCTACTAAGATCAAACTACCCTGCATACCCTACATTTTACTATCCTCCATGTGCCTATCAAAGAGTTGTTTAAATGTCCCTAATGTATCCGACTCCACTACCACCGCCGGCAGTGCATTCCACGCACCCACCACTCTCTGTGTAAAGAACCTACCTCTGTCATCTCCCTCATACCTTCCTCCAATCACCTTAAAATTATGCTCCCTCGTAATAGTCATTTCTGCCCTGGGAAAAAGTCTCTGGCTATCGACCCTATCTATACCTCTCATCATCTTGTACACCTCCATTAAGTCGCCTCTCATCCTTCTTCGCTCCAATGAGAAAAGCTCTAGCTCCCTCAACCCTTCCTTATAAGACCTGATCTCCAGTCCAGGCAGCATCCTGGTAAATTTCCTCTGCACCCTCTCTAAAGCTTCCACATCCTTCCTATAATGAAGCGACCAGAACTGAACACAATATTCCAAGTCTATTCTAACCAGGGTTTTATAGAGCTGCAGCATAACCTCACAGCTCTTAAACTCAATTCCCCTGCCAATGAAAACCAACACACTATGCACCTTCTCAACAACCCTATCAACTTGGGTAGCAACTTTGAGGGATCTATGGAGATGGACCCCAAGATCCCTCTGTTCCTCCACACTGCCGAGAATCCTGCCATTAACCCTGTATTCTGCATTCAAATTCGACCTTTCAAAGCGAATCACTTCACACTTTTCTGTGTTGAATTCCACCTGCCACTTCATTGAGAAACACACCTGCTTACTACCGAGGGCTGTGAGCTTCTGAAATTCTTTTGAAGACAGCACTTAGAGTAGAGGCCATGTCAATATTAAAGCATTGATTAGAATAAATAGTTGAAGGAAAAGAGAATAAAAATTCAAGGAACAAAAACAGAAAATGCTGGAGAAGCTCAGCTGGTCTCCATTAACTGTAGAGGATGAAACAGAGTCATAATTTCAATCCAGTAACTCTCAGAGTCAGACAGTCATAAAGATTTTTTTTTAATTCATTCATAGGATGAGGGTGTCACTGGCTGGGCCAGCATTTATTGCCCAGTTAAGATTCAACCACATTGCTGTGGGTGTGGAGTCTAATGCAGACCAGACCAAGTAAAGATGGCAGCTGCTTTCTCTAAAGGACATTAGTGAACCAGATGGGTCTTTCCCACCATTGACAATGGAGCTATGGTCATCGTCAGACTCTGAATTCCAGATATTTATTGAATTCAGATTCTAACATGGTAGGATTTGAACCCATGTCCTCAGAACATTATCTTCATCTCTGAATTAATAGTCCAACAATAAGGCTATTGCCTCCCTCATGGTATAGAACAGCATAACATAGTAAAAGGCTCTTTGACCTATCATGTTTAAGCAAGGACAAAACAAGCACCTAGCTGTTCTAATCCCATGGTCCAGCGCTTGGTTCATCCCGTTTTAGGTTTTGGCATTGCAAGTGCCCATCTAAATACTTCTTCAATGTTATGAAGGTTTCTGCCTCTCCCACCCTCTGGCTGAAAAAAGTTAAAGAGTTCAATCTGTTCTAATGAAGAGTCAGTTTGGCCTTGAAACAATAACTCTGTATCTCTCTTCACAGATGCTGCCAGACCTGCTAAGTTTTTCTAGTATTTTCTGTGTTTGAGTCAGATTTCCAGCATCTGCAATTATTTTGTTTTTATTGAAGGGATAATGAAAACAGAGTGAGCACATGGGATTAAGGCTACTGCTTTTGTGATGGACAAACACCAACATAGACACCTTGCTCCACAGCTAAAGGAAAGGGAAATTTCAATACAACCTGCAAGTAGAAATTGGAAGTAGCAATCATCAGCGAACCTACAAATTAAATCTCAAGCTATTTTCACAGGTTCCAATTTTAACCTGCTCATCCAAGCACGTGGTGACATCCATCGAGAAATGATCCTTTACATTTTCAGATCCAGCTCTAATAACATTAATATGGCCCAGCAGTTATCTTAGTCAGAGGGCTGTGCACAGAAACAGTTGTGAATTTCCTACCGCCCAAACCATCAGGAAGCAGGATCTGGGCTGGAAGAAATTTTTAATAAAGAAAGTCTTCTTTGTGTGATCAGGAAGAGTAAGTGTGCTCCTCTACACCGCATAAGTAATTTTTACACCTCCCCCTGTTCAATGCTTACGGACTTTCCTGAACTCAAGGCTCCTCCAAGTCTTTGGTCACTTATGTGTGTGCTGGGGGAATTGTTTATCGAATCATAGGATCCCTACAGCATGGAAGCAGACCATTCAGCCCATTGAGTCCACACCGACCCTCTAAACAGCATCCCATCCCCATAACCCTGCATTTCTCATGGCTAAGCCACCTTACCTACATATTCCTGGACACTCTGGGCAATTTAGCATAGCCTATCTACCTAAACTGCACAGCTTTGGACTGTGGGAGGAAACAACAGCAGGTGGAGAAACCCATACAGACACAGGGAAAATGGGCGAACTCCACACAGGCAGCTGCCCAAGGGCGGAAACGAGCCCAGGTCCCTGGCAATGTAAGGCAGCAGTGCTATCCACTGAGCTGCCCTGCTCCTTTCTTTTAGTCACACTTACAGAGCAGCTCTCCCATTTTCTTGGGATTCGATGTACAGCTGAGTGTTAGGAGCTTGCATCTTGGCTGACCCTGCATCCTCAGGCCTGCCAGACTATTGTAAAAAAATCAGGTTACATTGCACATGAGTCTTTGCATTTGTTTCCAAATACGCAATGCATTTGTTGTATTAAAATGCAAAATTGCATCACTGGCACTTAGATGTAGGGAAATTGGCAGCCCATTTTATCTTTTGTTAGGCTTAAAACAATGAGTCAATGGCCAACAGAAGGTTGCAAGGGTATTCAGATTCTTTCCACTTGTCCTTCATACCTGCCCTCATAGGCCCTTCTTCAAACAGTACCGTCCAGGTCTTATCGACCAGAAACACAAGGGGAGCCAGCTACATACCTACTGTGGCTGCTAGAGCAGATCAGAAGCTGGATCCTCTGCACAAAGTGATTTCCCTCCTGACTCCCCAAAGCCCCTGGACCACCTACAAGATACAAGTCAGAATGTGATGGCTGCAGCAGATTCAACTATAGTTCATAAACTCGGTGCCACCCAGGTCAAAACAGTCAGCACCTAAATAAGCATTACTCCATTGCTGGAATATGACATTGCAACATCTCTCCCAGAGTTCTTGGACACTCTTATCCCTGAGATGGAAGGTTGTGGGTTAAAGTTCCACCCGGTAACTTGAACCCAGAAATCAATGGCTGGCCCTTCAGTGTAGCACTGAGGGATGGTTGCACTGTCAGAGGTGTTGTCTTTTGGACGAAATGTTACACCAAGTCCCCAGCTTCCCTCTGGGGTGAACCTGCACTTCAAAGAGTAAGTCCATACATTACATATTAACTCCATAGTGATCAAGCCAGTAATTAAGTTTCAATGTTAGTCTCAGGATCTAACTAAGATGACTTCAAGCAGCCATTTCCATCTCTTTTGCATATATCTAAAACAAATGTCGCAAGGGATCCAGGAAGAGCTAGCTAATTGGATTCAAAGATGGCTCAATGGTAGGAAGCAGAGGTTGATGGTTGAAGGTTGTTTCTCGGCCTGGTGGCCTGTGACTAGTGGTGTGCCACAGGGGTTGGTGCTGGGACATTTGTTATTTGTTATTTACATAAATGATCTGGATGTGAATGTATAAGGCATGATTAGTAAGTTTGCGGATGATACAAAATTAGGAGGTATCGTTGATAGCAAAAAGGTTTTCAAAAATTACAGAGGGATCTTGATCAGATGGGGAAGTGAGCTAAGGATTGGCAAATGCAATTCAATACAGATAAGTATGAGGTATCGCATTTTGGAAAGTTAAACCAAGGTAGGACTTATAAAGTAAATGGTAAGGTCCTGAGGAGTGTTGTGGAACAGACGGACCTGGGAGTACAAGTACATAGTTCGTTGAAAGCGGCATCACAGGTGAACGGGGGCATGAAGAAGGTATTTAGCATGCTGGCCTTCATTGGTCGAGGCATTGAGTATAGGAGTAGGGATGTTATGTTACAGTTGTATAAGTCATTAGCGAGGCTGCACTTCAAGTATTGTGTACAGTTTTGGTCACCCTGTTATAGGAAAGACATAGTTAAACTGGAAAGTATGCAAAAAAGATTTATGAGCATGTTGCCAGGACTAGTATTCCTCAGCTATGGGGAGAGGTTGGCCAGGATAGGACTTTATTCCTTGGAACGTAGGAGAACAAGGGGGTGACTCTCTTGAGGTGTATAAAACCATGAGGGGCATAGATAGAATGAATGCACATAGCTTTTTTCCTAGGGATGGGGAATTGAAAACTAGCAGGCATAGGCTTAAGGTGAGAGGGGATGGGTTTAAGAAGGACCTGAGGGGGAACATCTTCACGCAGAGAGTGGTGCGTATATGGAATGGGCTGCCGGAGAAAGTGGTTGAAGCAGGTACAATAACAACTTTAAAAAACATTTCGATAAGTACCTAGATGAGAATGCTTTAGAGGGATATGGACTCAATGCAGGCAATTGGAACTAGCTGAGTGGGCCCCATGATCAGCTTGGACCAGTTTGGGCCAAAGGGCCTGTTTCCATGCTGTATTATTCTATGACTATATAAATAAATCAAAACTTAGAATCATCACAAATTTGCTGAAGATGTCATCCTGTTTTTATCATTAAACATTGTTTGCTGTAATTCAGGAAGACTCTGTTGAAATAAACTTCTATTTGGTTTAAGGCTTGCCACAAATCTTGAACTGCCTCCAACTGCCACGGTGACATCAATGCACAATCCTTCAGTTGAACTTACTTATTGCTTTACATTTAAACATTATCCGTTGCCTCTTCAGTTGTGAAGCTTGTTTAAAATTGCAATTTTATCTGGCGGCAATGAACGGGGTGCTGGCAAAAAGCGAGTGGCTGCTTTCACAGGTGCCCAGCTGTAGTACTGTATGAGTTGCCCCCTCTTTGTACTCACCACCTCCCTCCATCCATTCCCTCTCCTGCGGCCACCTCCCCCAACCCCACACACAGCCGCAACAGTGCCACACTCTCCCAAATCAATCACTAATGTCTTGCAGCTGCCACCAGCCTTTGGGGTAGTGCCATGCATTATTAATGCTGGTGAGTAGCCAAATGCCAGGTGTTGGCACTGTTAGTTCCAGTGTCAGGGAAAGGCCCATGATTGCCCGCTTGTAGCGTCATTTTATGTAGATTTGTGCCTTGGTATTTAGTTTTGAGTGGGCAGGCAGGAAAGTGAGGGAGGAATTTTGTCTTCCAGATTAGATTTTTAAAAATTGTCCGATTGTTATATTTCTTTCCCTAAAACCGCAGCCGCTGTCATCTATGCTTGTTATCTGATGGCCTGTTAACAGCGTAGTTAGTAGTTAACCACAGAAGTGCCATTGTTTGGTGAAAGTACTTCATTTTATCTTCAGTCACACAATGGCAGACAGGATAGAGTGGCAGATTGTTATTCACAAGCCCTTCACAAATTATTGTCTTCACTGAAACGTTCTTTCATTATAACAAGCTGCAGTTGTTATTGATCTCCTGTTTGAAGTCCGCCTTTTTCTTTCCCCCTCGTGTAATTTGACTTCTTTTAATTTCAACTGGGCTCATTCTTTTGCTAAAATTGTTTCCGTTTCACAGAGTCGAAGTGCAGACCTGACCAACTACTTATGGCCCCAGATACGGAGGGCCGCACTGCTCGTTAATAAGTACGTGCTTGTCTGAGTGTCAGCTTTTCAGAAAGTTTAACATCTCAATACTTCCAAAAGGCACGGCGGGAATGATATCATTCCTGAGTGGAATTGTGGGAAATAATTAACAAATGCTGTAAAACATCCATTTGCCCATTTTCAATTTGAAGCAGTGTTTAGATAATAGAACAGAACTCTAATCCCAAAACCTCCTGGTCCCCAACATGGATTTAAAATCCAGCACAGACAACTGAGGGTGAAAACTTCTTCTCGTTGGCATTAAAACAGAAAATGTCGGCAGTATTCAGCAGATTCTGAGAGAACAGGTTGTGACATTTCCCCAGAACCCCCTCTCAGAGGCAGCTGCTGAGAACACCAGGCAAAGTGAGTTTAAGCAATGACAAGACACATCCTAGCTAATACCGTTCTACAGAATACGAGCGATTGGAATTCAGCCCTAATAACACAGTCCTAGCACAAAAGCCCAGCCATTTAGCACAAGAGACAGCAAGGATGCACTCTTGCAGGTACAGCAAAGAATGCTGGTCAGAATTTGGGATTAAGGCATACTGTAACATTGGAGAGTCTTACAGTACTGAAGGAGGCCAGTCAGCTCATTGTGCTTGTGTTCTTTGGAAGTGCTGTCTAATTGCACAGTAAGACAGTAAGAAATTAACATTTCAGCCCATTGAGACTGCTCTGTCATTCAATGAAATCATGGTTGATCTGATAATCCTCAACTCCAATTTCCTGCCTTTCCCTATACCTCTTGATTCCCTTTCTGATTAAAAATCTGTCTATCTCAGTCTTGAATATACTTAAGGACCCAGCCTCTACAGCCCTCCGAGGGAAGAAATTCCTCTTCATGTCAGTCGTAAATGTCTTAGTGCCTCTCCTTTCTCTATTTCTTCATTGTCCTACTGTTGTTTCCTTTATGAGTACATGTTTAATTCCATTGTGAAAGTTACCATCAAATCTGCTTTCACTATCTTTTAGGTATATCACATTCCAGCTCGGAACAATTCACTGGTATAAAGAAATTCCTTCTGATCATTCCTGCTGATTACCTTAAATTTGTGTCCTCTGATCACCATCACTGAGCTTGACTGCGGAAACACCTTCTCCAGGCTGAATCTTATGTTTGTTTTTGGCTGAGTGTCCGTTTTGTTGAGTTTCATGGAGAGTTTTTCTCCTTGAGGCCTAACAAGTTTTTTTGCAACATGTTACCAAATTTGTCTCATTAGCAATCTACCCTTGTCCCATCATCCAATTCAACCCCCATTCTACCACAAATCTTACCCAGGACAACTCACCATTGCTGGGATATCCCAGAATGGACTGGCATCCTTGGCTCTGGTGCCATCTTTAAGAGGTCACTGTGCATCTGGATAAGCACCGTCAGTCCAAAGCTGCCCTGCACCGTTCCTGATACTTGTTGCGGATATGACAGGGAAGGGAAATTTAGGAACCCACTTTGTGTCCAGGGATGTAGAAGCCCTGCTGGTCAGGGTGATACAAGGAAGTATGTCCTCTTACCCCAGGACCAGCAGAAGAGGCCACAACACCAGACCCTGCCAATCTGGTCAGTGAATGCAGTCTCAGCTGACTGCAGGAATGCCCAATACTGTAGGAAGAAAGTCAATGACCTTCTCCATTCTACCAGCATAAATGCCACCTTCTTCTTCCTGATACCACAGCTATCTCTGTGACTATGCCAAGGCTCATGTTGTGTCACTCTCACTATTGACTGCGGCAGCCTCCCTCACGCACTTTCACCCACCCAAACCCCAACAGCACTAACCCTGCATGTCCTCTAAGATGCCTACTCACTTGCTCAAGACACCTCCGGAAGTAACAGAATGCCAACCACCTTCATCTCCATTAATACTGGCCTCTCTCTCATTTCAGGAGGAAAACACCCCACAGTAGGGCAGAAGAGTCAGGATGGGTGGTGGGCCATGTGACTTTTGGCTTGTCAGCCCCTAATGAGCAGAGGGTCCTGACTCCAGCTACCCTGAGTGGCTGACTGAGCCAAGCCCCTGGACTGGGATTGGAGCTTGGCCTTTACTTATTGTGTGTGCCGGGACCACTCTGAGCAAAGACTATCTCCCTTAACTTGACTGAGGACTGCTAACAATCATGACAAATGTCCTTGCTTTGTGTGTGTGCTAAATAACACAGCAATACAGCAGTACTGTGAGCCTGGTAACTCTGGCTGAGGGAGCAAAGCGCAAAAAAGGCATGGCAAGACAGGGATGCAGTGAGCATCCAAGTAGACTCAGAGTAAGTAAGCACTAGGAAAGCAAGTGAAACAGCCCTGAGATGCAGCCTGATCCAATCCATGAGCTGGGTGCTTGTCCCCAAATGCACGATGTCTTTGTTGCAGTCTTACAATGATAGTAGCCCAAGGTGCAGCATTGAAGTGCAGAAGCTTACTGTCATTGGATAGAGATGTGCCCATGAGGGTTGTTAGATGCTGGCACATGTTGGGGGATGCCAATGTCCTGAGAACTGAGGTGCATGGCTAGTGTTCATCGAGTGTGCCTTTAAATGTTAGTAACTGTTGTACAACATGGAGGTCCTTGCAGCCAGCAGGTGAGCTGAAGTTATAGAGTCATTGACTCATTCAGCATGGAAACAGACTTTTCAGTCCAACCCGTCCCATTTGCCTGGGCTTGGCCCGTATCCCTCTAAACCTTTCCTATTTGTGCCAGATTCTCATCCTGACTTCCGTGTTGAGAATTCTCAGTGTTCAATTTGCACATGGCGAGTGGAAGGATAGAAAGCTGCATATTCATAAGTTGAGAGATAGCATGAAGTGCCAATGCTGGAGACTGAGATAACAAGGTGTAGAGCTGGATGAACACAGTAGGCGAGGCAGCGTCAGAAGAGCAGGAAAGCTGATGTTTCAGGCCTGGACCCTTCTTCAGAATAATGGGGATGGGAAGGGAGCTCTGAAATAAATAGAGAAAGGGGGATGCAATGATAGAAGGTGACTAGAGGAGCAGATAGGTGGAGAGAAGATGGGCAGGTCAACGAGGCAGGGATGAAGCCAGTAAAGGTGAGTGTAGGTAGGGAGTTGGGATGGGGGTTGATCAGTGAGGAAGGAGGGGCAGGTAGGTGGGAGGGAAGACGAACAGGTCAAGGAGGCAGGGACAAGATGGACTGGTCGTGGGATGCGGTCGGGGGTGGGGAGATTTTGAAGCTTGTGAAGTCTACATTGAGCCCATTGGGCTGCAGGGTTCCCAAGCGGAATATGAGATGCTTTTCCTCCAGCCTTCAGGTGGCCTTGTTGTGGCACTGGAGGAGGCCCAGGATGGACATGTCATTCCAAGAGTGGAAGGGGGAGTTGAAGTGGTTTGCGACTGGGACATGTTGTCTTTTGTCACGAACCAAGCACCCAGATGTCCTCATTTCTCAAGGACCGTAATTTCCCCTCCACAGTGGTCGAAAACGCCCTCGACCGCATCTCTTGCGTTTCCCGCATCTCAGCCCTCACACCCCCTCCCCGCAATAACAACAAAGACAGAATCCCCCTTGTCCTCACCTTCCACCCCATCAACCTCCGAATTCAACGCATCATTCTCCATCACTTCCGCCACCTGCAATCTGAACTCACTACCAAGGATACATTTCCCTCCCCACCCTTATCTGCCTTCTGTAGGGACCGCTCTCTCCGTGACTCCCTTGTCCGCTCCACACTCCCCACTAGCTCCACCACCCCCGGCACTTTTCCCTGCAACCACAGGAAGTGCTACACCTGTCCCTATACCTACCCCCTTACCCCCATCCCAGACCCCAAGAAAACCTTCCACTTTAAACAGATTTTCACCTGCAGATTTGCTCATGTGGTATATTGTATCCGCTGTTCCCGTTGTGGCCTCCTCTACATCGGGGAAACCAAGCGGAGGCTTGGAGACCCCTTTGTGGAGCACCTACACTCAGTTCGTGACAAACGACTGCACCTCCCAGTCGCGAACCACTTCAACTCCCCTTCCCACTCCGAGGATGACATGTCCATCCTGGGCCTCCTCCAGTGCCACAAAGATGCCACCCGAAGGCTGGAGGAACAGCACTTCATATTCCACTTGGGAACCCTGCAACCCAATGGGCTCAATGTGGATTTCACATGCTTCAAAATCTCCCTACCCCCGACGGCATCACAAGACCAGCCCATCTTGTCCCTGCCTCCTTGACCTGTCCGTCTTTTCTACCGCCTATACACACCTCCCACCTCATTGACCAACCCCCACCCCCCACTTCCTACCTGCACCCACCTTTACTGGCTTCATCCCTGCCTCGTTGACCTGCCCATCTTCTCTCCACCTATCTGCTCCGCTATCTACCTTCTATTATCACCTCCCCCTTTCTCTATTTCAGAGGCCCCTTCCCCTCCCCCATTTCTAAAGAAGGGTCCAGACCCGAAACATCAGCTTTCCTGCTCCTCTGATGCTGCCTCGCCTACTGTGTTCAACCAGCTCTACACCTTGTTATATTGATAGGTTGAGATGTGAAGTTAATAAGGTCATCGACAAGCACTAATCCCCCTTAATAGGGAACTCGCTCCTGCCTGGCAAAAGTCTTGCCTTGAGGCCTGGAACTTAGTTAAAAGATGCAGCAAACTGTTCCCACTGACATAGGCATCACTGGACTTCTCCTGTAATTCTGTCACATTTCTCACCATTGCACATGTCATTCAGGCCCCTATAAGATTCCGCCCTCTCCATTTATTCTTAATATATAATTTTGAAAGTGCCTGTTAAATTTCATCCTAACCTTCCCTGACCTAAGAAAAACAATCTCAGTTTCTACAGACTCATTACGTAACTGCTGAGATTAGTACAGAAGGAACTTAACTTGCATTTAACCTACATTCACTTTACTCTTGCAGCATTGAGCATTACTTTTTTTTCCTACCTAATCCTTCATTTATTGTCCACTGTTTCCTGAAGCAAACTGGTTTTAAGATCATTCAATTCTTCTTCTTGCAATTTGGAGCTAGAAACCATTTGAGAGTGTCATTATACTCATCTGTTTGCTGTGTATCTTACATGTCTGAGCCATACAGAGATGACACTTATTGTAAATTTTTTACATTTAGAACACTGACAGGGATTCCTATATACACACAGTCACTGCCACAGCCTCTGGCCTTTTCCAGCTCCCTGATAAGGTTGAGCAATCATAGAATCCCTACAGTGCAGCGAGAGGCCATTCTGCCCACTGAGTCTGCACCAATCCTCTGAGAGCATCTGACCCTGACCCAGCCTCCCACTCTATCCCTGTAATCCCAAGGTGGATCAACCTAATGTGCACATCCCCTGATACCATGGAGCAGTTGAACATGGCCAATCCACCCAGTCTTTGAACTACGGGAGGAAACCCGCACAGAAAGGTGGCAAACATGAAAACTCCACACAGACTGTCACCCGAGGCCAGAATCAAACCCTTGTTTCTGGTGCTATGAGGCAGCAGTGCTAACCACTCAGCCACCGTGCTGCATCAAGTTACGTTGATCCAGGGAACTGCTAACATAATCAAGTACAGATTAATCAAACTCTTGAGCAGAACAGGGCAAAAAAAAACATTTTGAATGGTTGTAAACATTGCATTGTTAGAGACCCAGTTTTTTTCCTTAGTCAATTGAAAGAACAAAGTGTAAAAATGATCATAGCCATGTGGAAGAAACAGCTGAAGTGTTGTGCCCAGGCGGTGATTTAATCATGGCTCACTCTGTCTGATATACCTTGTTGCATTTGTGGGAGTTCTCCAACTATCCTGGCCGATATTTATGCCCCAAGCAACTCCACAAAACCATATTATCTCTTTATTTATCTCATTTCTGTTTGTGAAACCTAACCACTGCATTTCCTCACCAAAGAGAGTCTTTACTTATACAGTGCCTTTCTTTCCCCTAGGGCTTTTTAAAGTGCTTTACAATCTATAACAGGAAGTAACAACAGTGATTACAGTTTAAAAGTATTTAATTGGCTATGAAAGCACTTATAACATCCTGAGAATGTGCAAGGTAACATACTGATGCAAGTTTTTCTTTCTTTTGATGTTAATCTGAACATGCACACTCCAGCACACAAACACACACAACTCTCTCAGCATACACAAAGGCAGCAAGCTCTCCACCAAGTGGAACAAGTATGTTATAACACTTCTTTTAAAACACCAGAGATAACAAGGCGTAGAGCTGGATGAACACAGCAGGCCAAGCAGCATTATAGGAGCAGGAAAGCTGACGTTTCGGGCCTAGACCCTTCTTCAGAAATTGTTATCTCAGATTCTCCAGCATCTGCAGTTCCTACTATCTCTGAAACAATCTTTTTAAAACATCACTTTATTTAAGACCCACAGTTGGTTCACGACAATATGGAAAAAGAACATAATAATAAATAATACTCGCACATAAACGGCACATTGTCTCTTTTACAGCATGACCACAAATTTGCCAATGATACCAAAATTGGAAATGTGGCAAATAATAATGATGATACTAATTGAAGGCAATGGTAATGTTTAGTAGAATAAGCAGACAGACTTTAATACAGGTATGTGTGAACTGATGTAATTTGGAAGAAGGGATATGGAATAGCAATAAAGATACAATGACACAATTTGAAAGAATGTGGTAACAGTGGAACCTAGAGGTACAAATATGCATCAATAGTTGATGGCGGCAGGTCATATTTAGAGAATGGTTAGCAAAGCATAAGCAATCTTAAGATTCATCAACAGAGGTATTAAGTGTTATGTAGGGAACGTGATAATGAATCTTTTTAAAGCTGTGGTTCAAACACAGCTGAAGTATTGCATCCAATTCTGGTTGCCAGATGTTATGAAGAACGATCAATTGATACTTTTTTGCAGACATTTATTTCAGACAAACATGTTGACTACTAATTCAGGGAAAACTTCCCGTTGGGTATATAATACTGATGGAGGGCATTCAGGCTAGTAAATCTGAGCCTGTACTTATGCCATTAATTCAAAATGAATCTCACTTTCTCTGCACATCTCTGTATTTTCCTCTACCTTAAATCTACACAACCTCTAAAGATGAAATCATCTCTACTCCATAGCAGAGAGATGATATCTTCTCATTGTGCACACACAACTTTGGAAAATACACTGGTAAAATTGAAAGTATGGACACTGTTATGTTGCAGAGAATGAACCAGTTGTATGTTTTAACAACCAGAAGGTTAAAAGTGAAACTTTTTGGTTGCAAAGCCATGTAAGGTTTGGAGAAAAAGAAAAGTTTGAGTTCTGAAGAAGATTCACTGGATCTGAAATGTTAACTCAAATTTCTCTCCACAAATGCTGCCAGACTGCTAGGTTTTTCCAGCAATTTCTGTTTTTGTAACTGTTGAAGAAGCTAGATTTGATACTTTTGTGAGACAAGAATTTTTAACTCCAGCAAAGACTTAAGTGCAACTGACCAGGCAGTGAATTGAGCATTTGTTCATAGGATCCCTACAGTGCAGAAACATTCAGGCCATTCAGCCCATTGAGTCTGCACTGTCCTTCCAAAGAGCTACACACCCAGACCTAGCCCAGTCAGCCTATCCCTATAACCCTGTATTTGTCATAGCTAATCTACCTAGCCTCGACATCTTGGGCTGTGAAAGGAATCCAGAGCACATGGAAACCCCACACAGATACAGGGTGAACATGCAAACTCTGTACAAGCACTCACCCGAGAATGATATCAAACACAGGTCCCTGGTGCTGTGAGGCAGCAGTGCTAACTCCTGAGCCACTGTGCTGCCCTAAATGCTGCCCAACATTGTATATTGTTGAAAACAACGTTACATCATCACTTAAAATCAAAAGAACTGTAAGGAAGTCACCTCATTCCACCATGTAGTTTGCACTCTTGATCTACAGAATTTGTTCCTTTTTGCCTATGTTTTCAGCCTATAAAATTCTTACAGAACTCTCTGTCTTGTCTGTTCTTTTTGTGAAGGAATGTGTAGATGCTTGGGTTTAAAGACAACAGCTGAAGTCAGTGATAACAAGGCGTGAGGCTGGATGAACACAGCAAGCCAAGCAGCATCATAGGAGCAGGAAAACTTGACGTTTCGGGCCTAGACCGTCAGTGGTTTGATAGGTCTTTTCTACAATTGTGATGGCTCCAGGAATATTGAGACTTGATTTCCATCAGTGTCATGATAATCCTTAATACAGACTAGTCCTTTCCTGTTCACTCCATCAGCACTTCATCAGATTAAAGATGGCTTCATTAGATCTGCTTGCCTTATCAATTGCGCAGAAATTTTATAGCATAAGTTTTATAGAGTCATAGAGTCATACAGCACGGAAAGAGGCCCTTCAGCCCAAATCGTCCACGTCAACCAGGTTTCCAAAACTGAACTGGTCGCATTTGCCTGGGTTTGGCCCAACTGCAGCTACTAATGTCTACCAGCCTAAAACCAGGTACTACCCGTGCAGTTGAACGTGGCCAGGTTGTGTAATTGGGTCTGATGAACAGAGTTGGTCTCACATGTGGTCATCTTCTCTCTCCCTGCAGGTTGTCAGAGCTCTGCTGCTGGGTCAGGCTGAGTCTTCACTGAGGAAATGGCCATGAGGTGTCCCTTCTTATCCCTCCTTGTTGCATTCTTCCAGAATGTTCTCCGACGCTCAGCCAATCGATCTTCCGGGTCAAGGCCACAACTTACCAATGTTATGGAAGATGCTGGGTCCACCGTCGGCATCCATCCTCCAATGTGTTAAGGATATATCCCCCTTTCCATATATGGTCATGGCAGGAGTCTGGAGCACCAGTGAGTCTGCTTGCCATACTCCAATAAGAAAACCAGCCTCATTTTCCAGGGATAAAAGGTACTGCAGATGCTGGAGAATCCGAGATAACAAGCATGGGGCTGGATGAACACAGCAGGTC
>JAHRHZ010000029.1:4198430-4246569 GCA_024137785.1 Ginglymostoma cirratum | reverse complement strand
CCTATGATGCTGCTTGACCTGCTGTGTTCATCCAGCCCCATGCTTGTTATCTCTCATTTTCCAGGGCACATCTTTGGCTGCCTTTGTATTGTGAGGATGCTTTATGCTTGACCTAAAACTCCCTTCAAGCCCGGCTGCTCAAAGTTGCCCATTCTGGTTTCAGGCCTAGCCTATCAGGCCTTGGCCTATCTGGCCTCACTGGGGTTCTGGGTTACTAGTCCATTCCTATTATCACTCCACTACCATCTCCCTATTT
This sequence comes from Ginglymostoma cirratum, assembly GCA_024137785.1. NCBI lineage: Eukaryota > Metazoa > Chordata > Chondrichthyes > Orectolobiformes > Ginglymostomatidae > Ginglymostoma > Ginglymostoma cirratum. The sequence continues at coordinate 4,246,313 of JAHRHZ010000029.1, read as the reverse complement.
TCTAGAAATAGTACATAGGATGTCTAGTGTTGTCAGATTCACTCATGAATTACAGGCCACAGAATTCGGCAGTTTCAATGTGAACAGAATTGGGTTGATCACATTGAAGTAATCACGCTCCAGAGAATAAGAGGGTTGACCTGCATTCAATCACTCATTGTGGAAACCCAGTAGGTTCCAGATTGGAAGCAAAGAGCAGGAAAGAAAATTCCAAATCTTTCTACAGCACTGCATGAAATCAACAGAAGACAAAAACCCAATGTTTGTGGCATTGAGAGATAGCAAGCACTGCAGATGCTGGAGCCAGAGTCAATACAGTGTGGACCTGGAGGAACACAGCAGATCAGGCAGTATCAGAGGAGCAGGGAAGTCAAGATTTCAGCCGGGTGAAGGGTTCCAACCTGAAACATCAACTTTCCTGTTCCTCTGATGCTACCTGACCTGCTGTGTTCCTCAAGCTCCTCACTGTTTGTGGTTTTGATTCCTGTGAAGAATCTGAGGGTAAAACCTTACATGTTAAGGCAAGTTTCTGGTATGTTCCATGAAATAACTCCATGGAGGCAGGTATCCCATCACCAAGTCACCCTTTATTTTCAATGTACAGTACATGGACTCTGACCAGCTAGCTCAGAGCCAGTCCCTACAGTGAGGAGAGTCTGATACACCTGTTTATATCCCTCAGCCAGGGCTCCTGCTTAACAACCTCAATCATGGAACTCATACTCAATGAGATCCACCTGGTTGACCACACTTCCAATCACTATAACAGAAAAGGGGAAACATGTATTATTCCTGACTTCATGCAAAGTGTGAAATGTGAATGTAGATTGGACAGAGTCTGAGTTATCACATCATAAAGACATTTAAGGGAACATTCCAGAAAATTGCCTTAAATAATTATGCAGCTTTTGAAAAGACTAAGTATCAGTCCTTGAAAAAAACAAACGTCCAAATAAAATATGAAGACCAGATGAAACAATTGTAGCTATTACAACCTTGACAACAGTAAGGTGTGTAGTTTCAAGGAAGACCGTGAGCTAGATATAACATCAGCAGGAATGTCTCCTTGCATTCCAGATCATCTCAGTATCATGAAACTAGAGATTCTGCCAGTACTCAGCACTGTTATTCTTGAGCAGATAAGCTGGACAAAAATAATGACACAGGCTTTGAGCATTGCAAAAAGTGGATAAGTGGACTCCAGGCCACACACCATCCTTTGTAGAGTTTGGAAGTAAACACAAATGAATGACAAACAGTTCATGAGGATCCTTCCTGAAATGCTAAAAAAATTCAAAACCATTCCAAAGGAAGTAGTGAAGTCAAACAGTATTGAGGATTCAGTGTCTACTGCTCTATTTATTAGAATTAGAATCCCTACAATGTGGAAACAGGCCCTTTGGCCCAACAAGTCCACACTGAACCTCAGAGCATCCCACCCAGACCCACCACCCCAACAACCCACCTAAACTACACCTCCCTGAGGACTACAGGCAATTTAGCATGGCCAATCCACCTAACCTGCACATTTTTGGACTGTGGGAGGAAACCAAAGCACCTGGAGGAAACCCATGCAGACATGGGGAGAATGTGCAAACTCCACACAGACGGACGCCTGAGGCTGGAATTGAACTTGGATCCCTGGTGCTGTGAGGCAGCAGTGCTAACCACTGAGCCACTGTGCTGCCCCTATTATTCCCAGTTCATTCATTGCCAACCATACTCCTTGAAATCAGCAAAGGTTCAGGAAACATGCGGATTGCTTGAGCTTCGCGCCGAGTGGTAGATGACTTTCATCGGTTTTTGTTGTTTTCCCATTAATCAGGCTCATTCTTAGACTTGACTGTCTTCATCCCAAAATTCTGAAGGGGAAAGGGGAACTGATAGGTGATGTTCTTGCATATTGTTGGATGAACACTAGAACGTTTTTTCTGCTTTACAGAGTTGGTATCACAAACTAGCATTTATGTACAGATAGCACCAGGCATGATCTGCTGAGATGGTAGCTTTGAAAATGAAAATCTGTTAAATATAAATAAGTAATGGGGCTGCGATTAGTTCCTTTGGCTCATTAATAATCTTCATCTTCATCTGCCTATCTTTGTTTCATATCCCTTGATCATTTTACTCATGAAAACACATCACTGTCAGTTTTCAAAACTTTCATTGATCCTGATATCCACCCCCACCCTTACCCATGCTTTTCGGGAGGGAGAGTTCCAGATTAACCCTTAATGTGAAGAAGAGCTTCTTGCTCTTGCTCTCAAGGGAGTGCAGCAAAGGTTTACCAGGCTGATTCCGGGGATGGCGGGACTGACATGTGAGGAGAGATTGACTAGGTTGGGATTGTTTTTGCTGGAATTCAGATGAATGAGGGGAAGTCTCATAGAGAATTATAAAATTCTAACAGGACTAGACAGGATAGATGCAGAAGATGTTGCCGATGGTGGGTGTATCCAGAACCAGTGGTCACAGTCTGAGGATTCAGGGTAGACCATTTAGGATCGAGATGAGGAGACATTTCTTCACCCAAAGAGTGGTGAGCCTGTGGAATTCATTACCACAGGAAATAGTTGATGCAAAAACACTGAATGTATTCAAAAGGTGACTAGATATAACACTTGGGGTGAATGGGATCAATGATTATGGGGAGAAAGCAGGATTAGGCTATTGAGCTGCACGAACAGCCATGATTGTGATGAATGGTGGAGCAGGCTTGAACAGCCGAATGGTCTCGTCCTGCTCCTATCTTCTATGTTTCTATGATCTAAATGGTCAGTTTCTAATTCTATGATTGTGGCCATTTGTTCTGAAATCTTCCACATAGGGAAATAGTTCACTTGTGTCTATACTATCAAGCCCTTAGAACAGTCAACTTTCTCAACTCAACAGCCATGTTTAAACAAATTTAACTATTTTACTAGAAAAATTCTATTGAATACTTAACACACCATGTCTTCAAATAATCCATTTAAAATTAAAGCACTTTTTATAAAATAGTATACATAATAATTGTTTTAAAAATGAGTTTAAAAAGTTCTAAATGTTAACTTTCTATGAACACAATAAGAAGGATTAATAAAATTTGCAACAACTGAAGTTTATTTATTTACCACTAGAGGGTAGATTGGGTCCATTTATAGATCAACAGCAAAACAGTGTTGTGGCTGGGTTCACAGCCAGCTGTTGCCAGATTGCGTCACATGAATCAAGTCACGTATACATATAAATTATTAAAAATAGATACTTATAATCACAAATACGTCACTATTTTTTAAAGTGAAACGTAAGTGTGTTAAGCTTGTCAAGTGTAAAGGCGTTTGGGGTGCAGAGTCACTGGAACTGAAAACTCTTAAGACAAAGCCCATAAATTGCACTGATGCATAAAAAGGGTAATTGCTTGGTGGTTGGTTTGTAATGCAGAGCGATGCCAATAACATGGGTTAAATTCCTGCATGGGCTGAGGTTACTATGAAGGAGTCTTCTTCTCAAACTGTCCCCTCACCTGAAGCGTGGTGACGATCAGGTTAAGCCACCAGTAGTTATCTCTCTCTGGACTACACTGGTTTAGTAGGGCTATGGCAAATTTACATAAAAAGGGAGGGGAAACAACGATACTGTGACCATAAAGTGGGTGAATATGCTGAATGACGTGTGTCCTGCTTGAAAAATCAAGATTTGTTTTAAAATTATTCTTAAAATGTGGCCATCACTTGGAAGATCAGCACTGTTTCTCTCACCCTTGCTTAGCTCAGTGTCTTGCTGGATTATTTAAGGGAATAGTTAAGATTATGGCATGCAACTGGAGTCATGACAGGCCCAGGCTAGGTTTCCTTTCCTAAAGGACTTGAGTGAATCAGATGGGTTTTTACAACAATCCAATAACTTTGTGACTACTTTTACTGATCAGTTGTGTTTTATTTTCAGATTTTTAAAATGGAATTCAAATTCTCAAACCTATTTTTCAAAATGACATATATATACATATATATAGAATATATTTTTATGAGACTACCTCATTCACAAATTTATTGGTGGCAACAACCCTTTAGAAATAGATGGTTAAATAGATGTTTCTTTAAAAAAGAAGGAACTGCAGATATTTCACACAATGCTCATACTGTAATTGTAGTTAGCGTGACTCTTTATTTTTAATGAAATTAACTTTCTTCCTACAATACAACAATTACCATACTTGGAGACTTATTAGGTACAAAGTGCTTTGGAACATCCGAAGGTTGTGAAAGTTGCTAAAGAAATGTAGATTTTAGCTTTTCTCAGCTGAATAGCCATCACACAGTGCTGTGTGTCACAGTAGAATTCGACTTGGTTAATCAATAGTCCCAGGCAACACAAGACTGCCTTCTTTCAAATTTGGGGAATCAACTCCGGGATCTGCTATCCAATACGACCACCCCACATCTTAGCAATCATTCAATTTAAAATAAAAAGTGAATTTAAATCCCTCTATAAATGTGCATTTTCTATTTGCATACACCCCGCAATATTTCATTCACCAACGGAAAATTGTGCTCCCATAGTCAGTGACATTCAGATTGCACATCTGTGATTTCCTGCTTTGTTTCCCCCTGGGTCATGTGCCTAGCTAAAAGTCAGCAATCAGAAAATTCATCTAACAGTACAAGCAGCACAGATTTGCTGTGCATTTGGTGCTTGAATATAACAAACGCAGAGTCCTAGATTTTTTTTTGTAAAAAACTTCAATTATAAGGAAATCGTGAATGAGGAAAATCCTTTGATTTGAGACCCCTTTATGAGGAAATATAGACCTGATCACAGACACGAATGATTTCATATGTTTGATTGCCAAACCCATTAGCTAATTGGAGCACTTCCCCAGACTGTGGTCATTTGCATCATGTGTTTGGTATTCAGAAAAGTGTGTCAAACTTCCGAAGAGTCAGTTGTCTTGTAAACACTATAACTGGACTTAAATAGGGTGTTTTAAGTTTGACTAAAACTAAAGGAACTGTCATGTTTTCTAAAGCTTTGAAGAATGGGAGGTGATCCAATTGAAATGTAAAGGATTCTTAAAAGGTTTGACAAGGGAGATGTTGAGAAGCAGGTTGAAGAGTCTGGAAGCATAGGCCATAGGACAGGAATGAGGAAAAATTCCTTTACTCGGGGGTTGTGAACCTTTGGAATTCACTTCCACAGTTGATGAATAAATTCAAAGTAGTGACTGATAGATTTTGAGCTGTTAAGGGAATCAAGAAAAATTGAATATAAAGTGGGAAAGTGGAGTCAACTGAAAAGTTCAGCCATAACATTTTTGAAAGGTGGATTTACCTCAAATTCATGTGTTCTAATCTCTTCCAATTTCTCAAATCCTGTCGATGTGTGCTTTATTAGCACTAGTCTGTGGTAAAATTTGGCTCTTGGATGGTTGTGGTGATGTTTTATGAATCACAAAACAATGAATTAGTTGGACTTCTAATCACATCATGAAATTGTCGTGTGATAACGTAAAGTCCTCAAAAAACAGTAGAAGAAAGAATGAAATTGTATAAATCTCATCACGTCCACCACAAACTTCAAATCCTTTTAGATGGTATTATTTCAAAATGATAACCGATGGAGGAGTTATGATTGATGAGAAATAGTCATGTGTCCTCAAAGTTACCAAGGAGTGGTACATATGCAAGGGAGAGGAGGAGGGATCTCTACGAGGCAGCAGAGATTTCGACACCAGAAAAGGAAGAGGGTGGGGGAAGATTTGACTTAATGGGCAAGTTCAGGGGGAGAAGCAGCAAAAGAGTTGAATACAGCATCTCAAATATGATTTCAAATACTTTCAACACTTTGCACTTGTAGGTGCAATTAGAAGGTACAGGAGAGTGGTGTTTAAGGGCATTGTTGGTGGTACAGAAAAGTCAGCATTATACTTGGTCTCCAGGATGACCCTGAAATATGATGGTTTTAGAAAATCAAAGTGAAGCCTGGTAGCCTGTTAAACCTAGAGATAGATAGCTAAATCAGATGTGTGAAAGAAACATTCAAACATATCCAAACAGTGTAATTTGAGAGCAAAATAAAAACTTAAATGATTGTGGGATGCTGGAAATCAGAACAAAAACAGAATTTGCTGGAAAAGCTCAGCCAGCATCTATGGAGAGAAATCAGAGTTGACATTTCGGGTTCAGTGACCTTTCCTCAGAACCTGTTCTGAGAAACCTTCTGTTCTGAGGAAGGGTCACTGGACCCAAAACATTAACTCTGATTTCTCTCCATTGATGCTGCCAGACCTGCTGAGCTTTTCCAGCAATTTCTGTTTCTGTTTGTAATTTGAGAGCAAATTTGACTCTGGGAACGCCTTTGGGAAGCTCATTCATCTATTATCAATGGATAATTGAGAATCAATTGAACCTGTCAGCAATAGCCAGCAAGTATTTCTGATAAATACAGCACAAAATGAGACCATTGAGGCAGTTTGCTTTTTGAATGGTAGCAGAAATAGAAAACTGTATAGATGCTCTAATGACAGACAGAGGTCCAAAATGTCACGGATGAAATCTGAGCACTGTTGTTGAAAGCAGTATGAAGCTTTACGAGAGTCTAATGTATCAAGTCTATTTTTTTTAGTGAGTCAATGTTATGGCAATGGCAGCTTGTGCAACCCTGAGCTCAGCAGGTGCAAAAGGAAACAAAGGAAACAAGACCACATAGGTAAGGATGCTAAGATGTTTTCAGCAGAAGACAGCAAGAGATGGTCCTTTTCACAAACAATAAAACAGATTACTTGAGACTGACATTTGAAATAGTCTTAGAGTTAGGTTGCATCCTAACTCATTCCCCTATGGTCGATGTGTGTCAAAGCATTATTTGAGCCAGGGCAATTAGAAACAAAATCAATAAGCGCTGCTTCACAAAAATGTGAAATGGCCACCCTGCCCCCATTCAATAGGGTTAGGATCAAGGCTCTGAGGGACAATTGCACTTTTCAAGATAGTGATCGATTCTTATTCAGGAAAAGATATTCAGGATTTTGGAAAAATGGCAGTCAAATGAGGTTGAACCACTGACTAGTTGAACAGCAGAACACAGTAATCTACTCCTATTCCTAGGTCAAAGATGGACACAGAGCAAAAAATTAAAAATATATTCCATAATTCTTCTTAAAGATCACTTTATCTCAAACGCTGCCACATGGCAGAGTTGGGTTATATATCCAGCAAAGGGTTGCCTGTGAAGTAACTGAGATATAGTATGAAACTACAGAAGCCAAAGCTATTTATACTAGAGATCATAAAGAGGTGATCTTAGTCAATCAAGAACCTTAAAGTTGTAAGCAAATTGCCCCGACGCCCAATGAATATAGGATAAGTCTAACGGGAGATTAAGTAAATAGCAGTTTTGTTCGAGGTCCGGGGGAATGAGGGCCATGGCAGGGATTGGGGGAAGTGGAAGGGATCTGAAGCCGGGGCACATGAACAAAGGGAAATTTGGCCAGCACAAGTAACTGATTGTTCTGTGGAACAGTGACCAGATGTTGATGACAAATTCCTCCTGTTTACCATCAACAATATGGTTGGCTCCCAGGTAGCTAAGCAGCTTGTGAGTGTGAACAATATGAGGAAAAACTTTCAGGCCTCCAAAAAAGGAGATGGTCTCTCTCTCTCTCTCTCTGCAGTAAAACAATACCTAAAGCCTTAAGTAAGCCAATTTATTTCCCCTCAGTTGGTGTAAGCTGTTGTTTTTAATCAGTAAGAAGAGACTATAAATAGTTAGAAGTTGTAAACCAGTCACTCGGTGCCTCCTACAAGCAAATGAAAGGAAGCAGGGGAAGAGAGATTGAGGAATATCAGCTCTTGGCAAATCAAGAGGATCTTCTCAGTGAACCCTATAGCCAGGTACAACTGAACTGCCTGACTAGTTATTTTTTCTTTCACCTCTACCCATTACACCAGTGCTTTTTGTCTGTGGGAGAATTTAGAGGGAGTTAGAGTTTTAACTAACAGAGGTATTTGTCTATGGTTCATAATTGTCACTTGTAGTGAAAAACCTACTCATTTGTAATAATAATAATAACAATAAATCCCATCTGTAGTGGTCATAACACAAGGTACGACAGAGTTTATTAGTTTTCTGCCACGTCCTTTTATTCTACTGCACCCTACCAGTTTGAAGATTGTGTGATAATTTTTGACATGTTAACCAAGAGACCCACTGATTCGGAAGTTCAAGGACAACAGACTGGAAAAGGATGTTTCCAGGTTTGGGAAGGCAAACAGAAACAGATGTCAGCTGATTTTCAATATATTAGTAATGAATGGTAGTTCTTGTTAAGAACCAAAACCTGATCCATACTTTGTCAACCTGCATCCAAAAAGACACAAATTGGGGAATTTTGTTTATTTTTATAAAATCTTTAATTTTTGTGCCAACTCCAGAAATGGTGAGGCTTTATTTCCAGTACACTACTCCAGCGAGATGTGACAATCAATGCTAGGGATGGTGTTCTTATGCCATATAAATCATATTGGTAATTTGCAACAGTCTTCACTATAAACGATGCAAGTAGTAACTATAAGTAACCATAGATCAGGCTGTAGAAGGTCTTAAATACATTTTAAAAGTAGTAGACTGGCAGTATTAACACAGATAACAGGACAATAAAAGTTGGTGAGAGCCATGTTAGGAGGCAGAACTTTGGATTAACTTAAGGTTTTAGAGGACAGAAGATCAGCTAGAATGTGCACCAGGAAAGCAATCAACAAGAGCAGATAAATGGAAGGTAGAAAAATAGTAAGAAAAACAGATCAACCTCACAACAAAGATAATTGAAAAGCAGAAGGTCGACATCTGAAATAAAACCAGAAAATACTGGAAACACTCAGCATTCAGGCAGTGACGTGAAGACAGAAACAGAGTTAATGTTTCATGTTGATAAACTTCCATCAGAGCCGAAAAGCGTTATATTTGCACCAGTCCTGGGTGGGACAAGGACAAAATGAAGGTCTGCAATAGGATGGAAGACAGAGGAAATTGAATGACAGAAATGTTAATTCTACAGGGCCAAAGTGAATACCGATGGAGGAAAGAAAAACAAGGCAAGAAAAGATATCCTAACCATCACATCCTCAAAACCAATTGAATCTCTAACTTTTCCCAGTCCTGATGAAAGATCACAGATGTTACCTGACCTGCTGAATATTTCTAGCATTTTTCTGTTTTTATTAGGACAAAATTAACTTCTCCAATTCAAAATCCACCCACGAACCACTTCATTGTTCACATCTGTTAATTCTTACCTTACAGGTTGTGGTCAAAGGTCACAACGGATGCAACAGAGCAGTTTGTTGGGGTCTAAATAGTCAACTACATAGAAGACTATATACGAACAGCAAGTTCTGTTTCCCACAAGTAATAGCAAAATGTTAACAGAAAAGGGTCCAAGGGAAATGTTATTGGACTTATTTTTCCTGAAGGACAGTGGGTTCTTTGTTAATTCCCCATCTGTAGTAGTCATCACACAAGGCATTTCAGAGCTTATTAGTTTTCTGTCATGTCCTTTTATTCTACAGCGCCCTATCAGTTTGAAGATTATGTGTTAATTATTGACATTTTAATCAAGAAACCCACTGATTTGGAAGTTCAAGGACACCAGACTGTAAAAGGATGTTTCCAGGTTTGGGCAGGCAATCAGAGACAGATGTCACTTGATTTTCAATATATTAGTTCAACAAGCACCACGTCATCTAATATCCCTCAAACTACTTAATGAGTATCTCAGTTCCCAAATAATCTCTTGATGGAGGTCCACAACATGGAATGATGAGAGCCATCACCCTGTCAAATCCCACACACTGGGCTCATGGATTTAGCCATCACACTGCTGACAGTTAGAAGGTAAATGCTTCATTTAGACAGAAGGTGGGAATGTGCTCAGCGACAATGAGAAAAACTGTCACTTTTCATTGAGCATTTCCTTACTTTCTTGCAGGGAAAGGAACCCTAAAGCAGGCTAGCATCAGACAGTTGTGAGCTGACGCCCAGAAAACAATCAACCAGTAAATCGGTTGAAGGTCACAGATGAGGGGGAAGGCTGTCTATAATAAACCCCAGGTAAGAATAGGGGCATCAACTTTGTAGTCATTGTATTGAGATCAGCCAGGTGGACCTCATTGAATATGAATTCCTTGCTTGGGTCTGTTAACCTGGTCCAATCAGGGAGCCTTGGTTAACAGGTATAAACAGGAGTGTCAGAGGTTCTGTTCACTCTGACACCTGGCTTTGAGGGAGTTGGACCAGTGTCAAGTACTATGTGCATATAAATAGAGGGTGATGGGATACCGGCCTCTGTGGAGTTACTTCAGTGGCACAAGAGAGAAAAATACGCTCCTGAAGAAACTTGCTCACAACAGTTGTCTTTATGTTGGGTAATCATTTCTGGCATCATGCTGCAATTTTGGGAAGCTTGACTCATTTGATCGTGCCAACAACTGTATGTGGAAAGACTGTGTTACTTTTTCTGGGCAAAGGGCATCAGGGCAGACGAAAAGCAACAATAATTCTGACAGCTTGTGGGCCCACAGCTTTCTTGGTTATTAGAAGCCTAACTTTTCCTGAGGCAGCAGATACTAAAACATTTCAAGAGTTGACAGACTTAGTTAAGGAATATTATGACCCCAAGATTCCTCTAATTAAGAGATGCTATTGGTTTTACTTGGCAATTTGAGAATCGGGGAATCCATATCAGGACTTTTGGCTAGGCTAGGACAACTGGCAGAGGCATGTGACTTTGGTTTGACCCTTAATGAAATGCTGAGACTCCATTGGTGTGTGGAATCAGTGATGTAACCATGCAAAAGTGCCTACAAGCTGAAGCCCAACTAGACTTCAAAGAGGCACTGCCAGTGGCTTTGCCATTAGAAAATGTAGCAAGTGAAGCATATGAGTTTCAGGGTGCACTGATGGAAGTGGATACCGTTGCCAGGCTGACTAAGCTTGGGGACACCACTCAACTGAAAGCAGTTGCATAGCTTCACTGAAGACTCTGAATAGAGGGAAATTCAGGTCAGCTCACAGCAAAACCCCAAAACAAAGCAAAGCCTCAGCCAGTTAACATTTTCTTCAGGATCCAGGGCAGCAAGCCATTGTAATTGCTGCTGGTATGCGGATTCAAGACAGCAAGAGTCCCACTAGGCCTAAAATGAGTAAGAGAATTCATAGGCCAGAATCCAGGAGAGTGCATACCCCGGAAAACCCACTTACATCTGGCTTGGAACAGTTAAATTGCTTAGCAACATCCAAATCAGAACCAATCGTCTGGTTAAACAGTCACCTGGTCACCTGGCTCTAATGGAGGTTGATATCAGCGTGGTTACATCGGTGATTTCAGAGCCAGACTTTAACAAAATTCACATCAGACTCCAACTCTTAAGTTTGCGTAAGGTCTTGGCTAGACTGAGAACCTATACTGGGGAACCTTTACAGATTAAGGGTACAACTTCGGTTCTGGTCTTGTATGAGAAGCAGCTGGTTCAGTTACCCCTGATCGTAGTAAAAGGCTCAGGCCCAAGCCTGATGGGGCGAAATTAGTTGACAGAGATTTACCTAGGTTGGTTCAACATTTTTCGATTACAAAATGGATGCTTGAGTGAAGTCTTAATTAAATACCCTGAAGTCTTTCAGGAAGGTCTACGGACTAGCAAAGGAGACAAAGCCAACTTGCATTTTGACTGGACAGTATTCCACAATTCTGTAAAGCCCACCCAGTGCCATTTGTCTTGTGTGCAAAAATAGAGGCAGCAATCAGAAGGCTGGAAAGCGAAGGAATCATCAAACTAGTAAGTCTGCGGAATGGTCAACACCAAACGATGGTGAAGCCTGACGTGTCCGTTTGCTGCTTTGGAGATTTTAAACAAATGGTAAACTGCTCTCACAGCTGGATAAATACCCAATCCCTTGCATAGAAGACATATACGTAAAGCTGGCGGGGGAGGGGGTGGGCTGAACTTCATGAAGCTGGACATGAGCCGTGCATACCTGCAACTGCCGTTAGATGAGGATTTCCAGAAGTATGCTACAATTATTAATATCCATAAGGGTTTTTACCAATATATGAGACTGTCATTTTTCAGCAGATGATGGAGAACATTTTACAAGATCTAAGATGTTGGCACACTACGATTCCAAGCTAGATCTGGTGTTGTCATGCAATGCCTCCCCATACGGTATCGGGGTAGTGTTGGCTCACAGATGGCCCAATGGGGAGGAACGGCAAATGCTTCCTGGACTTTGGCTGATGCAGAGCGCAAATATGCCCAGACAGAGAAGGAAAGTTTGGCAATCATCTTTGGTGTGAGCAAGTTGCACCAATACCTTTATGGGTGTAAATTTGTACTCGTAATGGACCACAAACCCTGCTAAGGCTATTCACTGAGGAAAAGACCGTGTCGCCCATAGCTTCAGCTCAAACTCAGTGGCGGGCTGTCACCCTAAGTGTGTACAAATACAAGTTGGAACATCATACGGAGGCCAAGTAGCAAATGCCGTTGCCTTGAGCCACCTCCTGCTGACAGACACATCACCAGTGGTGGTGTCACTGGAAGAGTCCATTCTGGTTTTAAACTTTCTGGACACCCTTCCAGTCACCAATGACAATTAGACTGTGGACCCAAGAGGAACTGGTCCTGGCAAACAGCTGGTGGTAATGGGAGAAACAAAAGGGTTATCACAACTAGAACTGAACCTTTTCTGGACCCAGCAAGACCAGATCACTATAGACATCAGCATTTTGTTATGAGGAGTAAGAGTGATTGTCCTACAGCAAGGGTCGCCACCAGATACTTGCTGAATTCAACCAGGGTCATCAAGGGGGGTCCAAAATGAAGGTGTCGGCAAGACATATGTCTAGTGGCCAGGATTAGATGCAGACGTAGCTACAAGCTGGTACAGTGACCAGAGTGCCAGCAAAGACAAGAACTACAATCGGCAGCTCCCCCACATTCCTGGGAATGGCCAGGTAAACCCTGGACTCAGGATTACATGTTGACTATGCTGCTCCTTTCATGGACTCAACATTCTTAGTCATTGCGGATGCCCCCTCAAACTGGTTAGACATGCATAGAGTTCATTCAGTTCATTCATCAAACATGGGGATGACAATAAAAAACCTACTAGCATCTTTTCCAACACACAGGCTCCCAGAATTGTTGGTCACTGACAACGGGCCATCATAAACTAGCAGGGAGTGAGTCATTCCTGAAGTTGAATGGCATTCGGCATACAAGGACAGTTCTATACCATCAGTCATCTAATGGTCTGGCAGAAAGTCTAAACTTTGAAGGCACGCTGAAAGAAACAGCATAAAGCTTTACTCAATACCAAACTGTCCCGGTTCCTATTTGATTATCGGACCACCCCTCATACAACTACAGGGATAGCTCCAGCTGAGTTGCTAATGGGGAGAAGACTCTGCACCAGGTTTAATCTGATCTTCCCCGACCTGGCATCAGGAACATCAATGCCGGACACAAGACTCCTCTAAGTGAGAGCAACTCTTTACTTCAGTGGACAAAATTTGGTGCCAAAACCACAAAGAGCCCTGCATGGGAAAGAAGCACGGTCAACAAGAAGTCAAGTCCTGTGACTTACAAAGTTTGTGTAAGTGAGTCAGTCTTGAACAAACAGATGTACCACATGAAAGCTGCAAACTCTCAAATGGTGTGGGAGCAAAACTAGCCCAGCTCTCGACAGCCTTCTCAATTGTTGCAGAACCCGTGGGTTCTCCCCGTCTGTCTAGTGAAGAAACCTCTGATTCTGAGATTGACACCGCAGATGTCGCTGCCTCGACACCTTTACTGCCTGAAGAGGATGAATTTCTTCTAAGATTCTCTGGGTGCAAGAGGTGTGCTATGGTCCAGTACATACCACCCGTATCGATGGCTGAGTCAGAGTAACCTGACCTGGTGCAAAAATGCCCCTAGAGAAGCTACGAGAGAAAGAACAGGCCTACTTTCCCAAATTCTGAGGGTTGGGGGGGGGGGTGGCTGCGGCAATTGTAATGAGGTCAGCTAGGTGCACCTCATAAGATAGGAGTTCCCTGGTTGGAGCTGTTAATCTGATTCATTCAAAAAGTCCTGGCTGATAGATATAAACAGGAGTGTCAGAGGTTTGCTGGCTCTGAGGAAGCTGGGCCAGTATCAAGTACAATGCATGTGTAAATAAAGGGTTACTTGGTGACAGCATACTGGCCTCTGGAGTTATTTCAACATCACAGATTTCAGAGATCAGAAGAGGTGCAGCTCTGAGAAGTCATTCAATGACTCTGAAGCGCAACTGTCATGGGGTATCCACCAATGTCAATAAACAACACTGGGGAGGTGACGACCTAGTGGTATTATTGCCAGACTATTGATCCAGAAAATCAGCTAATTTTTGTTGGAGATCTTAGTTGGAATCCTACCATGGCAGATGTTGGAATTTGAATTCAATAAATCATTTGAAATTAAGAGTCTAATGATGACCATGAATCCATTGTTGATTGTCAGAAAAAACCAACTGTTTCACTAATGTTCTTTTCAGGAAGGATATCTGCCATCCTAACCGGGTCTGGCTGACATGTGACTGCAGACTCACAGTTGACTCTTTACTGCCATCTGGGCAATTAGGATGGTCAATAAATGTTGGCCTAGCTAGTGATGTCCACATCCCATGAATGAATAAATAAAAAAAACTGCACAAGGATAAGTAATATTATTTATTTTAATATCAAACAAAAATATTCATAAGCTTCCAAATGACTGTTTTCTTAAATTGAATATTTAGGAATATGGCACAGTTATGTAGAGAACTACGTTTATAGATACAGCAATAAAGTGCATGGATTTACAATGCTGTTCTTATGATATTACAACAATGTGACGCAGGCTTGATTATGGAGTTTAATAACTGGGACTGCAAGTGTAAAACTCAAATCAGACTGCAGCCTTGAGTTTCTAACTTTGCAGAATTGTCTTGGTGTCTTCAGGAACTGAACAGTAACACTCTTGTCACAGCTGAGAATAACATCTAGGGGGTGGGGAGAAAATAATGGACAATGAAAGTTTCTGTCCCCATTTTCTTTTACCCCTATTTTGCTACTATGTTCCAAAAAACGTATTAGAAGATGAGGACAAGGGCTGTTGGAAGGAGGTCTTGTGCTGAAACCTCCAAGAAGACATCCAACTAGAGTTGGCAAGCTTATTGCACAGCATTGTGCTCTCGAAGCCAGCTGCATCCCTCTGTGTAAATTATGCGGTCCAGGAACAAGCTCATCTGCCAATCCTTTTTGGGTTAAGTTTGCCTGCTTCAGCAAGGTAAGCATGGGGAACCACATCCACAACCTTACCCTTGTCAAGATGATTTGTAAACCCTGGCTGTATGACTCTCTTAGCTTAAGAGTAACATTAAAGGTATTAAATAAATTATCAAAAGTATATAGTAAGAGCTGTCCATTGATCACTTTAATGCCTGCCAGGCAATGGATTAGCTTCTCCAGTTACAGGCACAAGGGTGTCACATGATTCACAAAAGGATTTAAGACTGTTCAAATAAAGACACTTTTTTTCAGACCACCTACAACTCTCCACCACCACCTATTCCAGTCTCTCAAATAGAACAAAGTGCAGCAAAAACTGTAGTAGCTGGGTGGGAAAGAATTTCAGCACATGAAGATGCTTCTCTCCAGCAGCACCAAATATACTGACAAATCCCCCCTCTTTAAATCTTGCACTAAATGGGATCTTTTGAGGTCAGTTATAATGAATAAAATTACACAACGTATCTCCATGACATCAAAGAACCAGAGAGGTGAGGATAATACATTTTATTGCACTACAAATTACTATTGGCTAGAATGTATTTCCCAAAAGATGTTGTATACTTGAATAGGGAAACTTGCAGGGCTATGAGGGAAGGGCATAGGTAAAAGTGAATAACTCTTTCAGAGAATCAGCCGAATGATTTCATTCTGTGCTTGAAAACTGATTCCTTTTATATTATACAACAAAACAAAACTCAATTACCAATTCAGTTTAACCTCAATGCTGGCTTCTGGGAGATTGTGAAACTTGGGAGTAACAATAAAACTATGCAACTTAGAAAAAGCAGATTGGAGTGTGTTCGAAGAACAAGACATGTTGAAGTTCAGATGGAGTTGTTAAGGTACGAGCTTGTTGCTACAATCCAGATTGTCATCTGAATGTTACGATGTTAGTCTAGTCTATTAATACCTTGTAGTCTGCATATGTTATCCAATATGTTATCATTTGATTCAGCTGGTCAATGGTCCATTTGATCTCATTCATCTAGAACATGAACCCTAATGCGCTCCCCATTGTCGAATTTAAGTGTTTGATAAGTTAGTCCAGTGCACTGGCATCAACCAACCTTTGTGTAACCTGCTCCAGACACTGATAAATCTCTGGTGTAAAGATGCATGCTGTGTCCTTTGTCTCACGTTCTCCCTGACCTTGTGTCATGTTGCTGCCCCAGGCATAGATGAAATAAGCAAATTACTTTAATCCAGGAGCTCAGACCATTTCTCAGCTCAGCTGTCATGTGGCTCTCCCATCAATTAATGGGCAAAAGGTCACTATTTTAGAAAGGCAAATTAAATCATGCCCTTGGAAAGTCTAGCATCATTTTTGTTTCACACTATAAAAAGTCAGAAACACCTTTTCAAATGGTAACATTTCACTGCAAGCTTGCTAACATTGTCTAATTGCACCAAATATCCCTCTACAATTCATCATTCAAAACAAGGGATTCAAGCACAGCGAGCTGTTCCCAGACCACATTGACATTTAGCTTTTTGCTTGTACAGACTGCTTATTGCTGAAATAAAGACAGGCACTGTATTAAAGCTTTTCTTCATCCACTCATCAAGATAGGGTCACAAGAAAACCAGACTGCATATCTCAGAAATTGGTGGATCATATCAAACAGCATTTCCTGGTGGCTATTCAAAACAGGCAGCATACTGACTGTACTCAACAACCCCATGATTGTAAAACTCAGAACATAATACGTTATATGGGATATCCCCAAATATGCAACACCTGCTAAACAATCCCAATTACGCTAAGAATTGAATTAACAACTCACTTGTGTTTGTGTCTAACTTCTAGCATTCACACATAGCACCTTGTCATACAGTCATACAGCATCGAATCAGACCCTTTGGTCCAACTAGTCCATGCTGAACATAATCCCAAACTAAACTCGTCCAACCTGCCAGCTTCTGGCCCATATCCCTCCAAACCTTTCCTATTCATGTATCCATCCAAATGTCTTTTAAAATGTTGTAATTGTACCCACATCCACCACTTCCGCAGGAAGTTCATTCCACATGTGAACCGCCCTCGGTGTAGAAAATTTGCCTCACGTCTATTTTAAATCTCTCTCCTCTCACCCTAATGTGCCCCCTCGTCTTGAAATTTCCCATCTTACAGAAAAGACAACTACCATTAACTTTATCTATACCTCTTATTATTTTATAAACTTCTGTCAGGTCGACTCTCAACCTCCTATGCTCCAAAGAAAAAAGTCTCTGCCTATCCAGCCTTTCTTTATAACTCAAACCTTCCATACCCAGTAACATCCTGGTAAATCTCTTCTGAACCCTCTCCAGCTTGATAATATCCTTCCTATAACAGAACGGACATGGCCTAGCATTGGGCCTTTTCACTTCAACAAAAAAGCTTGGGCAATAATCATTCCCTGATGCATTCCCCTAGGGAATGATTTAGCCAAATGCGTGTTGACTTGCTTGGTCTGAATTAAAGTAAAAGTGTGGCAGTTAACTGTTCCTTGGTGCTTTCTCCATGGCAACGCCTCTATCATTCAGAGTCCACCTGCCAACTGATCAGTATCCTCTTCTCCTACAGTATGTTGTTCTGAGAGATTTAGTTTTCTTGTGACTTTGTCCTGATGAGTGCAAAATGGAAAAACTTCAACAGCATGTCTCTGTATTCAGAAATATTTCTAAATATGATAAAAGTACACTAACATTAACACTTTGAAAACAAAAATACTTGATACGCAAGATTAAATATAACATAAAAGTTGCAGAGGAGCAACAAGGCAGCTCAGCAAATGGCGCAAAAATAATCTGCATTTTCACAAGTCCAAATAAAACATTAAAACATCCTCTGCAAATGTCAGGACAAATCCCAAGTTTTGACTTCCTTTCTTTTATAAATGCACGAGATACCATGTGAGTACTTAAAAGAGAGCTCACTGAAAGCTCAGATACAACTACACTGCTGTTTGCTGACAACACAACATTTTAAAGGCAAAGCAAATCATCCATGATCTAATGACAGAGCACTCTCTATACTTACACACATTCCTCCAGCCTCTGTTTTAATGCTTTGAGTGATAAAAATGATCAGAGACGGCCTACATGCAGACAATTTGTGTAGCCTCTTCAGGTGACTCCCTGTGGCTTTACAAGTTGAGACTGCTGCCCATCAATCTTGCATTCCTTCTCAATAGCTTCAATGGAGTACAGCCTCCCATCACAGGACAATAACTCAATAAGAAAGAAAAACTGATCTGCCAGCAAGAGTACACGCAAAGTATGATTACAGTGGCCATTCCATGCTTGCTGGGAAAAAAAACTGGGAAATCTTAGACCTGGTCGCCAGAAAATTTATAGAATATCTCTTCATTTACATGTACTTTTCAAAGGGTTTTCTAGGCTTTTTGGCACCAAAAGCTATCACTTATTTGGCAAAATGACTCAGGCCCAAAATCAGACCCTTCCTTGGTGTGGCCAACTCTAGGGGTCAGGAACTAGTTGGAATATCTAGAATCATTGTGGTTCAATGTTTCCACTCTTGTCTGAATCAGGAGGTCACAAGTTCATTATGATCTGAAGAGATGCGAGAAGATAATTTACTTAAGAGTGATAGGGTTTCATTTGTGATGATAATCTGAGGCTTTATGCGCTCTCTCAGATAGCGACATCATCACACTATCCCATACACTCAATGGGGAAGGCAATTTCAGAGGGAAGATTATATGTGCACTACATCAAAAGTAGGGTATGCCAAAAGGAAAATGTCCTGGAAAATATGCTACAAAACAGACTCTTTGATGCAATTATTGTACAGTACTTGCAATATCACAACTAAATATTATATAGTGATAATTTTACAGATGTGTTCCTGACAACTTTTGACTACTGATAGAGATAATAATCTATTAATCCTGCACAGCCAAATGACTGCCTCAAATTCCTAATATACTCTCCCACAAGATAAATCTTTGCACTGGGAATACAATTTCTTAAAATCTACAACTTTAGCAAATGTTCGTTTGATCATATTTTTCCAATCACTGTCAGATTTTTGCTGTTACTTTTTAAAACACACACCTAACAATACAATAAAAGTGGCTCGTAACTATTAATAATGCAAAAATAACTCCTACATTCATCAATAGGATCCATTATCCTCACAAAATTGATGTTGAGAACTTTTCTTATGCATTCCTTCTTTCCTATGACTGATCGCAATAAATTTTCTGGAAAACCAAACTTTAGCACAAATGCCATCAATAAGATATTCCACTGTAAAAGGGAAAACATGAACAGATTCAGATCTAGCCAAACAAACAATTTTAAATTGGGATAATTTCCTCTCAAGAAAATTGACCAAATTATGAGTTGCCATAGCTCACCATATTGCTGTATTTTTCAACTTCTGTCCCCAAAAGGTGGATAGTATATTTACCTCTTAGTCTCGGAATATCTCTGGGTAATCTAATTTAGAAAGATTACTGAATGGGACAGTATTGTTGCTTAAGTTACATTAGAACTGGAATATTTTTTAACTGACAAATTTGAGCAATATTAAAATCCCCATAATATTCACAACTTACTTTCATTTGTTTCTCCTCATTGTCTCTCTTATTCTTAAGAAACTGGTGTGACAAACAGATTAATATAAAGGACAGACTAAGAAGTATCCTTACATCTGCAGGAATAGTACAGGTGGAAGCTTATACCTTCCTATATGGAGACAAACTATGCTCTCTGAAACGCAGTTACAAGCTGAAAATCCAAATAAATAAATGATTAGGTAGAGGACAGTTCAGATTCTGTATCTAAGTTGGGCATGTTCTTTTAGAAAGGTGTCAAGGCCACACACGTTGCAGAAAAGATTAATTATGTTAATCAGTGATGAGAGCATTAGTTATGATATGAGACTAAGCAAGTGGACCTCTTCTAATCAGATGCAATAACAGCAAAAACTTTTATTTATATAGTGTTTTTTAAACTGCAGAAAATGTCAATAGCACTTGATAGGAGCATAATCAGGCAAGAATGAGACACTGAACCAAATGAGACATTAGGTCAGGTATCCAAGCACTTGGGACTATATTTTTTCTGGTTGGGTCATGATGCTGATGTCATTTTTAAATCTGTTCCAGAACCTGGAGATAGTGGTGTCAAGATGTTGGCTGCCATCTTCCGTGGGCAACCAAGATGCCCTGTCCAACTAAGGACAGCAGGCAGACAATGGAAGTCAGAGTACAAACAGAGGAGCCAGCAGTAATGTCCAGCCAGCAGTTCCACTGGGAGAGACAGGCTGAAGTCATTAGAGAATGCGGGGCATCTCAATACGGACAGGCTCTGTATAGCACTGAAAATAATTAAAAATCATGCACAACCACAGCTGTTAGGCCACCATTATAGAAAGGGAGTTTCTCCATAGATGGCACGAGGTATCCCAGTGAGTCTGTGTTGAGGTGATCAAAGTGGAAAACACCCATGGTTACACAAGCCTGCTACTGAGACGCCATCTCTTGTTGTCAGTCAAGCTCTGGCTTCACATGAGAAGCCCATCCACCATAGGGTAGATAGCAATATCACCATCAGAATTCCCCTAATTGGCTCAGTCATTGACCTAATTGTTACCCATTGGTCCTGGACCCATAACCTATGCTACATAGACCCTGTCTTTGGAGAGCCAACCTGATGCATTGTTTTGTAATTTCACTCCTGGTTCTGACTTGACCTGCTTCCAACAGACTGGAAAAAGTTCAGTCCTTTGAAAGGAATTGTCTGGCTACTACTTCAACTCCCTAAAACTTTAAAAGGAAGGATGATGTCATGATCAGTTTCTTGAGATTCGATTTTTGCAGTCTTTATGATGGGGAAATAAGTTTCATAAGACTCGTCACCAACTCAACATTTGGTGCCTCTGCACGTAAGTTGCAACTTGAAATAACAAATAAATTAGTGTGAAAAGGAGAAATCCAGTGACCTACAAATGAAACAATACAACCACCGCAGTCCAAATATCAGAATAATGATCCAGTGGTATAGCAATGCAGTTTTTCATTGAAAGGGTTTAGATAGCTCTGAGTTTGAGTTTAAGTCTTACGTTGTCCCTTTCTTGCAAATTCCAATGACTTTCTTCATGTATGTTACCAGGTGAAGCATTTTTACGGTTGTCAAACACTGCCTTGACCAAGTGATGGAAAATAATATAATTGAGAATCTTATCCTGTACCACGGTGGTTGAAACATATAATTAACGAACATGCTAAAGCAAAATGAGTCTGTTAGGAGAAAGCAGGCAAAGGGAGAAATGTGTATGATGGGTAGAATAATTAGCTGAAACCATACAGTCATCCTTATCGAGAAACTTAGGCTGCAGCAGCTTGCATTGTAAAGACACTTGAGCAATGTCATATTCACAGATTGCACTTTAGTGTGACCTGTTTCTTTCAGTCACTACAATAATACATCATAAGTCGAAGTTACCACCAACTTCCCTTCCCCCCATAGTCTATTTTACATATGTTTTCACAGCAATGATCCAGTAGGCACTTCACTATGAAGATGACAAAGGTGGAGTGTGAAAGTCTTGGCACCAGAAAAACATTAGTTCAGGGATTTCCTCAGTTTATGTAGATGATGGGCCATGGTGTTTCCTCTTACTCCTACAGGACTTACAGGCACAGCAAATGATGCAGGGGGAGGCCAGGAGGAGAAGCGGAGATGTGACTAGCACAATAAGGCCTAATCCAAAGAGGATCCCGACAACCTACAGAGAAGGAGAAAAAGAAAAGTTAAAATTTCTGTTATGCACAGCATCAATAACCAGATATCAAGGCATGGACATTTGCTAAGACTGTACGATTCAGAAGGCCTTTTAAAATGGCAGGCAAGTCTCGATTCTGCAATTTCCACCCAAATACTGGGGTTTCCAATTGTCAGGGGTTATTTTAAAAGATGCAAGCTGTTTTGAGTCAAAAGCCTGGGACTCCCAAGCAGGCTGGCTCAATTGCGGAGAAAGGCATGGCCTGCTCCTCTGCAATTTTCATGGAGTCAGGCCAGCTTTTTAGAAGAGTCCTAATTCAGGGCATCGCAGAAGTGTCATGAACTACAATTTATAAGGAGGACTTTTTGAAAGGTAAGTTTGAAAAGGACACCCTCATGCTCCCTATTGCTGAATATTATCCATTTTCCCACCCGTCTATAGCCACTCATGCCAGGCTATGTCACTCCAATTCCCACTCAACACTCTAATATGTATAGAAGCAATAAATGCCATAGTTTCTTAGAATTTAAAATAAAAGCTTTAGAATATCATTGTTAAATAAAACTCCCTTTCAGTACAGCCCAATAGTGTCATCTATCCAGACCCTTTGAAAGTATCAAGAGCTGAAACTGCAAGCATTTTGTAAAAGAGGCAGATGGAATACAATGTGGGAAGTGAGAGATTGAGTATATGTGACAATAAAGGCTAATTTAGTGAGTATAGTGAAAAGTTTATACGTCGCCACTTACAGCACCACTTAGTACAAAGGTACCCAGTACAGCTTCTTCTGTTACAAGATCTGAGAATATAGAGAAATAGAATGTCCAGCATTGCAGAAATAAAAGTTCAGAACAACGGTCTTCCAACCCAGACCACTTTGGCACCTAGCCTCCAGTCCACACCGGGCCCCGGCTTCAGATCGCACTGTGCTTCACCTTGAGAATCACGCAGCTGAAAGATCACTTCACAGCGGGCCAAGAGGATGCCATGCCGGTGGACCACTACAATAGGTGGGGAGGCCGCTACACCAGGCCGGTAGGTTGCCATGTTATGTCGGGATGCCGGCATGCCAAGCTGGGAGGTCGCCACACCAGGCCAGGCCGGGAGGCTGCTACAGGAGGCCGCTGCGCCAGGCCCGGAGGTCGCCAGTCAGAGGAGGCTGGAAGTCAGCTGGAGGTCATTGCCGGAGGCCAGGATTCATCACCGGAGGCCGGGAGAGAAGAGGAAAGAAAACACTAAGAGGAAGAAAAGAGAAGAAGAAGAAGAAGAACAGGCGAAGCAGATGAGCTCCGGCTGCAGTGTCCTACTCCACCGCCATTTTGGGCTGGAAGGTTATGCACTTCATAGGAAGAAGAGAGGCATAGACTATTTTCTAACTGGTGGAAGGCTTCATAAATCTGAAGCAAAAAGGGACTTGAGAATCCTAGTTCCGGATTCTCCTAAAGTTAACATGCAGATTCAGTTAGCAGTTAGGAAGGCAAATATAGTATTAGCATTCAATTCAAGAGGGTGAGAATACAAAAGCAGCAAAGTACTGCTGAAGCTCTATGAAGCTCTGGTCCAACCACATTTGGGATATTGTGAGCGGTTTTGGGCCTTGTGTCTAAGGAAGGATGTGCTGGCCTTGAGGGGATTCAGAGGAGGTTTACAAGAATGATCCTAGGGATCAGAGTTTGTGATATGAGCTGTTGAAGACTCTGGGTCTGTACTTGATGGAGTTGAGTAGGATGAGGGCGAATCTGATTGAAACTTACAGCATACCAAGAGGTCTGGATAGAACGGATTTGGAGATGATGTTTCCACTAGTAGGAGCAAGACAACCTCAGAGTGAAGGGAGCACTGTTTGGAACTGAGATGAGGAGGAATTTCTTCAGTCAGATCATAATTAATCTGTGGAACTCATTGCTGCAGAAAATTGTTGAGGCCAAGTAATTGAGTGTATTTAAGACAAAGATAGATAAGTTCTTGGCTAGTAAGGGGATCACAGATTACAAGGTAAAGGCAGGACAATAGGGTTAAGAAACATATCAGTCACAATCAAATGACAGAGCAAGTTAGATGGGCCGAATGGGCTTAATTCTGCTCCTATGTCTTAAGGTCTAAACCTTAATATTATCTATAGATGCACAAACACAGCATTCCTCACATTGGTTCAAGGACCAAGTGTGTCTCCAGATGAAGTGGGGCTAGAAGATGTGAGATAATTAGAAAAGGCTGTATAGTCCCAACTAAAACGTTGTGCTGTTCCAGATATCCTTCCAAGTACTTCATAGCTGTATTTCTAGACCAATATCTCTACATAACATATGTCACAGAATTTAATCATTTCCATCTTCAAGCTAGGAATAAAGTAGCAAGTAATTCATCTCCTGACTCTCCAAAGCCTGTCCATCATCTAGGCACAAGTCAGGAGTGTGATGAAATACTCTCCACTTGCCTGGATGAGTACAGCTCCAACAACAATCAAGAACAGGCAGGTGCGACTAGTTTAGTTTGAGATTATGTTTGGCATCGACTAGCTGGACTGAAAGGTCTGTTTCCGTGCTGGATGACTCTGTAAGAAACTTGACATCATCCAGTACAAAGCAGCCTACTTCACTGGCACGACATCCACTCCCTCCACCGCTGACATTCAGTTGCAGCATGGTGTTTTATCAACAAGGTGTGTTGTAAAGATTCACCAAAGACCCTTAGAAAGCATTTTCCAAACTCACAACCACTTACACATAGAAGGAGAAGAGCAGCAAATACATTGGAACTCTGCCACCTACAAGTTCCCCTCCAAGCCACTCACAATCCTGAATTGCCATTCCCTCACCATCGCTAGGTCAAGATTCTGGAATTCCCTCCTTAATGGTATTGTGGATCTACCTACAGCACAATGAACTGTAGCATTTCAGGAAGGCAGCTCACCACCAGGGTGGCCAGCCACATCCCATGAGAGAATGAAAAAAAAAAAGGCTACTCACCTGGGTTCTGTTCCAAATAACTGAAGCTCTAGAGTGGCCAAGTTTATTGCGACATGGGCCTTTGTCATAATGTCTCAAGAAAATGTCATTCTGAAAAATACAAATTGTCAATATCTGAATAAACTATCCTAAATTGCCACATTCTATAAAATGTATTCCACAACTTGTTTTTCAAAATCAATAAGCTATACTGAGTGAGGATTAGCATGCAATTGTATGCAGTTCTGTTTGTTGTTTTAAACATGAGGTTTGAAGCACATCACTCTTTGAATAAGATTATTGCTCCCATAACAATTTGAATTTCTACAGCACTAACAATAGGAAATATCGTAAGATGCTTCACAGATGTTCAACAAGAAGAAAACATAGAAAAGCCAAACAAATGTGGAGATACTAGGAGAAATGCCAAAAGCTCAGTCATATAGGAAAAGATGACACAGTAGTAAAGTAGTTTCTAGACAGGGAACCAAAAGAAGCTGAGATTGTTCTCCTGAGTGTGGGTAAAGCTAAAGACAGATTTAACAGAAGTGTTCAAAATTAAGAGAGATTTCAATAAAATAAAATGCAAAATCTGTTCCCTAGCAAGAGAGTCAGAAACTATAGCAGGTTGATGTAAGATAACTAGTAAGAGAACTCTAGCCATCTAAGCTAGCCAACCCTATAATCTGCCAAAATGCCTTTAAGGATTTATTGTGGAGTCCTGAAAATGAGTTAATGAATTCTTCACTGGAAGTTTTAGCTTTTTAACTCTCACTGGCAGCTAAGGGCATGCTTTTAAAATTTGAAGTGGCACCGCAAATAAGAACCAGTAAACAAATTGATTAAATTTTATGTGGACCAGATTACAGTCAATAACAGTTCACATTTGGTTGAGTGGCCTCCTTCTGCGCAGTACTGCGATCGAGGGACAGAAGCAATGCACAAAATCAGTCATTTTATAGGTGAATTCATCTGACCTGATCAGAATATCCGTCCAGATCATAACTTCCAAATCAAATTAAAAGAATACAAATTTGTGTAAGCTGAGCATCTAACAGCATTTTGAGGATACACTTACATCCAGATTATGAAGACAATACCAGCAAAAAGTGTGCTTGCAGTTTTTACACATCATTTGGGCACAACCTTCATTTCGTTCTATGAAGATATGGCACACTGGACACTGCTTGATGGGAGCATCAGGGTCAAAGCTGGTGGAAACACTACAGAAAGAGGAAATGGCAAAGAGGTTAGTTAAAATTTATCATAATTCACATTGAGCCTCACAAACTTAGCCAAAATAAACAAACAATCTAAGGCCGATCTTAAAACAACCCACAACATATACCAGAAGATGTCACAATCAATTTATAACTTTATCAGGTGATTTCATTATCAATTGCCATAGTCCTTCATTTGAAATTCTTAAATACACCTAAATAGTAAAAACTATTGACTATATTCTGCTTCATACAAAATCTAAATAGTTCTTAATTGTAGACTCCATGACACAGATTGGAGTCTCCAAAAATGGCCGGTGTAATGGGATTGTGAAAGTCTGTTGCTATTTCCAATTTCTGCCTCATGGAAAGGGAGCGAGGTATGATTCACACACAAGGGAAACCCAAACTCAGCACTGTCATTTTAACTCAGTGCTGCATTCAAACAGACCGTGTTGAGCAACTTGACCCATAACAAGGCAGTCACAGAACAGTCACAAGTAAACAAAGGTTTTTGAAGAGTGAAGTCTGTTTAATTGCCATGATCTGAAGGTTTTTAAATCACCCCCATTTCAAATTTTAAAAGCATGCCCTCAGCTGTCAGTGAGTGTTAAGAAAAAAGCTAGCACATGCTGTAGCATCTTTCCAAGCAGTTTCAAAAATCATTTGATGACATTTCCTTAAGGGGTATTTACGGATGTGTGACTGACTTCCAAAAGCTACAATTGTCTTAGCAGGAGTTCCAAGTTCTCAGTTTTATTGACAACTTAAATGGCTTTTTAAGGGTTCGGCTTCTTTTGATGCGTCAAGAACACAAACATGTTTGTTTTTAATAAGAGAATAAGCTTTAAATTTAAAACCTATACAGACTTTCAAGAGTGAAAGTTTTTTTTTAATATAGTGAAGACTGTATTCAATTTTTAGAACATTATTTCACATCATCTCAACTTGGCACTGGTGGCCTGCCCAAAAGTGGATACTGGGCACGTTGGCACAGATGGTACAAGAGCCAAGTTGGGAGGTATGCAGGTTGAGTCCCTATGGTTTCGGCAGAAATTCAAGGAGGTTGCTCACTTGTGTTGGTGAATGGGATGACCATGGTATCAGTCTTCAGCACTGCAGTGCCAGTGGGGCAATTTCCAGTGGTCACACTGACTGCGAAATGCAACAGCAACGCCAATCACAGGCAATTCCAGCATAACTGGTGCAGAGGCAACAAGGGGAAGGACCAATGAAGGGTCACTTGAGGAGTGGCTCTCATCAACATTATTCCTGTCCCACCCAGCCCTTTCATGGAATGCGTGCATGTCCAATAGAATAAGCAGTCGGACGGGGAGATGTGGTTGCCTAACAATGAATCATGGCACCATCAGCTCATCTGACCATTCTATGTTACAGAATGCAGCATGGATTGCGTGCAGCACAACGTGATGCCAAATATGGTTGTCCATGAGGTTGGCCACTCTTTTGATGAAGGAGCTCATGCACTCAAATCTCTGAAACATCATGGAACAAACATCATGAGTTTTCTCCTTCAGGCTCCACATTGCCACAAGGAAGTCCAACATTTGGGCACACATGTCTTGTTGCTGATCCTCAAGCCTTCATCTCCCTAGTTAGAACAAAACTGCTTCCTGAGTACAACTTCATAGCACACTCTTGTAAACAAAAAAATCAAGGTGGAATCAAAATATTTTGTAGAATATCCCTTCAATGTAGTGTAATTAAATATGGAGTTGGATTTCAAAATTATAGAATAAAATCTATTTCATGTAGAATTCCTCTAATTTTAAAGGCAAGGGCTAGTTTAGTAGTCTAAATTTGAACTCCACACAAGTAGCTCAGCACACATTCCAGCCAAACTTCAATGCCAACTGAATGCTTGACTTTAGATGAAATAATGAACAACACTCTGATTATCTCAGTAGATATAAAGATCTCGCAACACTATAAGAAGACCAATTTTTTTACCTCAACCGATCCAACCAAAGAATAACTTAATTTGACATCAGCTCTCTGAAGTTTCCGGAAACTTGTTCCAAACAACACAGCTTCTGTTCATGCTTATACAGCCATAATGACCACATTTCAGAAAGGAATAAAGGAATATGACACATCTGATTAGGATTAATATTTGCGTGAAGGTTCACCAACGTAACAGGTTGGACAACTTCTATTTAATTCCTCACTTTGGGATGTTCTCTCTACATTTCTTCAGACAATATTAAATCTGAATCAAGCATCAATGTAAGTATTTTGCCACTTAACTTAGTACTTGCTGCAGCTGTCTTTCACATCTAAACAAACATGTCTAAAAGATCACAAGCTGAATATCTAAAATGATAAGGACTAAGACAGTAATAAAACACTTATTTCCATTTTGTAATGGGTTCCATTAGTGTGTCTCATGTTAGGCACTTTTAATTCTGAGGACAAAAGGGAAGAAAATGATAGAATTCACAAAAAGTGCCATTCTGTCCAAGAGCAGAAAGGTTACGGTTTCATGCCTCAATTCTTACCTAGAATCATTTGCTTTTGAGGGCATAAAGAGCTGGGTTTCTTGACACGCCTGCCCTGGATGCCAACTGGCCTTGCAAATGGAGCAAAACTGTGTCTGACAGGAGAGACATTGTACTGACACAGCCTGGTGTGAATCAGCTACATTGATCTGGCAGACAGCCTGACACTGGACCCTGGGGCACCATGTCCTGGAGGGATCCAGATGGACTTCTAAAATAAAAGAAAGAAACGTCAAACAAATTTGCAATCCCACTGGTTCATTACATGCTAAAATTATTTTCAATTCTAGCTTCAACATAACACAGATTTTATAACCAGTTTAGTTTCCTCCCCAATTAATGAATCACTGTGGCTTTTATGCTTTAAAGTTCCATTGTGTGACATAGATAGCCTTCTTCCCAAAAGTTTACACATGGATATTAAATGTCAACCCTAGTGAAACAATTGCTAAAATGTTTGATTTTGAATCAACTGCTGTGCATTTCAAACGATGGAGATTTTCCTGCTTCTGTTCCCTGGATCTCCGATAAAGTCAGGTTTGGAGGGACAAATTTCTGTGAACGAGTTCACATGACTTTGGTACCAATTTTTTTACTAAACATTCAATTCACTTCTTTTATACATCACCTATTTCATCATCTGTGAAGTGCTTCAAGGCCCACATTCATGTGAGCTAGTCTGGTTGGCAATTGTCCAACAATGTCAATGACTTAAGAGGCAGGGAAAGCTGAAACAGTAGTGCTTTCATTTTTAAATATGCTTGAGGTTTAGGGGAAAAGTATCATGAGATTTGTTGATGTTGCCAATAAAAATCAATGATCTTTAACTGCTCTGGACAATTTCACTTAACCTACATGTCTTCCTCCATCAAATATCCAAGATGTTGTCATGAAATATTAACACAACCCCGAGATGTTGTCTCAGTCCTCACCAAATTGTTTCACTGGAGCACAAGCAAATGATTCTCCTCAATGATTCAAATTTCTAAAATTATTCCCCTTGAAATGGTTGTTGACTATGACACCACTTGTTTAAGAATAAATTAATCCTGCCAGAGAGACCCACCAACTACATGGAAATTGCAGCAGAGAAATTGGTACATGCCTCCTCCTGGTCTACTTCATCGAGTTAAAGCTATCAGCTTATCTTTCTAGGTCTTTGTCCCTCACTTATTTCCCTTCCCTTAAAGGGATTCTCCCTACCCTTATATGCATCAATGCCATAATTCCTCAACTAGATCATATGTTACAATGATCCATTTTTGAACAACGTTTTGGGTAAAGAGGTTTCTCCTGGATTCTTTTATTTATTAGTGGCCATCTTGTGTTGACTGCACCTAATTTTGGACTTCCTGAATTAGAAGCATCATTTCTATGTCTACCTCCATCACGATCT
Source organism: Ginglymostoma cirratum (assembly GCA_024137785.1). Lineage (NCBI taxonomy): Eukaryota > Metazoa > Chordata > Chondrichthyes > Orectolobiformes > Ginglymostomatidae > Ginglymostoma > Ginglymostoma cirratum. Next base: position 4,216,166 of record JAHRHZ010000029.1, on the reverse strand, counting down.
ATTTCAAAGAGCCCTTTCAAGGCACCTCTCAGACAGAATGGTATTCAGTTCAATTTTTGTTTTCTCCTGGGTCCCCATAGGAACTTCCTCCATAACTGAAATCTTGATTTGCACTCCCGGTGCTCTAAATAAAACCTACACTCAACTGTCTTTGGATTATAAAAGAAAATTACCACAACTTACACTCAACAAGTGATAAATTGGAGGTAGTATATATCGTTTAATGTATTTCCATTTTTATGGATGAACACAGAGCAGGTATCAGCATGCCGTATTGTTAGGTTAGGTTAGTTAAGTGGTTACAAGAAACAAGAAAAAAGGGATAACAAAATTGAGACTGATTATAACTCTGTGTTCAGGTGCAGCATCAGCATCAACATAAAAAGACACCTGGTCCATGTTTTAAGTTCTAGAAATTCATTGTTTTAGGGCAGCTTATTTTCAAATTGTCTGCATGATTTTGTTTTGGTTATGTTTGCATGAATGACACAGTGGTGATGAGGATACTGTAGCAAGTCATTAGCTTTCTCCTAAAAAGATTCTGCAAGTGGTTACATCCAGTAGGTTTGTTGAGTTACTACCATATACAAGAGGCTCAGATGACAGTAGAAACTAAGAGCACCATCAGGCCAAAGTCTACACAATATCTGAAAAATTTACATATTGTTATTATTTAGATTTTTTTTAACCTGCATTTCCAAAATTCCAACAGGACTTGCCTGGAAATGCATGATATTTTGAAAAAGGTAAATGCAAGTTGTTGTAAATATAGAAAATTTCAATGCAAAATAACCCCAATACTGAGGACATTTCGCACTTGTACTATAATTCAACTGAGGCAGGTAATTTGTTCAAAATATGAAGTTGATATGGTTTATACAATTCTCTGAATCACTGTATCAGAAAGAGAATCTTCTATTCCTTCCTAGCATTAGCTATTGTCAATATAAAGGTTATGTGAAGTAGGATAATGTTTTTGTCATCTGGTTAAACCTTTTTCTAAAAACAATATATGTGAGATCTACTCTATCTAGGAAGTTTTAAAAGAAATGTGAGACAGAAAATGTGATACTTACGGGAAGTAAATGGTGCTAATAAGACTTTACTAATTTTTAAAGGATTTTTTCCCCTTCAACTATTTTAGGCCCTTTTTTTTGATAATAGCAGATATCACAGCAATACAATCTACTCTAGGTCCCCACTGACAGAGTAACAATTGGGACAGGAACATTGAATTTCACCATCAACAACCATTTGAAGGGGACTAATATTGGAAATTTTGAATCCACTGAAACAGATCATTCATTCATGCTACAGTGAAACAATTTAGGGAGCTTTGCGATAACTAACATGGAGACGTCATGTTGTTAATATCTCATAATAATGTCTCAGAGCTATTTGATGGAGGAGGACATTTAAATTAAAAATAAATTCCAGACCAAATGAAGAGAGTTGATTTTTACCGGCAGCATCAGAAAATCTCACAGAGTTGAATTTTTTGTTTGAGGAGGGGACAGGGAAGGGGCTGGGCTGAGAGACACAGCAGCCTTAGCAAGAAAAATAATGAGATTTTCACCCCTCAGAGAGAGGAAATCGAACTCTTAAGAGCTCCAGACAATGAGGATTCCCTGCAGCGCTAGAATTTAGTAGTGGGTGCCACTAAGATTCAAGCAGTCTGTTTTAGGATGGTGAGGAATTATGGACCCAAGGTATAGGGGGAGTAGGTGGGCAGACCCTGATGTGCGCACAGCATCCGCCAAAAGCATTTTTTTTCAAGCCTTCTCACCGTTTCAACACACAGTATAAAGAAAATATGAGTGGCTTCCCTTTTGAGGTGCCCTCCACGTGTCATATTATGGTGGTAGAGATGGAATTAATTCTTCACCGCCTTTCAAATGGCCTGCTCAGGGCCTCCATAGGTCCAAGGATGAGTGAGCCGGTGGCCTTGCCACCATACTATGGGCAAAGATCCTGGAGTGAGCGAGATGGCAGTAGGATAGCCATCTATCCTATTTTAGATGTTCTACTTTGAATCTCCAAACCGTGTAAGATGCAGAAGGGACATGTAAAATTTATAGCTCTGAGGAAGGGTCACTGGACCTGAAACATTAACTCTGATTTTTTCTTCATAGATGCTGCCAGACCTGCTGAGCATTTCCAGCAACTTCTGTTTTTGTAAAATTTCCATGCAGTGGAGAAGACGTATTGTTTAATGAAGTACTTGCACAAAAAGATAATTATATTCAGATGTAATTTAGCACAGGCTTACTCTCCTCTCTCTCCAACAATAGAGTAATTTATAGCTCCTCCAGGATTCATCGTACATAGAACATAGAACATTACAGCGCAGTACAGGCCCTTCGGCCCTCAATGTTGCGCCGACCTGTGAAACCAATCTGAAGCCCATTTAACCTACACTATTCCCTTATCATCCAAATGTTTATCCAATGACCGTTTAAATGCCCTTAAAGTTGGCGAGTCTACTACTGTTGCAGGCAGGACATTCCACGCCTTTACTACTCTCTGAGTAAAGAACCTACCTCTGACATCTGTCCTATATCTATCACCCCTCAATGTAAAGCTATGTCCCCTCGTGCTAGCCGTCACCATCCAAGGAAAAAGGCTCTCACTGTCCACCCTATCTAATCCTCTGATCATCTTGTATGTCTCTATTAAGTCACCTCTTAACCTTCTTCTCTCTAACGAAAACAGCCTCAAGTCCCTCAGCCTTTCCTCATAAGACCTACCCTCCATACCAGGCAACATCCTGGTAAATCTCTTCTGCACCCTTTCCAATGCTTCCAAATCCTTCCTATAATGCGGCGACCAGGACTGCACGCAATACTACAAGTGCGGCCGCACCAGAGTTTTGTACAGCTGCAACAAGACCTCACGGCTCCGAAACTCAATCACTCTATCAATAAAACCTAACACACCGTATGCCTTCCTAACAACCCTACCAACCTGGGTGCCAACTTTCAGGGATCTATGCACATGGACACCGAGATCTCTCTGCTCATCCACACTACCAAAAATCTTACCATTAGCCCTGTACTCTGTATTCCTGTTACTCCTTCCAAAGTGAATCACCTCTCACTTTTCCGCATTAAACTCCATTTGCCACCTCTCAGCCCAGCTCTGCAGCTTATCTATGTCCCTCTGTAACCTGCAACATTCTTCTGCACTATCCACAACTCCACCGACTTTAGTGTCATCTGCAAATTTACTAACCCATCCTTCTATGCCCTCATCCAGGTCATTTATAAAAATGACAAACAGCAGTGGCCCCAAAACAGATCTTTGCGGTACACCACTAGTAACTGAACTCCAGGATGAACATTTCCCATCAAACACCACCCTCTGTCTTCTTACAGCTAGTCAATTTCTGATCCAAACCGCTAAATCACCTTCAATCCCATGCCTCCGTATATTCTGCAATAGCCTACCGTGGGGAACCTTGTCAAACGCTTTACCCTCATCCACCAGTTTGGTCACCTTCTCAAAGAACTCAATAAGGTTTGTGAGGCATGACCGACCTTTCACAAAACCGTGTTGACTATCCCTAATCAAATCATTCCTTTCTAGATGATTATAAATCCTATCTCTTATAATCCTTTCCAACACTTTACCCACAACCGAAGTAAGGCTCACTGGTCTATGATTACCAGGGTTGTCTCTACTCCCCTTCTTGAACAAGGGGACAACATTTGCTATCCTCCAGTCTTCTGGCACTATTCCTGTAGACAATGACGACATAAAGATCAAAGGCCAAAGGCTCTGCAATCTCCTCCCTAGCTTCCCAGGGAATCCTAGGATAAATCCCATTCGGCCCTGGGGACTTATCTATTTTCACACTTTCCAGAATTGCTAACACCTTCTCCTTGTGAACCTCAATCCTGTCTAGTCTAATAGCCTGTATCTCAGCATTCTCCTCGACAACATTGTCTTTTTCATGTGTAAATACTGACGAAAAATATTCATTTAGCACCTCTCCTATCTCTTCGGACTCCACGCATAACTTCCCACTACTATCCTTGACTGGCCCTAACCTTACTCTAGTCATTCTTTTGTTCCTGACATACCCATAGAAAGCTTTAGGGTTTTCCTTGATCCTACCTGCCAAAGACTTCTCATGTCCCCTCCTGGCTATTCTTAGCTCTCTCTTTAGGTCCTTCCTGGCTAACTTGTAACTCTCAAATGCCTTAACTGAGCCTTTACGCCTCATCTTTACATAGGCCTCCTTCTTCCTCTTGACAAGAGATTCAACTTCTTTAGTAAACCACGGTTCCCTCGCTCGACCACTTCCTCCCTGCCTGACAGGTACATATTTATCAAGGACACGCAGTAGCTGTTCCTTGAACAAGCTCCACATTTCAATTGTGCCCAGCCCTTGCAGTTTCCTTCCCCATCCTATGCATCCCAAATCTTGCCTAATCGCCTCATAATTGCCTTTCCCCCAGCTATAGCTCTTGCCCTGCGATATATACCTATCCCTTTCCATCGCTAAAGTAAACATAACCGAATTGTGGTCTCTATCACCGAAGTGCTCACCTACCTCCAATTCTAACACCTGGCCTCGTTCATTACCCAGTACCAAATCCAATGTTGCCTCGCCTCTTGTTGGCCTATCTACACACTGTGCCAGGAAACCCTCCTGCACATATTGGACAAAAACTGACCCATCTAAAGTACTTGAACTATAGCATTTCCAGTCAATATTTGGAAAGTTAAGGCCCCCATAACAACTACCCTGTTACTTTTGCTCCTATCCAGAATCATCTTTGCAATCCTTTCCTCTACATCTCTGAAAATTTTTGGACGCCTGTAGAAAACTCACAACAGGGTGACCTCTCCTTTGTATGATATTTACCTCCATCAACTGAAAGCAGTGACTGTGTGTTTTAATAGTCTTTGAAAGCAGTGACATCTTCTCTCTCCCTACTCCAGACTACCAAAATCAGTAATCTCTCCCTCTCACTGGACACAGTTCCTTGACTTCTAGTGCCTTGCTGAATTGATATTCATATAGAAGGGTAGATACTTATATCAGGAATTTTTGATTGTCAACCAAAAAAGTAAAGCCAATCTGTCCTCATCCAATAGCATCATATAATTTGCTATCAGCTCATCTAAACCCTAGATTAAATATCTCAATTAACAGGGGAATTAGATTGCTCAGTAAGATGCTCAGCTTTTTCTCAATTTAGTTTATGTAACTTTTTTTTAAAAAGTCACAAACAGATATCAATTTCGTCACAATTCAGAGTAGAAGCTCCAAGATCATTTTTCCCACTGCATAGAATAATGGCAGAGTTAGTTTGTGGTTTCCTCATGGTCAAAAATAGAACGGAAGGATATAGGAAGCAGTATAAACAAAGATAATCAAAAGACTAAAAAGGAATCTGAGGGGTAAAGTCCATGATCTAGAGTTGCTGAAAAAAGAAATCACAAGAATACAAATGATGTCTTTTTCCATCCATTAATCACAATTTGAGATGATTAAACATCACCGGCTGCCTGCTTGCAATTGCCAACATTCATCGTTATGATTGTTTCCTGTCTTGAGAAAGCATTGTTATTGAACGTAAACAGCTACGGTTAAAATGGTGGAGATGTGGGGATGAATGAGTGTGCTGCAGTTTTATTGAATTATCTTTTTGGCACCAGGGAGCAATTGCACAGAATGTTCCCTCAGCGGCCTAAGCATTTGGTTCAGCGTTTTTATATAGCCGGATGTAAATAGACTGGGGATGATTAAGCGGCCAGGAAGGTTTCCATTATAGGATAATTTATACGTTGATTTGGGAAGGCCATTAAGTGTTGAGGTAGGGTTTGTGATAGTAGCAGTTGTGCACAAGACTATGGAAAAAATGGTCTAGATTAATACATGTCTTTTCTCATTTTGTTTCTATTCATTCTTCTGATTGAAGTAGAAAGTTGGGAAGAATTCCATGAATTTCTTTCGGCCTATCTTATTACATATAAATCACAAAACAAACAAACAAACAAAAAATCTGCACACATTTTACCTTACATCTGGAGCTGAAGATGAAGATGAAATGCTTCTATGCATTATTGCACTGAACAGCGTACAATATATTTGAAAATGTAACAAAGCAAGTGCAGAAAAGTATCTGAAGAATAGAACAGTCAAGCAAAATTTGGGTGCAACAAGACAAAGCACAATTAAGCCAGCTCAGCTAGTTGCTGAAGATATTAAAGATAAGAAAGATTTGAAACTGTAACCATGCAAAAACATAAGCCCATTGACATCTCCAGCTGATGCATTGATTATACAAATGTTGCTTTGCAGTAGTTGAGAGTCAGAAGCAAAAGCATCCCCAACAGAGAAACCTGATACATCATGCTGTTGCATATAAAAATATTGCACACCTCGTTCAAATTTCAGTTGCTGGTACAGCTGAAGCACATCAGCTGGAACCAAACATGCAATCTGAAACAAATATAAAATAAAGCAAGTTAAACAAGATTGGAATTTAAAAAAAGAACAAAAATTATAAATAATTACATATACATACATACCAAAATACACCTTTTCACTTTATTTCTGTCAATTGTCACTAGTGACTAGGAACACTATTTAACAACGAAACCATTTCTGTTGCTGCTGTGTCCAACCATCAGCAATCAGGGGATACAACTGGGTCTCAGAGAAGGGGAACAGACCAGCACAACACACAATGATCTTGAGAAGTACTTCTCTGACTATCTGCATTTCTAATCTTGCCCCTCACTGATCTTGGACGCAAGGGTTTTAGTTGCCCTGCTATACCTTAGCCAAGTAACAAATATTCATGTCTGAAGCATAACTGTGATCCTCAACAGACTGTTTAATATGCATGGACAGAAACTGTGAAGGACAGCAGCATTTGCCATTGGAGTAATTCAAATCCCCAATAATATCATCACTCTGGCTAAGAGCAGTCAGCTTAGTGTAACCCAGAATCACATCTGGACCTCTGTGGCTTTATTGTCACTTGGCTACTCACTGAATTACTCATCTGAGCTACCGGTGCAGCTGTTTCATAGCACTTTATTTGCACTTAATATTGGCAAAGTTAAAGCCAGCTAGAAATATCAGTGTCACTGACAACTGTTCGGGCCAACTTGAGCAGATGCGGCGGAGGCGAAGGAATTGGGAATAGGGGATGGCATTTTTGCAGGAAGATGGGTGGGAGGAGGTGTATTCCAAGTAGCTGTGGGAGTCTGTGGGCTTGAAATGGACATCGGTTTCTAGGTGGTTACCCGAGATGGAGACAGAGAGGTCCAGGAAGGAGAGAGAAGTGTTGGAGATGGTCCAGGTGAACATAAGGTTGGGGTGGAAGGTGTTGGTGAAGTGGGTGAACTGTTCCAGCTCCTCGTGGGAGCACGAGGCGGCGCCGATGCAGTCATCAATGTAACGGAGGAAGAGGTGGGGTTTAGGGCCAGTGTAGGTATGGAAGAGGGATTGTTCCACGTAACCTACAAAGAGGCAGGCATAGCTTGGGCCCATGCGGGTACCCATGGCCACCCACTTTGTCTGTAGGAAGTGGGAGGAATTGAAAGAGAAGTTGTTGAGGGTGAGGACGAGTTCGGCCAAGCAGATGAGGGTGTCGGTGGAGGGGGATTGGTCAGTTCTGCGGGACAGGAAGAAGCGGAGGGCCTTTAGGCCATCTGCATGGGGAATACAGGTGTATAGGGACTGGATGTCCATAGTAAAAATGAGGCGTTGGGGACCTGGGAATTGGAAGTTCTGGAGAAGGTGGAGGGCGTGGGTGGTGTCACAGACGTAGGTAGGGAGTTCCTGGACCAAGGGGGTGAAAATGGAGTCTAGGTAGGTGGAGACGAGTTCGGTGGGGCAGGAGCAGGCGGAGACAATGGGTCGACCAGGGCATTCAGGTTTGTGGATTTTGGGAAGGAGATAGAAGCGGGCGGTGCGGGGTTGGGGAACGATGAGGTTGGAGGCGGTGGGTGGGAGGTCACTTGAGGTGATGAGGTTGTGGATGGTTTGGGAGATGATGGTTTGGTGCTCGGGGGTGGGGTCATGATCCAGGGGGCGGTAGGAGGAGGTGTCAGAGCGTTGGTGCCTGGCCTCAGCAATGTAGAGGTCAGTGCGCCATACTACGACTGCCCCTCCCTTGTCCACGGGTTTTATGGTGAGGTTGGGATTGGAGCGGAGGGAGCGGAGGGCTGCACGTTCTGCGGTGGAGAGGTTGGAGTGTTTGAGAGGGGTAGAGAGGTTGAGACGATTGATGTCTCGACGGCAGTTGGAGATGAAGAGGTCGAGGGAGGGTAGGAGGCCTTGGGGTGGTGTCCAGGAGGAGGGCTTGTGTTGAAGGCGGGAGAAGGGGTCAGTAGAGGGAGGGTTAGATTCACGGTTGGAGAAGTATGACTGTTTTCCCTTGGAGAAGGGGAAGTTTACAGGAAATTTGGCAGAGGTATTTCAAATTATGAGGGTGCTGGTGGAGTAGTTACGGAGAAACTAATTATAGAGTACTTACAGAAGTATCAAGAGTCAGAGAGCACAAATTTATGGTAATTTTGCAAGAGAAGCAACAACAGAGCAAGTGTTATCTAGATATCTAGAATGTATGACCAGAGGCTGAGTGTGATGAAGGCAGAGACAATTAAGGCATTCAAAAGGGAATTGAATTATTATCTGAAAAGAAAGTAAAAGTCTACAGTGAGAACGCAGGGAAGTAGAACTAGGTGAACTGTAAACTGCTCATTTGAAGGGCCAATACAGACATGGTGGGCCAAGTGGCCTTCTTTATTGTTATGATTCTCTGAGCAGAGTGTAACTGCTATGCATAGCAAGCAGCCCTGGGTTCAACAGTTAACTTGTACTTAATTTGCTGGGTTGAGCCAGTGCAGTAGTTTTGCTATTAGTGTTGGCTGCGGTGTCCTTGGACCAAGGACAGGAAAAAGATTCTCACCCAGAACCACTGTTCATTGATTCCAACCAAAGTATGGATACAAACTAAGTAAAGAACTCAACAGTCCCCAACTGCCAAAAATCCAGATTTGCAGGGGTTAAAATATATCTATGTGAACCTGTGATACAATGTTAAAACTAGAGTTAGTCTTCGTCAAACAATTCTTGCTCTTAAAAAGTATACTGATTTTAAATACTGTACTGTGAGTACAATACTGTGAAGTCCTAGCTGAAATAACTTGTGCAATAAGATCACACAATACACGAGGAACATCATGCACTTAAACTTCAGGGCCTTTCTCAGCGGAAAATATATTTCAAAAGCATGAAATTGAAATGGTGTATATTCCAAAATGCCTATATTCATAAATAAAAGAACATCTAAAACAATTTCTACAGAAATGTAAATCAAAAAACACATACAAAAATTATTAAAATTACATTGGCTTGATGATGGTAAATTGACCAATCTACATCTAATGGCAGACCTTCTGATGGTGAAGATAGAGGACAGGTACGTAGGAAGGACAAGGGAATATCAGGACTATACAAGAGTTGAAGCACGGGACAAAAGGTCTTACAAGCAAGCAGGCCACAGAACAGGAGGTCTGTGACAAATAACAGCAAACAAACACTCAGTATCAGTATTAATGTCTTTCAATGAATTAATAACAATCTATTTGTTTAAGGCGAAACAAAATTAACTGAACTGACATTAAACAGGGACTTCCTGTATTGAAGGAGTATTGTATTTGCAGGGATTTAATTTCCTTTCATGGGATGTGGCCATGCTGGCTCATCCAATATTTCTTGCTCATCCTCAATTATTCCACAGAGGTGGTGATGAGCTGCCGCTTTGAACCACTGCATCTCTAGGCTAAATATACACCACAGTGCTGGTCGAGAGGGAATTCCAGGATTTTGACAAAACAACAGCAAAGTAACTGCAATATAATTCTAAATTAAGATGGCCAATGGCTTGTAGGGAGATGTGCAGGTAGTGAGTTTCCCATGTGTCTGCTACCTTTCCGCTGCTAGAGGTTTGAGGTCATGAGTTTGGAAAGTGCTGTTTGAGGAGCCTTGGCAAGTTGTTGCAATGCATCTTGTAACAGTATAAACTGCTACCATTGTGTGTTATGTGGAGGGAATGAATATTGAAGGTGTTAGATGGAGGGTCAATCTTTCAGGCTGCTTTGTGTGGACAGTATCAAATTTCTTCAGTGTTGTTGGTGATGCATTCATCCATATTAGGCCTGTATCTTGCAGGTGGTAGTCAAGTCTTGAGGAGTCAGGTTGTGAGTTACGCACAGCAGGATCTCAAGTCTCTTATCTGCTCCTTTAGCCACATTATTTATGTGGGCTGCCTCGATATCTGGAGGAATAGTGTTAATAAAAGCATCCACACCTTTGGCTGCATGATGTAAATAAGGTGACTGATGGAGCAGCTGGAGGAACTACTGCAGTGATGCCCTGGAGCTGAAATGATTAACCAACAAGCACACCCATCTTCCTCTGTGCTCGGTATGATTCCAAAAGGCAGAGTGTCTCCTCCTCGATTCCCAGTGATTTCTGTTTTGCTATGCCATTTTGATTCCATACCCAGTCAAATGTTGCCTTGATGACAAGAGCAATCACCCTCACTTCTCCTCTAGAGTTCAGCCCTTTTATCCATCTTTGGAACGAGCTGTATTGAGGTCAACAGCTGAGCAGGCCTGGAGTAGAACAAACTGAGCACTGACGAACAGGTTATTGCTGACTAAATGCCACTTAATGACACTCACACTCATAATAATTCTGATGATTGAGAGGGTAGAGTGATGAGGCAATTTTTCACATTAGCATGTAAATGTCAGTGTTATAGCTGTACTGGAACAACTTGACTATGGTGTGGCTAATCTAGGGCACTGTTATTCAGTACTATTACCAGAATGTTGGCAGAGCCCATAACCTTTGCAGTATTCAACTATTTCCTGATATCACAGTGTACCAAATTGACTGAAGGATATCTGGATATCCTCTTCAATGCTGGGGCCCTCCAGAAGAGGCCTGAAGATGCTTGCAAATGCTTCAGCCTCATCTTCTGCATGTTTGTGTTGTGCTCTCCCATCATTGAGGTTTGGGACAAATATGGAGCCTTCTCCTCCAGGGAGTTGTTCAATTATCCACCACCCTTCACAACTGGATATGGCAGGACTGATCTGTTGACAACGGGATCACTCAGCTCTGACAACTGTATGCTGCTTGCACTGCTAGACAGTCATGTAGTCCTATGCTGTAGCTTCACCAGAAAGACATCTAATTTTTCTGTGTGCTTGGTGCTGCTCCTAGCATCCCTTTTACAACATTCATTGAAGCAGGTTTGATCTCGTGGTTTGACAGTAATGATAGAGTGGGTTTTAACCAAGCTCTGTAGCTAGGGGTGTGGTTGGAGTTGGTTGGTTAGCCAAGCTGACTAGTTTTCATGAAAACGTTTCGTCTCCCTTCTAGGTGACATCTTCAGTATTGTCTAGCCTCTATTGAAGCACTATTGTTCTGTCCCGCTCTGAATTTATACGGTCCGATCTAAAATGGTGGATAGTCCTGTTTCCGGTTTTGAACCGTAGTGGTTTGTAGATGGGATCTATTTCAACATGTTTGTTTATCGCTTCGGTCATTAAAAAACCAGGCCTCCAGGAATCCTCCAGCTTGTCTTTGTTTCACTTGTCCTAGTACTGTAACTTTGTCCCAAATAAACTGATGTCCTTCTATGTTGGAGTGCATTGAAACCAAGGAGAGTTGGTTGTGCCGTTTTGCAGCGAGTTGATATTCATGCGTCCTGGTAGTGAGTTTCCTGCCTATCTGTCCTATATAGTGTTTCTCGCAGTTGCTACATGGTATTTTGTCAATCACATTTGTCCTCCTCATTGTGGGTACGGGGTCTTTCAACTTTGAGAGTAACTGGTGAAGTGTGGCTGTTGGTTTTGTGCTCTCCTTGTTCCAAGGAGTTGTAGGAGTCTTGTAGTCAGTTCAGGTGAGTTTCTAATATAGGGTCAGGTGGCCAGTGTGTTGGGACGTAGCGTGTCTTCTTGTGTTGTTTATTTGCCAGGCATCGGCAGGCAAAGCTGTTGGGATACCCACTGCTCATAAAGACTTTGTATAGTTGTTCCTCTTCATTTTTGCATAACTCACAGCTCCGGGATGTTGCAATGTGTTATCGTTTGTTTAAATATGAGTCTTGACACAGCTCTGTTTGTTGAAGCTGGAGTGGTTACTGTTGTAATTCAGGATTTGGTCTGTGTGTGTAGTCTTTCTGTGCACACTGGTAAGGAATTCACCGTTGTTCGTTCAATCAACCACTACATGTAGAAATCAGAGTCGATTGTTGTTCTCTTCTTCCCTGGTGAACTTGATCCCGGTGAATATGTTGTTAATACGGTGCGGTGTTTCTTCTAACTTTGCTCATTAAATGATCACAAAAGTATCGTCCACGGATCTAACAAATAGTTTAGGCTGGATCTGGGGGAGGGCTGTGCGTTCAAGTCTTTGCATAACAGCTTCCGCTATGAGCCTCGAGATGGGTGAACTCATTGCTGTCCCATTGATTTGTCCATATACCTGGCCGTTGAAGATGAAGTGCGTGGTAAGGCACAGGTTTAGTCATTTTAGCATGCTGACCCTGCTGATGGTTTCATTGGAGGTTTATGTTTTCGGACTGAAACTGGCCACTTTGTTAGACAATTACTAGACTAGCTTTCAATTCCAGATTTACTAATTTACTTCAAATTTCACCATCTGCCACAATGATTTTACCATCTGCCACAGTGGGATCAAACCCATGTCTGCACAGTATTAGCCTGGGTGTCTGATTACAGCTTATGACAATACCAATATGTCACCATCTCCCCTGTCCGATCACCACTTTCAGTGATGTTGCCTTTAAAAGATCTAATGACACATTTTAAAGCAAAGCAAGGGAGTTCTCCCTGGCTAATATTTATCCTTCTTATCAATATCAGGCAAACAGGTTGGCTGGTTGTTCATTCATCTATTGCTTGTGAAATCTTCTTGTGTGTAAATTAACTTCATTTCCCTAAATTACAACAGTGGCTACAAATCAAATTGTGCATCATTGATTGTTAACTTCATTTGTGCATCTGGAGGTTGTGGAAGGCACTATTAAAATAAAATTTTCTTTCTTGCTGTGCTTCTCCTGTAAAAGCTGAAACTTGCACCAGTGAATACACTGGATTGCAGGAGAATGTGGGCATCTACAACAGAATTCCAATGTACGGAATTTTAGCAGTAATGCATTACTGCGGCAATGGTTTTGTGCGCTCTCTTTGATGAGACAGAATTTCCTCTGGTTTGAAGTAGATGCTTTATCACTGAGAGACATCACATCTGAATGATCTGGTTATGAACTGATCAAATATCATCAGATATGTAAAGGCATATTAACCACCGTATGACAGCTTAGAAGTCTGGTAAAAGAATAGATCACATGGGATCTGGGGGAGCTAGCTAATTGGATACAAAATTGGCTTGAAGGTAGGAGATAGAGGGTGGTGGTAGAGGATTGCTTTTCAGACTGGAGGCCTGTGACCAGTGGTGTGCCATAAGGATCTGTGCTGGGTCCACGGCTTTTCGTCATTTATATAGATGATTTGGATGTGAATATAGGAGGTATGGCTAGTAAGTTTGCAGATGACACCAAAATAAGTGATGTAGCGGACAGTGAAGAAGATTATCTAAGAATACAACGGTACCTTGATCAAATGGGTCAAAGGGCCAAGGAGTGGCAGATGGAGGTTAATTTAGATAAAAACGAGGTGTTGCTGTTTGGCAAGGCAAACCAGGGCAGCATTTATACAGTTAATAGTAGGGTCCTGGGATGTGCTGCCAAACAAAGAGGCCTGGGGGAGCCAGGTAAGTGAAGTTGCAGGCAGACAGGGTGATGAAGAGGTGTTTGGCAAGCTTCCTCTCAATGGTCAGAACACTGAGCACAGGAGTTGGGATGTCATGTGACAGCCGTACAGGACATTGGTTAGGCCACTTTTAGAATACTGCATAAAATTCTGGTTGCCCTTCTATTAGGGGGATGTTGTTGAACTTGAGAGGATGCAGAAAAGATTTACAAGGATATTACCAGGACTGGTGGGTGAGAACTACAGGGATGGGCTTATAAGTTAGGGGTTTTTTCCCCCTGGAGTATCGGACGCTATGGGGTGACCTTAGTGAGGTTTATAAAATTAAAGAGGTCATAGATAGGGTGAATAGCTAAGGTCTTTTTCCTACGGTGGAGGAATCCAAAATTAGATGGCATAGGTTTAAGATGAGAGAGGAAAAATTTTAAAAAAGGGCCCGAGGGATAACTTTTTCACGTAGATGTTAGTGCATGTATGGAATGAGCTGCCAGAGGAAGTTGTAGAGGTGGGTACAATTACAACATTTAAAAGGCATCTGGATGGTTATATGAATAGGAAGGGTTTAAAGGGATGTGGGCCAAATGCTGGCTAATGGGACTAGATTAAATGAACAGATTTGGTTGGTGTAGATGAGTTGTACTGAAGGGTCTGTTTCCGTGCTGTGTGACTCTATGTGGCTGCCAAATTATCGTGATAACTAGCCAAAATTAAAACCACAGGTACATGGCTGATTGTAAATGCCTCAATTTATAGCATCATGTTGTGAGGAACAATCAATCTAAACTGCCCAAAGTCAACTGTGTGTCTGTGTTCATGCCTGCCTGAGTGACTGATGCAACAGCCTCTTGACTAGACTCAGGTGACGAAGGACCACCAAGAAACCTCCAATACTCCTTGATGCTTTACCCTGCTCATCCCTACTACTTCTAAAGGTCTTTGCTGCACTTGTTGTCATCTTCATCCTCCCCATTCCCAACATTTCCAGTACCAGAGCTCCACCTTACCAAAAACCTCAACACCTCCAGCAATCTTATTTTTGAAAAACACTGCAAATTATCATGATCTAAATGCACTGTTTTAAAGCATGGTCTGATGGAGATTCAAAAGCAACTTCCAAAAAGGAATTAAAAATGTACTTAGAATTATAGAATTGTTAGAGCACAGAAGAAAGCCATTCAACCCACCACATCAATGTCAGTTCTCTACAGCAGCAACTTACCTTATCCAACACCAACGTCACCCAGCATCTCATTTCTTCCCCTTCAGATAATTATCCAATTCTGTTTTGGAAGGGCTCAGTTGAATTTGCTACACCACACTCTCAGGCAATGTATTCTGGATCCCCAACCACTCACTGTGTAAAAAATATTTCCTCTTTTATGCATCGCTCCATTTGTCATTTGCTTGAAGTTGCTAACATCTGGTTCACAGTCCATCCTCAGATTAGACCAGTATCTCTCTAGCCACTCTGACCAGATCCGAGCTACGTGGCACTTTATCAAATGCCTTTTGTCCACATAGACAACCATCTCACCTCATCTCCTTTCTCTTACCACTCCAAAGACTCTAACAAGTTGGTAAAACACAGTTTCTCTTTTAATAAATCTGTGAAGCTCTCCTTATTTAATCTACTCTTGTGACAATGACTAAAATAAAACAAAGAACTGTGAACGCTAGAAATCTGGAGGTCACTGGACTTGAAACATTAACTCTGCTTTCTCTCCACAGGCGTTGCCAAAATTGTTGTTCATTGTGTCCCAAATTGTCATTTCTAAAAGCTTTCTCACTATTGAGGTTAGACTGACTGACTGACTGACATGTAATGAAAAAGTGCATAACAAAGCAAAAATGAGCCGGGGGCAGAGGGGCTAACTGAATAGTTCTTTTCTCAACACAACAGAATGAATAATAACTGTTTACATTATTCTATAATTCTATATATTTGCCCATCCCTTTGAAAAATTATTTTTTAATACATGTTATTCTGGAGCAGAGAAAGAGGTTCAGCTTCCATTCAGAAGAAGCATCTAACATCCATATAACACATGAGATTCTGATCTCAAATTACTGAGGAATGACTCACGATAACTAGTTTCAACTAGGAAATGCATGCCATCTTAGGTCAAAAATCTGCGCTGAACTATAATATTTACTACAAGATTTAAAAATGTTAAAAAAAATTAAGTGTCAGGTGTTGCACCCTGGCTTCACCAGGCAGGAGAGTGAAACTAACTGGATTGTTCATAGAGAGCTAATGGAGACTGTACATCTAACTCAAGTGCCCTATTATCTTAAACTCCTGTCTGGTTGAAAGTCCAGGTATGATTTTTTTAATATATAATAAAAAGATTGCTGATTTCAGAGAAGTAAAATATTTGTTTTAAATTTAAGCTATCAGCTGGCATTTAACCACTGCCAACATAAATTGGCCCTTCATTTTATACGTGCTCCTCAGCTGTCTAAATTCCAAGCAATCCTATATTCAGAAACATATATACATATATAGGGAGTTCAACTAGATGCAGCAAAATGACTCACTAACAATTAAAATCAGAAAAACATCAGAAGTCATAAGAACATTCATCAAGCTTCCTACTGCTTAAGGAATTCATCCCATATTTGTTTAAGCCAGTTTCCCAGTTGACAGATTAAAGCGGTTGGGAACAGAATGGCAGGGTGGGTCTGAGACAGTACAGAATTTGGCAGAAACTGATGGGAGCACTGAGTCATACTATCTCCAGTAAAATACACAAGCAAAATACTGGAAATCCAAAATAAAAACATGAAACGTGGAAAATAGGGAGGTCAGGGGCATCCATTTCTATCACCACAGATTCTACGTGACCTGCAGGGTATTGACAACATTTCCATTCAAACCCCAGTAATGTCTGGTCAAGCATGACAGAAGTGGCATTTATTCCACTGCTAAGAATCAAGACAGCATTTTATGATGACTAGGGATAAACATTAAGTAAAAATAGGTTTGAACTCTCAGTAACTGAAAAGATAACGTGGAAATTTCAAAGAACACACGTTTCATATAAATGACAATATGTACCACAGCCAAGAAAATTAGATCACTGTTGCAGCAACCTGTTCTACATCAGAGTTGCGCCCAGTATCATTTTGAGTCAGGAGCCAGTTCATCTGACAGAAATTATTTGTGATCTATGTAATAAACAAGTGCAAGGCCTGAATTTTGCATTGTGGACTCAACTGCCATTTTTAACATCTCTAGCACCATATTGATCCACTCTACAATAGACTAGAAATTATTGAAAGGAGAATGTAATTTCCAGTTGATTTTTAAAATGCAACTAATTTCAGATATATCACTAGTTTATTAATGTTGGTGTTTGTGTGTTGCTTTAGATGTCATAACTAGCCATTAAACACTCTAAAAGGTTATCTGACTGTGCCGACTGTAAGAACTTTAACTAGAGCTTCTCGCTGTCTTTGTTAGTGTGCCAATGTGACTGGGAGGAGGAGGAAGACTTCAAGTTCTGGGATCTCAGCATTGCTCCAATTTCAGCCACTTAGAGTAACAAAGCTGTAAGGCATAGAAGCAGACCCTTCGGTCCAACTCATGCATGCTGAGCAGATATCCTAAGTAAATCTGTGCTGTCAATACCTGACACATGCTTCCTTTTTTTGCTTGACCAAAACCTAAATTTCTCCAGTCATCCCTGCACCGACCAGTCTTGTCCTTCACCCTAACAGGGGAAAATGTGTCTCTGGACTCTCATTATCTCATTTTTAAAGTCATTCCATTTTCCAGCCGTCCCTTTACTTGTGAATTCCCACCCTCCATCAATTTTTGAAAGTTCTTGCCTAATACCATCAAATTTGGCCTTCCGAGATAACAAGGTGTGGAGCTGGATGAACACAGCAGGCCAA
>JAHRHZ010000029.1:4158506-4198030 GCA_024137785.1 Ginglymostoma cirratum | reverse complement strand
CCTGCTCCTATGATGCTGCTTGGCCTGCTGTGTTCATCCAGCTCCACGCCTTGTTATCTCGGATTCTCCAGCATCTGCAGTACCTCTTATCTCTGATACAAATTTTGCCTTCCTCCAATTTAGAATTTTAACTTTTAGATCCAACCTATCCTTTTCAAACACTATTTTGAAATTAATAGAATTATGGTCACTAGCCCCAAAGTGCTCCCCCAGTGACACCTCAGTCACGTGCCCTGCCTTATTTCCCAAGAGTAGATCAAGTTTTGCCCTTCTCTAGTAGGTACATCCACATACGGAATCAGAAACTTTTCTTGTACGCACTTAAATTCTTCTCCATTCAAGCCCTTAACACAATGGCAGTCCCAGTCTATGTTTGGAAAGTTAAAATGTCCTACCATTACCACTCTATTATTCTTACAGATAACTAAGATCTCCTTGTAAACTTGTTTCTCAATTTGCAACTGACTATATTGTGTGTATGTGTGCGTGTGTGTGTGTGTTGGAATCTATTGTACAATCTCAATAGGTGATCATCCCTTTCTTATTTCTCATTTCCACCCAAATATTTTCTCTGGATGTACTCCCAGGAATATCATCCCCAAGTACAACGGTAATATTATTCCTAATCAAAAACGCCACTCCCCCTCCTGTCTTGCCCCCTTTCTACCCTTCCTACAGTATCTATACCCTGGAACATTAAGCTGCCAGTGGTGTCTACTCCTGAGCCACTTCTCTGTAATTACTATGATATCCCAGTCCCATGTTCCCAACTATGCCTTGAGTTCATCTGCCTTACCTGTCAGGCCTCTTGCATTGAAATAAATGCAGATCAATTTATCAGTCCTAACCTGTTCTCTGCTTTGTTCCTATCTGCCCTGACTGTTTGACTAGATACTTTTCCCAACTGCACCAGTCTCAGACCGATCTCTTTTCTCACTATCTCCCTAGGTTCTCCCCACTTTACCCCTTTGCTAGTTTAAATCCTCCTGAGCAGCTCTAGCAAATTTGCCCACCAGTACATTACTCTCCTTGCAATTCAAGTGTAATCTGTCTTTCTTATACAGGTCACTTCTAACCCAAAAGACATTCCAATGATCCAAAAATGTGAATCCTTCTCCCTGCACCAGCTCCTCAGCCACGCATTCACCTACTCTATCTTCCTATTCCTACTCTCACTAGCTCATGGCACCAGGATTAATCGAGATATTACTACCCTCAAGTTCCTACTTTTTAAATTCCTGCCTAACTTCCTATATTCTCTCCTCAGAATCTCGTCCTTTTCTCTTCCTATATTGTTCCAATGTGTACTATGCCCTTCTGCTGCTCCCTCTCTTCTTTGAGAATATTTTACACCCTCTCCGAGATATCCTTGATCCTGGCGCCAGGGAGGCAACACATCATTCTGATTTCTCGCTGTTGGCCACAAAAACATCTGTCTGTGCCTCTGACTAGACAGACTCCCATCACAGTCGATTGCTTCGAACCGGATGTACCCCTTGTTTCCTTAAAATTAGTCTTGGCACTTGCACATCCTTGGCTAATGGTGACTGTGCCTTCAGTTGCTGAGTTCTGGAATTTGCTCTGCAAACCAGCCCATCTCTCCATCTTTCTCATTGTTTTTAAGATCTACCTTTAAAACTATCCACTTCGATAAAGAATTTTGTCATCTGATCTGATGTCTTGCTATGGGATTCAGTGTTAAATTTTGTTTAACAACACAAAATCTGTGGGATGTCCTACAACATTATAGCTGCTATATAATGCAAAGTCATTGCTCTTGTTACAGAACGCAACTGCAGTTTCTTTAATTTCTCCACTTGCTATCTTTCACTGAGCACTATTTTGTAATTAAATGAGCAGATAATACTTGTTTTTGAAAATAACTTTCTCAAAATAACAGTCGAGTGGCACACTTAAGGCTTGTTTGTGGATGCATAGCAAATTGCAACTAACCTTTGAGAGCTGTTACAATAGAGCAAGGGAAAAGGGATTTTCCATAGACACCACCTTATTAACGGGCACGTAATGAAATTTCTAGGTTCATTTTAAAGAGCAGAACCCGTTCATTATCCCTAAATATTGGGACATTCTCCATGAATTAAAAATTGCCAAAAATCCAATTTACACAATAAACAAATAATAAATTTTCATGCAGTGAAATGGGAAAGGTTAACAAAGACAAATATGGATCCATTACAAGCAGAGTTAGAAGAATTTATAAAGTGAAATAAGGAAATGGAAGTGAAGTTAAACAACTTTGTTTTTGGAGGATAACATAGATAAAATGTTACCAGTGGATGTACCATATCTGTATCTTCAGGAGCGTTTCAATCTTTTAAAAAAGTCTCACACAGGAGATTATTGAAAAAAATTGTAGGACATGGCACCTGGGCTAACGCATGTTACCATGGGGCTTAGGGGCCAATGAGGTTGCATGGATGGGGTGTGGGGGCTCTGAGGGGTGAGAACCAGAAGTCCTTATTAATTTTACTACTGCTGGTGGAAAAAAATTCCAGAGCACAGAGCTGGACCATCTAACCAACTCACCTCAGTACTCGGAAGCTCCTCTAACAGACTCCGGGGTTCTGTAGGCCTGCCACAATACATATAACTCCCCCACGCCCCCAGCTGACCAAACATCTGGTGGTTTCAGGGCAGTTTCTCTTGAAATGAGTCCACAGTGTCTGGATTGGCATTTTTCTCGACATTGCCTATCTGACTCAGGAGCAAAATTTAGTCTGCAGTGCAGGAAGAAAACCCACCTTTCAGGAACAAATAGACCTCAGAATTCCAATGGATTAACAAATGGATGTTGTTCCCTTAATGTTTCAAATGCTAATTGCCAACCATGCATTTTCTTTTTTGATACTTGCAGTTTTACTTTATTGAATTCAAAAACCAAAAAGATGTTTTTTTTCTTTGATAGGATGTGAAGACAGGAGAGGAAACCGACAGAAGCTAATAAACGGATAGCCAGTGAGGCCCCTCCCCTGCACTCCAACATGAAGCAAGATTTTGGCATTAGTTATCTGCAGGCACAAGACAAGTGGCATTAACCAAATTTGACTGATATGAAAATTCTGACATAATGGCGAGGGGCCAATGAGGTTGCATGGATGAGTTTGGCTGTCAAAGTAGCCAAAAATGAAAATAACAGGGCAAGTCAAACATTCTATTAATAGCAGCCTTGGTTTAGACTGCATGCAGTGAATTTATCAGATACTTCAGCAGGCTAAAAGGAATGGAGCATCAAGCTGTCAAATAAATATGCTGCAGGCGCTCTGATATGGAACACATTCTACTCTTTTCTAAAGACTCCTGTCTCAACTCATGAACGAAGGTTCGTGCATAGTAACAACAGGGCCCTCTTTTCAGAGTCTGGTAGCAAATGTTACGTTGTTAGGTGGACTACTGAAATTAGCCCCAGGACTTTATTTCTATCCACCCTTTATTCTTAACCTTTTATCACCCTATGAACAGGCAAAGAAGTAACCTATTACCAGCAAGTAAGCAAAATTAAACTCAAGCATGACACTAGGAAGCATATGGCTGCGCCCATATGATTCCCTCCCCAAATTTCCCTCTTGTCCAAAAAAAATGAAATTACTCTATTGCAGTCAGCTGGATACCACAAGAATCCAACTCACAACAATGTGGATCAGACATGGTGACACGTCACTACTCATGTAGGTCTTTCAACATTCAAAGTCACTTCCTAGGAAATCACTCAGTATTTCAATCATTGTCTTGCTCATACTTATCCAATTTCATTTTTAATTAAAAATTACTACAATAGACAGGTAACCTGTGGCCAGGGCTGGTATTTTCCCCATGCTGAATCAAGACAGAAAGTACACAGGAAAGATGCTGGTTTATTCCCAACAGACAAATTTTCCAAGGCTGGGTGGAGTGCAGGTGATTGGTGGAGCAAGTGAAATTTCCAACCTCTAACTAGGAGGCTTGGTAAGAGCTCATCTGCTGATCCAAAATGTTCATGCAGCCAGGCGATCATTACAGCTCTCTTAAAATGACCCACACCAACCTGATGGGAACAGGATGGGAGTAATGCATCATTTAATACAAAAAGGTGAACACTTGGACAAAGAAGTACTGAAAATTAATAACATTTGAGTAATCATCCTTTTACTACACCAGCTCTC
Organism: Ginglymostoma cirratum; assembly: GCA_024137785.1. Lineage (NCBI taxonomy): Eukaryota > Metazoa > Chordata > Chondrichthyes > Orectolobiformes > Ginglymostomatidae > Ginglymostoma > Ginglymostoma cirratum. Next base: position 4,193,870 of record JAHRHZ010000029.1, on the reverse strand, counting down.
TCTCTCTATACCTATCTAATGGGATAGCAACCCTATGGTTTGGTATGGCTATGGCAACTTCAACTCTTACCTGTCCTATCTCTGGTCTCAGCTCACTATTTGTCCTAGTTACTCAACATAAAGGTCCTCATAAAAACATTAAAAAAAAACAGAAAAAAAGGACCCTATGCAGAAGGCAGCCACAACAAAGGCTGTTAATTCAGGCCAGTCAGTGGCGTATTTCCCACCTCTCCATGGCCACCAACTAGGGCATTTCTTGGGTCAATAATGTTTAAAGCATTCTTACCTCTGCATCCTGCAAGACTCCATTTTTAGGACATCCAAGCTCTGGGCACGTGATAGGAGATCCACAACCTTCTCTGATCATGAGTTCTACATAGCGCATTAAGCACTGATGAGTCGAAACATAATTTGAAAAAAAAGAGTAAGTACACCTGTTACTTGGTGTCACAGAGCATTAGCATATTTATTCGATCAATGAACCCTGGACTTCATCATTTAATGTGACATTCTAATGAAATACAAATTAGCTGAAGGCAATACTTAAAAATGCTGATCACAATCTCTATGTCATGTAGTACTGAATACAGTATTAAAATGCTTGTAAAGAGAATGTCATCTTGCAACTTATTCAGCAATACAATAAAACATGCAACTCAAGTGATTGGGTTCCATGAGAAAGATCAATTTTCTTCAAACATGAAGGGTATTTTATTCCACCTGGTTCTAAAGGAAGGTCCAAACATTCACAGATGCTGAGTGAATTGCTGCACGTTTATAGCATTTTCTGCAGATTATTTAAGGTTTACCCCTGGTGGTCAAAAGGAAACCAAATCTAAATTTAGGAGTCAGAGAATTCTGTTCTATTTTAGTTTCTCAACAATGAAGCACCTTCAAAAAACTAAAACCTTACCAAAACATCTCATAGGAACCAAATGAAATACTAATTGACACCAAAACAAAAGGAATACACACTATAGGACAGGTGAGCAAGCATGTGATCAAAACAGACAGGTTTTTATTCAAATTTTAAAGCGGGAGGAACACAGCGCTTTGGAGAAGGAGTTCCTGAAATTAACAACTAGTTAATTGATAGCCAGGTAACTAGAAGTCAAGTGAAGGAATTGGGGGTTGCATACATTGGAGGATGATAGCATTCCTGGGTACTTGTACATGATGTACCGAAAAGGGAACTGGTGTCTGCCAACAGTGTCTGGCCACAGAGCAATTTAAAAAAAAAATTCACTCACAGGAATGTTGTCAGGGCCCATAGCCTTTGCAGCATTCAGCGCCTCCAACCGTTTCTTGACATCACGTGGAATGAATTGAATTGGCTGCAGACTGGTATCTGAAATGCTGGGCTCCACTGGAGGAGGGTGAGATGGATAATTCACTTGGCACTTCTGGCTGAAGATCGCTGCAAATGCTTCAACCTTTTGCATTAATGCGTTGGGCTCGTCCATCATTGAGGATGGGATATTTGTGAAGGCCCCTCTTCCAAGGAGTTGTTTAATGACCCACCACCATTCAGGAGTGATGGGCAGGCTGCAGAGCTTGGACTTGATCGACTGATTGTGGGATTGTTTAGCTCTGCCTGCTTATGTAGCTTGGTATGTAAGTAGTTCTATTTGGTAGCTTCACCAGGTTGACACCTCACTTTTAGTGCTGCTCCTGCATTCTCCACTGAAGGGTTGATCCTCTGGCTTGATGATAACGGTTAAGTGGGGAGTATACCAAGCCATGAGGTTGCAGATTGTACTGGAGTACAATTCTGCTGCTGTTGATGGCCCACAGCACCTCATAGATGTCCACTCTTGAGATGCTAGATCTGTTCTAAGTCTGCCCATTGAGCACAGTGAAACTGCCAGACAACACGACGGAGGCTATTCTCACTGTGGAGGTAGGTCTTCATCTCCACAAGGACTGTGCGGTGTTCATTCCTACAAATAATATCATGGACAGATGCATCCGCAGCCAGCAAACTGGCAAGAACAAGGCCAAGTATGCTTTTCCCTCTTACTGATTTCCTCACCACTTGTCACAGACCCAGTCTAGCAGCAATGTCCTTTAGGATCTGACCAGCTCAATCGGTAGTATTGCTACCAAGCCACTCTTAGAGGTGGACGCTGAAATCCCCACCCAAAGTACATTTTACATTCTTGCCACCCTCAGTGTCACCTCCAAGCATTGTTCAACATCGAGGAGTTGTGATTTATCAGCCAAGGGAGGATGATCCATGGTAATGAGCAGAAGGTTTCCTTGCCCACATTTAATGTAAAGGCTTGAGACTTCATGGGGTCCAGATTCAATGCTGTGGATTTCAAGGGAAACTCCTTTCCGACTGTATACCACTGTGCCGTCAATCTGCTGGGTCTGGTCTGCCAGTGGGACAGACATATCTGCGGTTGGCGATAGTGATGTCTGAGACATAGTCATATGCGCAGAATCATATTCACAGAATCAGAATCAAGCTGTTGCTTGGCTAACCTGTGAGACAGCTCTCCTGATTTTGGCAATAGCCCCAAGATGTTAGTAAGGAGAATTTTGTAGGGATCGACAGGGCTGTTTCTGCAATTGTCTTTTCTGTTGCCTAGGTTGATGCCAGATGTCTGACCAGTTTCATTTCTTTGTTGAGATTTCATAGCAATTGATAAGACTGAGTTTAGGCCATTTCAGAGGGCAGTTGAGAGCCAACCACATTGTTGTGAGTCTGTAGTCACAGAAAGGGCACACCAGGTGAGATATTCCTAAATGACTTTAGTGAGTCAGATGAGTTTTTCGGACAATTGACAGTGGTTTCACGGTCATCAGCAGATTCTTAATTCCAGATATTTTTCACTGAATTCAAATTCCACCACGTTACATTGCGGGATTCAAACCCAGGTACTCAGAACATTAGCTGAGTTTCTGGATTTATAGTCAAGTGATAATACCACTAGGCCATGACTCTCCATTTATGTATGTGAATTTAAACGAGAATGTCTTAAGAAGAGATGTGGCTTCAGTTGATTGGGAGCCATCGTAGATCAACAAGCATAGTAATAATGAATGCCTCTATTCTAACTTGCACCAGTACCTGCTCGGAGTTTGAAATGTACCTACCGAGTTCAGAATAATGGAAGTCTAGCCAAGAGAGCATAAAAATATTAAGTTGCAAAAATGCAAGTGTGGAGATTTATGGTATTATGGAAGAACTACTGTTTAAAAGGCAAAGGGGCTGCATGGTGGCTCAGCGGTTAGCACTGCTGCCTCACAGCAGTAAGGACCTGAGTTCGATTCCAGCCTCGGGCGACTGTCTGTATGAAGTTTGCACATTCTCCCAGTGACTGCGTGGGTTTCCTCTGGGTGCTCCGAATTCCTCCCACAGGCCAAAGATGTGCAGGCTAGGTGGATTGGCCATGCTAAATTGCCCGTAATGTTCAGTGATGTGTAGATTAGGTGGGTTATAGGAGAATGGGTCTGGGTGGGATGCTCTGAGTGTGGGTGTGGACTTGTTGGACCGAAGGGACTGTTTCCACACTGTAGGGACCCTATGACCTCTACGAAAGGTAAATCTTTCCAACACAATCAAAATTATAGTGATATCATTTAAAGCTTCCATTCAGCTTCAGTTCTGATAAACCCTCCAGTTACAATGCCTTGCATACTCACCATGGTGCAGAAGAAACAGCTGCATTGCTCCAGAGTGGTCATTCCATCAATAGGGTATTCACAAAGGCAGAGCTTGCATGTCACCAGCGGGTCCAGAGCCAGTTCCTCACCCACAGGCAAACCTGCTGTAATCACCGGGTGATGGTGGGTTTTACTGGAAGATTCCATCCTTCTAGTGAATTAGGTCACTGGATTTGGCCTTTGTACTGTACCTGTTGATAAACACAAAAAATTTTTGGAAGTTCTTCCATAGCACGATAGCATTTTTAATCAGTTAGCAATTTTCTCTCTCACATAACTGCAGAAAACAGAAGTATAAGCTTGAACCTGGAACACCTGTTTTGGCAGAACACCAAAGGTTGAACCTAACAATGATCATGTGTGGGACCCACCCATCTTAGTTTCTTCTGGCTTTACACCAAGGCAAATACCTTGAATGTGCAAATCTGTGGTTTCTGGGTTACAGCTAACTGACAACCTATTCTGCAACTCAAAAGTACAATATAGTCACAGTGAACTAAAGTTATGTAAACATCTTTTAATTCTTCCTTGAATCAGAAAAAGCTTTTTTCCACAACAATTAGAACAGTTCACTTCCATGATTGTTAACAATTATTATAAAATTAAGATTCCTCCTTTTATGAGTTGGCTTCACAATCTGTAGCAACAAAATGGGTTGCACACAGTTTGGAGACTTCTATTTCAGGCTAGCATTTCTGGTGAAATAATAGACAAAATAAAACTTAAATCTAAATTGTTATCATCAATATCAAACCATACAATTACAACACATTGGTCTCCTCGAAAGAACTATATTCTGTGCAAAACCAAAAGTCATCAATGCAGTTAAGTGGGAAGTTTGTTTTTGATTCAGAAGATTATGGAGTAAAATTGCATACAATTTATAAAATTGGGACTCAAGCTTTAGCCAAGCGTCCCCACCCGCTTATTCAGGTTAAAACATCTATTGCATTTTTTCAGGAAAAGCAGAGTTATCGCAGTATCCTGTACCATCAGTCATCACGTAATTAGTACCACACAAACTTTTTATCTTTTTAGTACTTGTAAAGCCTTGCTAGCTACACATTTCTTTTAGGGATTTTCCCAGCAAAAACATTTATCAAATACAAGATAACATGCAAAACAGGTACAAAGCTTCCTATTAATGCACATAGCCTAGTCAGAAGAAAACATATTGAATTCAAGTGAAACTTTGGATTATCTGTACTTCTGTCAGCTTTTTCTCCACCTTCAAGGGATCACCAAAGTTTGAATCACTGACAGGTTCAACAGATGGGAAAACAACTGAGTTCCCAGTCAAAATTAGATGCATAAGAACCCAAAGATATTAATACTTGCTTCCTTCCTTCTTTGTGGGAAACAGTTTATCATGTCCACATAGGTTTCAATTAAGCTCAGAAATTCACTACATAGAAACCATACGTCTGAACCCAACTGTCCTATGGTCTAACATATTGACTATCGGCCCGGTGCTGCGAGATATTCAAGCAGTGTTAATTTGGCAACAGGCCTAGTTAAGTAATGAACGTAACTATAGTGATTAAGCTTGTATTTAAACAAAGCTCAGTCAAACTTGGCCTATAAACATTTTAACAATTTTGATTGGGATTCAGAAAACATGAACCATCCAAAAAGGTAATTCTTTTCTTCCCAGAAAAACATTTTGGCAATATCCTGCCCCCAAATGTCAGCACTAAAGCAAATGCTCAAATCCTTTATCCTATTTATGTCAGTGGGACCTTGCTGAACACAGGTTGGTAGCTGCGTTTGCCCATTTTACAACAACAATTACACTTTAAAAAGTACTTCAGTAGCCGTGATACCCTTTGAGAGAGCCCAACGACATGAAAATCACAATACACGGACATACATTTGAAAGGCATCTGGTGGGTACATGAGTAGTAAGCGTTCAAGGGCTATGGGCCAAATGCTGGCAAATAGGACTAGGTCAGATTGGGATGTCTGGTCAGTGTGGACAAGTTGGACCGAAGGGCGAGTTTCCGTGCTGAACAACTCGACTTGGAATAGAAGCAGAAGTTGATTATTCAGCCCTTTGAACCTGCTCTACCATTCAATAAGATCATGGATGATCTGTCTGTCTTTCAAGTACCACATTCCCATCTACTCTTGATAACACTTGATTCCTCTGCCTAACAAAAATCTATTAACCAGGTCTTCTAAATACTTCATGAGCCACGACCACCTTCTAAAGCAGCGATTTCCAAAGTCACACCACCTTCAATGAAAAAAATTTCTCCTTATCTCCACCCTGAAAGGGCGACTCTACAAGGGTCCAGACCCGAAACGTCAGCTTTCCTGCTCCTCTGATGCTGCTTGGCATGCTGTGTTCATCCAGCTCTACACCTTGTTGTCTCTCTTCCTTGCACGGACTTCATCTATATTTCCCTCAGGAAAGCAGCAAACATAATCAAAGACCCATCCCACTCCAGTTATACTCTCTTCCAGCCTTTTCCATCGGGCGGAAGATACAAAAGTTTGAAAACACCTACTAACAGATTCAAGAACAGCTTCTTCTCCATTATTATCTGACTTATGAATCATCCTCTCATATAGTAGAGTTGATCTTTCTCTGCACCTTCTCTGTAGCTGTAACACTGTATTCTGCATTCTGTTCTATTACCCTGATGTACATATGTAAGGTATGATTGTCCGGACAACACACAAAACAATACTTCTCACTGTATCTCGGTAAGACAGGCTGACTTTCCCCGATTACCTTGAGAGTTTCTAAATGCCCAACAATAATCCCCTTAAACAACTGATTCACACACCTTCCTCTAACAAATGTCAAGCTTACTGGCCTATAATTTTCTGCCTCCCTCCCTTCTTGAATAAAGCGCTTACATATGCTAGTCTGATAGAACTAAATCAAGAGAATTGTGGAAAATTAACACCAACGCATTTACTTACTAACCAGTTTTAAGAGCCTAAGATGAAGTTCTCCTGAACCTGAAAACTTTCAGCCTGCAAATCCATCAGTTTGCTTAATACCACTTCCCTTGCGATTGTAATTTTACTAAGTTCCCTTTTCTCTTCCACATCCTGAATTACATCTCTGACTGCACTTTTTTTTAATCTCTATTGTGAAAACAGAACAAAATAACTATTTATTACTTCATCCATTTTCTTTCTATCCACTGCTAACTCCCCATTCTCACTCTTTAGATGGTTAACACTCACGTTGCTTACTCTTCCTTTTTAAATACCTGTATAAACTGTTGCTACCCATTGTTACATGACCAGTGAGCTCCCGCTCATACTCTAATTTCTCCCTCCCAATTCACCTTTTAGGCATTCTCTGCTGTTCTTTATGTTCTGACAAATCATATAACATGCCACTCACCTTTGTGCAGTTGTCTGGTTTTTCCTCAAATTAAATGCTTTCCCTAACATCTTTAATTAACCACAATGATGGTTAGGATTTAGAGTTCCCTTTAGATTTTCTTCAAAATTGTTGAAATATACTTATTCTAAAATGCTTTCTTATTTGGTCTGCCACTAGGTCTCTATTGACCTATTACTACCCTATGTGCCAGTTCACTTCAGCCTGCTCAACTTTCATTGCCTTATAGTTGCCCTTATTTAGGTTTAAAGTAATAGTCCTAATTCCTTCTTCCCCCTTTCAAACTGGTTGTAGTTGCTGCTACCTATGGATGCCTTAACTTGGAGGCCATTAATTAATCCTGTCACAGTGCATAATATCAAAACTAATATAATGTGCTCCCTGGTGAGGTCCAAAATATGCTACTCTAAGAAACTCTCTCAAAGCATTCTATTATTTCTTCATCTCAGCTACACCTGTCAAGTTTATATGTAGATTAAAGTCACCCATGATTATTATTGCCCTTTATTACAAGCATCCAATATTTCTTCTTGTATGCTTTGTCTCCCACTGCTACTGTTACGGCTTTGTGGACCAGTCCCACAAGTGACTCCTTTCACCTACTATTCTGATCTCCCGATCCAAGGTAATCTCCAACTTTTGTAAAAAAGCCATCTTCGAGTTAACAGTGCTCCACTTTTATTCAGATTTCTATTTTTCTTGAATGTCACGTAGCCTTCAATATTCAGGACCCAATCCTTGTCACCATGTAGTCATATCTCCATCATGGCTATCAAATTCTATTTATTTGTATCAATGTGCACTATCAATTTGTTCACTTTAATACGTATGCAATGCAGATAGGCACCTTTAGTTTTGTCCTTTAGCTATCTTTGTAACATCGTCCTGATTGTTGGTGTATTTTTCAGTCTTTTTCCACCTTCACTGTACCATCCTGCTGACCCTTATTTCCCATAAAACTATCTTTTTTACCTTGTCTCTACACTTTGATATATCACATCTTTCCATGCTTGATCCCTTGACCCCTTTATTACATTCAACAATCCTTCCTACATCCCTAGAAACTGATCCTAGCATGATTTAGGTAGCAGTCACCTTTCCCCGCCATTGCTGCCCGTGGCCCACAAACAGGAACTCAATTCTCCCACATCAATCTTTGAGCCATGTGTTCGTCTCTAAATTTATGAACTGAAATATCAGTTTGCATGCAACTCAAGCAATAATCCAGATATTATAACTGTTGAGGTTCTGTTTTTTAAATTTCATCCCTAGTTCTTCATATTCTCTCTATACAGAATCTACTTCCTGGTTCGCGCTAAGTCGTTAGCACCAACATAGACCACTCTTCACCTCTCACTGCATGTTCCTTTCCAGCCATGATCAGATGCCCCAAAACCTGGTACTGGGCAGGCAGCACAAGCACCTGATCTCTCACACATTGCTACAGAAAACAGAGTCAATTGTCCTTCACTACACTATCCGCTACTAATGCTATACACCTTGTTATGCCCCCACTTGAACGACTTCTTGTACCATGGTGCCAATGTCAATTTGCTCATTCATTTGCAGTCCCCAAACAGGCTGAAGAAGTTTAAAACATGCACGACAACTGTAGAGGTTGACACTGCTGCTCTCTGGGCCCCCCGTTACCTGCCTCCAATTCAGAAGTCACTATCCCAAATAAAGATGACTATTTCCTTGTACAAAAGAATCCAAGTAACTTTCCCTGTCCCTGGTACGTGGCAGTGTTTATGATTCAGCCTCCAGTTCCAACTCTGCTTCAAAGTTGCACAACTTGAAAAACTGCTTGAAACAGTTGCTGCAGAGGTGTTTGTTGATCACAATGCTATATGGGAGCTCTCACATACTGCAGCATCCTTTCAAATGCCATTCTTAGTGAGTGAGTCTTAATTATTCATTTACGTTCACTTCATTATATTTGATTAATTTTACCACCATTATGCATACCAAAAAAGACCTTAAACATGTACAAGAGACTTACCAAACAGCTCGTTTCTCTGTAGTAGAGGAAGAGCAAATTCCAATCAACTCCAATGAATCCAAGTCTGCCTGCCACAGGATAATTTATCTCACCTTCTCCTGTCTAATTGACTGCAAGTATATTTATGTTCCCTTAGCTTAGTGTTAATGTGTACATTACATACAATTTTCAATTGAACATATATTCAGGTGACAGCCAGCTCAGATGGTGTCCAAACTTATTTGTATAACCCTTACTATCAGAGCTGAAAGGATGATGTTCAAACTTGTATTGCTATTTAGAGGAAGGAAGGGCAATGTAACAGAACAACATTTTGATCAATTGTTCATACATCCTAATGTGTAGTTTCAAATCTCACTTATCCACATTCCACCACCCCACTTCCCTGTGTGTTCATCCTTTAAGATTCAGTTTAAACAACCAAGATATTTCCTTTGTTCTTTGGTCTATGCTCTTCTTCAAGTTAATTGACAACAGAAACTACGTAACAAAAGATCCATATTTTGTTTGAAGTACTGTAACACAAAAAATTTCTGGTAAAAAAACATTGAGTGATATGATTCCTAGTTTCAGAATTAGTGAAGTATACGTCCATGGGCAAATGTACCATACAGGATGCACAAATGAACCACACAGACCTCATGAGTTTTAAATAAAACTCTGACTAGAATTGGCTGATCTCAGCTAGGCAGTAATGAACAAAAAGTTTCATTTACACAGCTGCAAAGATATAACATTCCACACATTGTTTGACGGGAATGTTAAACAGAAGTGGACACTGAGACACAAAGAAATATTATAACAGGTAACCAAAAGTTTGGGCATAAGACCTCGGTTTAAGTTAATGTCTTAAAGATGAGGACAGTGAATTTAGGGAAAGAATTCTAACATTTAGAGTCTTAGCAGCTAAAGGCAAAATTGCCAATATTGCAATGTTAAAAATCTGGGTTCATGCTAGAGCATAGATGTCTTGGACGTTTGTCTGGAGCCAGTTCCAAGGAGGGAAGGGCCAAGTCATGAAGAAACGTTATGATAAGAATTTAAAATCAACATAAGGCTGGCCCAGTCAATGTAGGTCCGCACAAGACTGATGAATGAAAGGGATTTGATGAGAGTTAGTATACACGAGAGCGTTGGATCAGTTCAAGTTTATACAGGATTCAGCAGCAGCTACATGGAGGTAGGAGACGTTATGAATGTTGCAGAGCTGGAAGTAAGTAGTCTTGGCATAACAATTATCTTCAAAAGAGAAGGAAATCCAAGAGCTATTGATTGTGTCACAGAGAATAGGAATCAGAGTCACCTGTAATTTCAACCCCATTTCACTTCCCTTTCTATCATAATTATCGAGCTTATTCACTGTCAACACAACTAAAAAATTATGGCTGAAAATTGGTACCAGAGAATTAATGATGCATACATTCAAGACAGAAAAGTTGAAAAAAATTATGAATTTTTAAAAGATCCACGTCCTCCCTTAACAACTCTTCGTAAGTGAACACTTAAAGTAAACATTGGAGAATGCTGGAGAAACTCAGCAGATGTGGCAGCATCTGTGGAGAGAGCAACAAAATTAACATCAAATCTGGTATGGCTCTTCTTCAGAGTTGTTTCTGAAGAAGGGTCACTGGACTCTAAAGCTAACTCTGTTTTCCTCTCTAGGTTCTGCTAGGCATACTGAAATTCTCCTTATTCTGTGTTTCTTTTAGATTTCAAGCATCTGCAGTATTTTGCCATGAACTGAGGAATTGGTTCCATTACAACAATTAATTTTGCACTCAGTTTTTAAAGCCAAATAACTGTTTTGATCTCTGTTCCCCTCCTAATCTTTACCATTCCTTCACTATCAGTCCATTTCCAATCAAGCTATAGCTATAGGCTGGGCCTGTTTCTGAGCATATCACTTCAGAGACAAGATGGAACATCAGCTCCCCAGCTATTCCTGGGCTGATGTCCTGGATCAGGGAGATTATGTATTTATAGCAGGGTCCCAGAAGGACTTCCATGAGCAAGTAAATATCCTTCAACTTCTGCTAAGACTTTATGGGTGATAATGCTGTGGGACAATCATTGTGGCACTAGAAAACTTTGCAAGTGGAAAACAGGACTGAAAGAAGTAATTCACTAAAGGCTTCAGCCCAGGCCTTCAGCTAATAAGCAAATTTTTGGGAGATGGAGCTTCTACCGTCCACAAGCAGGGCCAACCACCAATCTTTAGCTGGTTGTCTCTGTAAGCAGCACAAACAGAGGCATCTGGATCCCAGCCCAAGCCCAGCATCATTTACAGTGACAGGGTTGTTTGGAGATGAAAGTCAGGTCAGTGAGATGAGAGTTGGCCACAATGCCAGTTTTGTCCCTTTTCTATTACACGCTGCACAATTTCAAATGTCTTTTATTATGTTTTCCTCCTATTCTCAGGTGCATGATCTCATCTGCAAATATAATTATATAAGTTGTCTATGTTCCTTCCATATCTATTTCTTCAGTTACTTCAGTATGTTTTTCCTTTGTTACTTACTGTCCACTCTCTTGAAATTTTCAATTCTCCAATCAGTGCAAAGGGAGCAACGAGAACAATAGGAAACTAGGCAAAAAAAACTCAAATGCATTTCTATATCTCACCTCAGTGGCTAAAGGTAACAAAATGTATTTGTAAAAGGTAAATAGCAAAAGAAAACACACAACTTGGAACGAAAACCCGATGGTTTCCTAACAACCTTCAATGGGTGAGGCTCTGGCAGGAACATGGCTTAGCAAATATTTACTTATACAGGTGTGCCCTCCAGTGACTGATCACAACTCAGCAACTTGAGATTACAATAACCTTTGTAACTGATTCTAAACAAAGTTGTTAAGAGAAGGAGACCAGTAATTATTTCTATATGTGGCACTGCTGTTATGCTACTGAATGAAATATGGTACAAAAGTCTGGAGTTGTATTCTCCCCAAGCTGTGCGATGGGTCAATGAATCGATTAGGCACCTGGAAGTATGACGAAGTATACAGATTGTCATAAAATACCAAATTGATTTTGCCAACATCCTCAGGAAATGGAAATTTCCACCCTACCAAATTTAGCTTATACATTATTTCAGTTTTACACAAGTAGTTGTCTCTTAATGCCCTTAAGGATAGTCAATAAATACATGGGTTAGATCTCAGCTAGAGTATTGTGTACAATTCTGATCACCATAACATAGGAAGGACGTGAATGAAGGCAGAAAGAGTGCAGAATTGTTTTACTTTAATGGTTCCGGGGTGAGATACTTCAGTTATGAGGAAAGTTTGGGTAGTTTACCTTGGCAAAGAGAAGGTTAAGAGGATCTTTAAAAAGTTTTCAAAATCATGAGTGTCTGCAGAAAAGTGGATAAGATAGAAACTGCTTCCACCCCTAAACTGATCAAGAACCAGAGGCCATGGTTTTAAGATAACAAGCATGGGGCTGGATGAACACAGCAGGTCAAGCAGCATCATAGGAGCAGGAAATGTGTTTTGTAAAAGAGGCAAAAACAAGGTGAGAAAAAGCTTTTTCACACTGTGAGTAGTTAGAATATGAACTGCCTCGCTGTGTGGTGGATGCAGGCTGAATTAAACATTCAAGACAGTATTGTTTCTATTTAAATAATCAACTAATATGCAGAACTGTCAGCAACAGAGAGCAGATGGGCACCGAGTTATAATGCTGCCACATGGGCCAAATGTCTTTCTTCTGCCCTATCTCCAATATCCCAAGGTAATGAAAACTACATACTGTTCATATGCAACTACCCTTAGTAATGTAAGATTTGTGCTCTTTTCAGCATCAAAACTGCCCTACCTGAGCAGAGAGGAAAATCAGGAGCAAATTGCATGCCTAAGCCAAATTCCACCTATTATTTTAGAACAAAGTTTCAAATCCACATTAGTGACTTGTCACCATGAGCTTCACAGACAAATCTATTCTCCAGTTAGCCTCCCTGCTCACCAGTAGCAATATTTCTCTTTCAAACCACTATTTGCTGCCCTTTCAAAAAATAAAGGCCCGACAATCGTGGACAGTTTAGTGCCCCTGCCTTGAGGCCAGCCTGGGTTCAAGCCCTGCCTGCCACAGATGTGTCTTAGCATGTCCAAATATAAAACATTACAACAATTGTCGAAAATTCTCTTAAGAGAATTCAGTCTTAAAATGAGAAGGACATTATTTTTAGCTCATTTTAAAATTCTCTTGTAATAGGTACAATGACCTAAGCACCTGTAAACATGGTTTGATTTACAGATTGTAACCACTGCAATTGCAAGTAAAAAAGCAGCTGGGCCTGTCTCAAAGCTCTGGTGTTCTGAGGATGCATCCAGTCACTGGAGGGCACTCCTGCACAGGTATATACTTGTGAAGCTGAATCAATGCCACAGCCTCACTCAACAAAATCCAAGTCAGAGAGTCACAAGTGCGCAGCTTATGATTCTCCAAATAATTAAGAGAAAATGGTCAGCTGTGCAAGCATGATTTCTCAACATGCACCCAAATAGTTAAGACTTACACCAGTGTGCAATTAAAAAACCATTTTTCAAATTCACTACACTCAAGTGAGGGGAAAAATGTCAGTGGGAAGGGCAAAACTAAAGCTCCATTTACACTGTGAAGAACTTTGTTGAGGATTCAAGTTCATTAAAAAGTTCCATGCTAGAAGAAGAGAAAAGCTCACAATTTTGTTGCACAATCTGGAAATTAGTTGGGAGAGAATTTTAGCTCTAGCCCTGCACAAAAGGAACAGGGTAAGCAAGCAATTAAAATGAAGCAATTCCATTTCCATCTTGACAAATGAACCGTTGTGTCATGACCAAATTTGCTAATGACACAAACATAGGAAAATCGTGTGCAAATGGCACATAACCAAATCCCTTCACAGACTTTGTAAGTGAGTGGGCAAATATTTGGCACATAGAGATAATGTCGGAAAATATAAATCTGTTCACTTTGGCAGAAAGAATAGAAAAGTATGCAAAATTGAGTGGGAAAAGACTGCAGAACTCAACTGAGGGAATCTGGGATCTTAGTATGTAGAAAAAGTCTTTATTGCAATGACAAGCAGTTCTAAGAAGATTCACCTAATACATTCCTGAGATGAGGTGGTTATTTTACAAGGAAATGGAGCATAGGTTGGGTCTTTATCCAATAGAATTCAGAAGCATCAGATGATCCTATTAAGCCTAATGGGACTTAGAATGATGTTTCTCCTTTGGGCAAGACTAGAATTAGTTTAAAAACAAGTAGTCCCCACCTGAATGGTGATAAAGAGAAATTCTCTTTCGGAGGCTTAGGAGTCTGTGGAATTTGTGGAATTGTCCTCTCCACTGAGGATGGTGGTTGGGTCTTTGAATAATTTAAAGTACAGGTAGATAGATTATTGACTAACAGGGGAGTCAAAGGCAATAGAGGTTATGCAAAGAAGTGCAGTCAATGACACAATCATATCAGCCATGGTCTTGTTAAATGACAGAGCAGCCTCAACAAATTGATTAGCCTACAACTGCTCTGAGCTCGTATATTGGCATATCCTGTTGTTTTAGCTGCTGGTGTGATGGCATTTTCATGGTAGACAACATTGGCTACGTGTACTCCCGCATATTTTAATTGCTTGTCTTCAACTGGCCAGGTCAGTCTAACAACCTTTTCCACTTCCTCCAACCCAGGTAATCACCTTTTTGGTAAAATAATTAATAGAAATGAAACGATAACTTGGCAGTGTGGAAGCCTCTGGTACAAATGCTAATCAGTACACAATGATGTAAAAGGGGTGTGAGATAAAAAGGTGCATCGTATTTCTCATCAGTGTTTGGAACTTGGATTTTAAAATACAGGCAGATGGACTTCAGTCAGTTTTGTGACGGCAATGGTATTCTTTTAAAAAAAAGAAAAGTCACTTGACAGTGTGACTCAAATACATCATTTCCAAGAAGGCATGTAACATCAGGTAGTGCCTGGCAAGACACCTGTAAACTTAATGGCTGGCACATTTATGTTGCTAAGTGTGGGGATAAAAGACCAAAGGTCATCAGTGTCAAAAAGTATTGCTAGTTTTCTCTTTTCTCTTCTACTTTTCAGGGTCAGGAGCAGAGGTGCTCCGCTGAACTTCACCAGCTGTGCCTACCAAGGTCTCAATCTCTCTTCCCTGCTACAAGACTCCCAAGAAAATACTTCCACATTTTCTCTCAAAACCCATGGGCAACAGAGAAACCAGGGATAAAACAATCAACCTCCCTGTTCCCTTTGCTAGGACCTCCCTGTATGTCCCTGGTCAACCTGCCCCACTAACCTGAAACCTGGGACATCATGAATTTGTGGCGTTAGCCACCATCGCCGTGGTCATTGTGCTGGATACTGGGAAGCTACTAGACATATCAAGCAGGTAAGCTTTTTGATTACTATATTAAAATAAGGATAGGTGGAATCTGAGAGTTAAAAATCAGTCTTATTGGCATATCCAACAGTGCAAATGTTTATTTGCCAACTTCAGATATTTTTTAAAATCAGCCTGTTCTGACAGGTTATGACATGCCTCTGGAGCAGGTGGAACTAGAACACAGCCTCCTGGCTCAAAGATAGAGACACTATAACTGCACCACAACAGCTCTGTGGATGCCAATTATATTCAAAAGTCCATTATCCTAATTTAAATACCTATCCAGTGGAAATGTATTACACTATCCTTAACTGCAGCTGTGGGTGTTAATGTTTGGTAATCCTGCAATTCTAACATCAAAATTTGGTTACTGGAATCTACATAAGATTCCAACTCCATGCCAACTTTGAACACTTATTAGTGAGGTAAAAGGACTGAACTTGTATACACCTTATATATAAATCAAACTAAAATACATAACACTCCTGATGTCATAATTGTGACTTGAAGATTTAGTTTTGCCATGCTAAAAATGATTCAAGCCATTGTTTGTATGTGAGACTATGAGGAAAGTGAGATGATCCACTTGAGGTGGAAATTTATTTAAAACTGGGGAGGAACCATTCCTGGGTACAGTTTACAAGTTCAACCCACCTGTGCAATCTTCAGGAGCCCAATTTAGTTAAGGCAGGGAGGAAGACTAACAGGCTGGCCATTTGGCAGCCCCACTAGGGGATCTAGAGGTTGCTTCAAGATGGACAGATTGCCCAAAGACGTCTGAATGCTCATGGATCATGGCCACAGTTGTGTAACTCTGACAACCACAGCTCTGGGAAGGGTGTGGGGCAGGAAATGAAAAACAGCCTTACTGCTTCCCTGCTTTTTCATCAGAAGACTAGCTCTTGTCAGCTTAACCCTTGCCCACCGACGGATGGGCCAAGATCCAGCAGCACTACCAAATCTTCACCCAAGTGAGCAATTAGCTGCAGATAATTAACCATCCACCAGTACCAGACAGGCAGGTATTGCTGGTGTCACTCTTTCTGCAGTAAAGTTACTCAGAGGTACCCTTGGGTCAAAAACCCACAGCACAGCTCAAAGGTTTCTTTACCCTTCTGCTTCAAATCTGGCTCCATGTAGTTGATCAGTGTAGTTAAATGAAAGAAAACATCAGCCAGCTGGCACTTAGTGCAATACAATATACAACAACTGGCCAGATAACCTGCTTTAGTAATGTTTGAGGGTTAAATACTACCAATGGCCACCAGCTCAAACTCCTCTGCTCTTCTTCAAAAACAACATTCAAAAGCAACAGTGCAAACTCGTAAGAAGAATTTTATACTTTAAACTGTACAACGTCAAACTCATTGAGACAAAAATATGGACAGGATGTTGGGTTTATCGCATGATGACAAATATTACATAGAATGATAATGCCAACCTTAGACAAATAATTGCCTCTGACTGAAGTACACAAGCTTTGATAAAACCATAAAATTGGAGACTGAGCAAACCTTCAGTTGGATTTTATTATAGAAAAAAAAACCAAAAATCAATATTTGCAACAAGCACTCAAGATTAAGGGTTGCAGAAAAATAAGATTGCTTTCTTCAGCAAGAGCCAATAATCATGGGGACAGATAATTAAACAGGCATTATGTCTGCCACCATTTTGTCATTTTACACATCTTCAGTGAAGCATCACCTACATCTGATCCTGCTCATGGCTGATCCCAATTTGTTTAATTAATTCACGGGATGCAAACAACTGCTTGCAAAGCTAGCACAGGCTGTTCATCCCCAACTGCCCTCAAAAGATGGTGGTGAGCTAACTTCTTGAACTGCTACAATTGACAGACTGTAGATATATCCACAGTGGAAGGGCATTACAGGGTTTTAACCTAGTGACTGTGAAGAAATGGCAAAATTGTACCCAGTGAGGACAGCATGTGGTGGTGTTCCCAAAAGTGACCTGTGCTTCTCGTGGCCAAAGGTCACACGTTTAGAAGGTTCAGGCAATGGAGGCTTGGTGAGTTGCTATAGTGAATTTTGTAGATTCTGCAGATTGCTATCTCTGTTAATGAAGAGGGTTTTGACAGCGATGAGCCTCGAACGTTATTGCATCTGCACTCTTCCAGACGCATGGAGGGAATTCCATCACACTCCTGACTTGTGCTTTTGGAAAGCGGACCTGCTTTGGGAAGTCAGGAAGCAAGCTCCTTCTGAAGTCCCAGCCAGTCTTACTTGTTCTTGTAGCCACATATATATTGCCAGTCCAGTTAACTTTCCAGTCAATGGTCGCACTCGAGATGTTGATAGTGGGACATTCAGCAATGGTTATGATATTGACTACCATACAGAGATGATTAGATTCTCTCTTATTGCAGGTACCCTTGTCTGGCACTTGTGGGCACAAATGTTACTTGTCTTTTATCAATCCAGGACTTAGTGTTGTCCAAGCAGGGTGATGTGATGCGGACAGGCAGGGACTGAGGCGGCAAGAATAGCCCTAAACACTGCAGACATTAGCAAACATTCAAACTTCTGTCTTTATTGATGGAGGGAAGGTGATCAAATAGCTGAAAATGGTTGGGCCTAAGACACTATCCTGAGGAGCTCCTTCAGTAAAATTCCTTTCTTCACAGCATTTCAACATCTTTGTCAACATCTTCAAATCCATCCAAGAGCACTCTGGGATATTGGAGCCTATCTGATCAACAGTGGATGGAGAGGATTGAAGAAAACTTTGCTGGAGTTTACCACAGAAGTAGAGGATGACACACAAGTTACAACATGCCAGAAACTGGCAGATTCAGTCCATAAGCCATAAATTTCTTACATTGCAAGTATGTTTGAGTTACCTCACCCCTAACTAATATTGCAACTTACAGATCCCTATCCCGCTCATTAATGTCATCTCTTGCACCATCTCTTACTTTAATCTAATCCAGTTGATGATTTTCAATTCCTTAAGTCCGGAAATGGTGGTCAAGCCTTCACCCATGTTATCACAAACTTTACAACTTCCTGTCCACATCCCTTTGCCTTGTTACATCTCTCCCCTCCTTACATAATGACACACAATTCTTATCATTGTCCTCTGCAACCTCAATTCCCATACCTGCTCCACCCAACCAACTCCTGACATGAAATGCCTGGGGATATTTTGCTAAACTGGTTGTTGCATAAATGATACATTGCAGCAATATCCATGATGTAATACCTTTGCTGACAAATGAAAAAGTCAAGTAATTCTCACTCTAAATGCTCATTGTTTGCATTAGTCAAATTTTCAAAGAGTGCTCAGTGCTGACTCCAACAAGTAGCCAAGTTTAAAATTAATGCAATTTTTCAGAGGAAGCTCATGTAGTAACTGAGCTGAATCAGAAAGCTGCACACACTTGGACACAAAATTTGGGTTACCTCTCCAGTACAAAACAAAGAGTACTGTAAAATCAAAGAACTGCAGAAGATGGCTATCCAGCCCATAGCGTTTATAATCAGTTTTCAACATTTTGGTTTAACTGGTTTAAAAAACTAGTCTCCTTCCTTTCCCCCCATACCATTGCACATTATTTCTAATTAAGTAATTATCTATTGCCCACTCGAATGCCTCAATTGAGCCTGTCTCCACCATGCTTCCAGGCAGTGCATTCCAGGCGCTAACTATTCAATGTGGGAAAAAGCTCTCTCATGTGTCAAATTTACTTACTTTGCAAATCACTTTTTAAATTGAAGGTGCTGCTTTTAGGATGAGTAATTAATCAAAGACCATTCCCCGCACCATATATGCCTTCTAAGGAAGGAGTGAAAATTGCCTTGGTAGTCTCTCCAGTGTCCAGGCCAATATTTAATATACACCTAGCCGTTTTGCTGTCTGTGAAACTTTACTGTGCAGCCCACATTACAAAACTGACTAAGTTTTAAAATACTTAATTGGTTGTAAGTAGTTTTGAGGCATTGTGAAAGACTATATATAAATATAAATGTATAAGGATTCTTGTGGTGGGGTGGTAGTCCCTACTTCTGGGTCAGAACACAAGTGTCCACGTCTCACCAATCCCAAACTTGCACTTGAACAGGTTAATTAAAAATCTACTAATACAAATCTAATTTTCTTTTTTTCAATTTTGAAAATCTTATTAAGGATAGACTATTAGTGATCCAAACCAATGTTGTCTTTACTATAACCTCACTAAAATATTGTTTATCAGTTCACAATAATTCTTTCATCATGACTTGCTGGACCCATTTTATAGGTTCATGCAAATCATATCCCAAGGCATTTGGTTGGGAGCCCCTGTCATTAAATAAAGCACAACTCACAAGGACCTCATTTAAACAAATTCATTGGCAGCTATGTCTCTTAGTAATGTAACTACACTTGGAGTTATTTGGCAGAGGGTTGCTTTGAAATATTCAGTCTTTGAGATCACAAAGTTGTTGGCAATGAGACTTGTCACCAGAAAATGGCTGTTTACATTCCCATGTTGTCAATAATGGAATAAAGAAGAATGTAAATGAACACTTGAAGCCAAGAATATCACACAGCAATGGATATACAGCAAAAAATGTGGGCAGGGCTTGGATTCATTCTGTATTGCTCACGTAAAGGGTCAACACTGGCACAATAGGTCAGATGGCCTCTTTCTTTGTTTTATCCCTAGTTAGAAGGTTATAAATAACTTCTGAGTAAATCACTCAGGATTAGCATTGTTCTGACACTGATGGGGTCCTAGAATTTTTACAACATAGAAGGAAACCCTTCAGCCACTGTGTCCACATCTGTCTATTCTAATCCCATTTTCCAGCACTTAGCTCATAGCCTTGTATGCTACAGCATTTCATGTGTTCATCTAAATAGTCCTTAAAATGTCTCATGGGTTCCCATCTCTACCACCCGTTCAGGCAGTAAGTTACACAAACTCTCAACCCTCCGGGTTTTCCTTAAATTCCCGCTAAGCCTCTTGCCCCTTCCCTTAAAACTGTGACCCCTGATTAATGACCCCTCTTCCATGGTAAAACATTTCTCCCTATCTATCTGGTGTAAGACAAAAAAAAAATTAAAAAGCATCCAACACAGGAAATTGACAGGGTTGAGCTGTTTGTACTTCAATGAAAGGATTATTATAAACAAGGTAGATGAACTAAGGACACGGATAGACACATGGCAGCACTATGTCATTGTTAAAGGAGGAGGAAAACTGGCAGCTCGTAACTGGATACAGAGTTTTCAAGCATGATACAATGAGTGACAAATAAAGGAGGGATTAGCAGTACTGGTTACAAAAAAAAGTCAATTACAGTTGTGAGAAGAGATGATGTACTAAAAAGGTGAACAAATAAGGCTTTATGGGTTGAGTTTAGGAATAAAAATAAAGGTGCGGTCACACTGCTAGGAGTATACTACAGACTTCCAAACAGGAAGAGGGAGATAGAAGATCACATATGTAAATAAATTTCTGCCTGTAGAAATAAGATGGCAATAACTGTCAGAAACTTCAACCATCCCAATATCAACTGAGTTTCAAATAATACAAGGGGTATGAAGGGTGAAAAATTTGTCTGTGACCAGGACATTTTTTCTAAACAATATGTGACAAGCCCAAAGACAGGAGATGTAATTCTGGGTTTAGTTTTGGGAAATCAAGATGGACAAACGTGTGAAGTGACCACGGACAACCAAATCAAGGATCATGACCACAATTCGATTAGATTTAGTATACTTATGGAAAAGAACAGAGATAAATCAGGAGTAAAAAGTTTCAAACTGCAGAAAGGCAATTTTTACCAAACTTAAGTGATTTAACAGTCTTGTCCAGTCCACCTCAGCCAAAGGATAAATTAGTGGTAAGCCAGGCACTTAAAAAATGAAAACCAAAAGAACTGCAGACGCTGTAAATCACTTAAAAAGTGAGATCCTTCAGGCACAAAGCAGACATTTCCTCCCCAAAGATAAGAAGGTACTTCCAAATCTAGACTCCCACAGCTGTCTAGAAAAATACAGTGAAGATTAAACAGGAAAAAAAAAAGAGCTTACGATATTCACAAAAAAACCAATACTGCAGACAGCCTAGAAAAGTATAGAAAGAACAGGGATAAAGTTTAAAAAAAGGAAAAAAAAAGCATGAAAAAATACTAGCACCCAAAATAAAGGAAAATCCAAAGATGTTTTACTAGCACATAAAGAGCAAATGGCTGTTGAGGAAAAGTGGGACCTATCAGAGATGAAGAAGGGAACTTGTGTGAAGTTACTGCAGATATGGGAAGATTTTAAATTAATTTTTCTTCTCCATATTCATAAAGGAAAGGGATTATATGGATATAGCAATCAGAGAGGTGCTGTGTGAAATATTGGACAAAATAATCATAACGAGAGAGGAAGTGTTAGACGAGTTGGAATCCTTGAAAGGTGGATAAGTCACCAGGGCCTAATGGACTGCTTCCTTGGATGTTGAAGGAGGAAATGGCAAATGCTCTGAGGATTATTTTCCAATCTTCACTAGACACAGGCGAGGTGCTGAAGGACTGGAGGAATGCAAATATGGATCTGTTGTTTAAAAAGGGTACAAAGGAAATGTAGACAAATTGTTAAGAATCAATCCCGAGAGATTAGATAAACTGTCACTTAGAAAAGCATGAACTAGTCAGGGATAGTCAGCATGGCTTTATTAAGGGAAGGTCATGCCTTACAAATTTGAGGAAGTGACAAGGAGGATAAATGAGTGGAGTGCAGGTGATGTTGTCTACATGGATTTTAGTAGGGCACTTGACAAGATTACACATAGCAGACTGGTCAAAAAAGTAAAAGCCCATGGGATACAATATAATGTGTCAAATTGGGACCAAAGTTGGCTTAGTAACTGGAAACAAAAGAAAATGGTCAATAGCTGCTCTTGCAAATGGAAAGCTGTTTCAAGTGATTTTCCACAAGGTTGGAACCCTTGCCATATTTTATATATATTATCAACTTGGACTGAACACTGGTGGGCATAATTAGGAAATTTGCAGACAACACAAAAATTGGCCCTGTACTGTAGAGAATAGCTGTAAACCGCAAAATGATGGGTTAGAGGAGTGGGTAGTAAAGTGGTAGATTGAGTTCAATTCCAATAAGTGTGAGGTACTGCATTGAGGGAGGTCAAACAGTTTAAGGGAATACACAATAAATAGGAATATACTGAGAAGGACAGATGAAGTGAGAGATCTTGGCATGCAAGTGTACAGGTCCCCAAAGATAGTAGTAGAGATAGATAAGGTTATAAAGAAGGCCAATTGATTGCTTTTCTTCATTGGCAGAAGTATAGAATACAAAAGTAGGGATACGATGATGAAACTGTATCAGACGGTGGTGAGGCCACAGCTGGAATATTATGTTCAGTTCCAGTCACCACATTACAGGAAGGATGCAACTGCTGTGGACAGAGTGCAGAGAAGATTTACTAGAATGTTGCCTGGGCTAGAGAATTGTAACTGTGAGGACAGAAGAGAGAGGTTGGGGTTGTTTTCCTTGGAACAGAAAAGCTGAGGGTGACATGATTGGGGTATACAAAATTGTGAGGGGTAGAGATAGAGTAGACAGGAGGAACCAGTTTCCCTTGGCAAAGAGTTCAAAAACCAGGGATCACAGATTCAAGCTAAGTGACAGAGGATTAGAAGGGATGGAAGAAAAATTTTTTTATCAAATGTAGAGTGCGGTGAGAATTCTCTGCCTGAGTTGGTGGTGGAGGCATAGACCCTAAACTCTTTCAGAAAGTACCTCTTTTTGGTGATCTTTGCATCTTAAGTGCTGAAAGCTGCAGGGTTATGGACTAAGTGAAGAAAGAAGGGATTAGAAAGAGCATTGGGGGTGCCTTTGCGTCCCCCAAGATGGGCTGAATGGCCCCCTTCTGTGTTATATAATTTCCATGGTTCTATGGTATGCTCCTCAGATCTTCGTATACCTCAATCAGATCCCCCTCAGTTTTCTGTGCTCTAAGAAAAATGTCAGCCTACTTGTCTTTCTCCATAGCTGAATCACTCCAGCCCAGGTGATCTGGTGAAACTCTTCTGGTGCAATCATATCTTTTCTACTGCAAGGGGACAGGAAGTGCACTCCACACTCCACACTCCAGCTGAGGCCTAACTATCATCATATACCGCTCCAACATAATCTCCTTGCTCTTGTAATCAGTGACTTGATTAATAAAGGCAAGTATCCCATGTGCCTTGATAAAACCCCTCAAACCTGTCCTGTTACCTTCAAGGATCAATGGGCATACAAAGCAAGGTCCCTCTGACTTTATATTTCTTAGGGTCCTACCATGAACATGAACTCCCATGGCTTGCTCGTTCTTCCAAAATGCAACACATCACACTTTGTAGGATTAAATTCCATTTGTCACTTCACTCAGCCCATCTGACTAGCTTGTGTTGTCCTATAGGCTAAGGTTTTCCTCATTATCTACCAGATCACCAATTTTCATGTCATTAGAGAACTTACTGAGCACACCTGCTTCATCCATGTCTTGATCATTAAATTTGCAAAAGAAACAGCAAGGGACCCAGCAGCAAACTCTGTGGTATGCCAGGCTCCCAGTCACAAAAAAAAACCTTCGACCATCACCATCTGCTTCCTGCTGATAAGCAAATTTTGAATCCAACTTGTCAAATTGCCCTGGATGCCACAGGCTCACAGCTTCTTAAGGAGGCTGCCTTGGGAGAACTTGTCATAAACCTTACTGAAGTCCATGTCAACAGCATCAGCTGCACACTTAGTTACCTTTCTGAAAAATTCAGATTTGTTGACATGATCTTACAAAGCTATGCTGACTATCTTTGCTTAATTCTTGCCTGACCCTGTGGAAATTAATTCTGTACTTCAGGATTTTTTCCAATAGTTTTTCTACCACAAAAGTTAAACTCACTGGCCAGTAGGTTCCTAGTTTATCCCTCATGCTTCTTGAATAACAGCACCAAATTGGCTGTCCTCCAGTCCTATAGCAGCCCATCCTGTGTCCAGACAGCATTCAAAAAGTGAAGTCTCCCACAGCAACCTCGAATACGTTTCATCTGGGCTTGGGGATTTATCCACTTTCAAGTTTGCTAAAGCTAATAATACCCGCTCCATCTCAAATGTTAATTCAAGATTAGAACTGCTCTGACACTTTCATAGAAACAGTTAATGGAAGAAACAAAACACTTGCTTATAAAGATTTCTTTTCTTCCAAGTTAACATCACTTATGAACTCGGCATTCATGAAGGCAAAAAATACTACACGGAAGGTCAAATTTGGAATTAGTGAACTTAGCAAAGAGACATATTTCAAACTGATCATCAGAAAGACTGATCATGAACACCTCGCAGGTGCACTGCAGGCTTGAGATTCCAGCATATGTTTTGTTTTTAGTGAACTGGTGACATTGCCCTAAGGAGATCAATTCCAGATTCGTTAGCCTCTTCACACAAATGAAGTACTTCATCCCTGCTATAATTCGAGTAAATCTCCTCTGCGCCCTCTCCAGATCCTAAATATTCTTCCAAAAAAATGTAGCACTGTATTTTGACACACTTGATCCATTTTTCACTCCAAAGTCAGGTATCCAATTCCCAAAATCAAGTGATTTTCATTTCAAGGTGGGGATGAAGGGGCAAATTAGAGTTGGGCCATACCCTGAAACAGTGCACAGGAACCTACAGGATCAGGCATGTTTTGAGGTGCCTGGTTAGAAAGACTTGCCTCGAAACTCAGACTTTATCACAGCTACAATAAAAAAAAGCAAAGATCACGAGCCCTCACATTCCCTCACACACTCCTCATGCCCACCTAGCCCATGTACCCTTCATGCTCCTATACCCACCCATGACTCCTAATAACTTTCTGCCAACCCAGGTTCCACTCACCCCATAGTTCTTCATGGTACTGTCAACTTAGTACCAAATCATGTCTCCATCAAGCCTCTACCCTTACACTCTCCATGTCAAGATGTGTGTGCCAGTGTTGGACTGGGATGGACAAAGTCAGAAGTCACATGACACCAGGTTATAGTCCAACAGATTTATTGAAATCAAGTTTCGGAATGTGCCCTTTTGTCAGGTGAAGTGAGAGAAGCACACAGAACATAGGGGCAGCGAGATCAAAAGATCATACAAGTGGTGTGAGTGGAGTGTCGAATAATAAATCTCTGTAGGTGATCAGACGTGTTAGACAGTGTGACTCAAGTTTCAACAGCTGAATAACGAAGCAAAGGGATGATCTATAACCTGATTAAATGAGGCAGAGACATAATTGCAAAAAATTAAAAATAAGGTGGTGCCGGAGACAAACCAAATGACTGGAGTAACATGATAAGTAAAAGCATCATATGCCGATGGTCTAACCAAAGCGATAAGTAATCCAAAACTGTACAGTCTAATTAAGGTAAAGAGATCATAATAATTTATCCAGATGATGGTGTCAGTAAGGAAGATTTTACAGATACAGAAGTGTGGTGGGGTCACATGTAGTGCAACATGAACCCAAGATCACAGTTGAGGCCATCTTCTTGGTGTGGAACTTAGCTATCACTTTCTGCTCAGCAATTCTACATTGTTATGTATCTCAAAGGCCACCTTCCAGGATGCTTACCCAAAGATCAAACACTGAAAGCCCTTGACCGCTGAAGTGTTCCCCGACTGGTTCCTGGTTTGATTGGACCATCATTCACAGCAAACTACCCAGCCTTCAGGAGAACATCAACCACAATACCACACAACCCTGCCACGGCAACCTCTGCAAGACATGTCAGATCAGGTCATCGAAATGGATACTACCATCACACATGGTAACACCAACCACCACATACACAGCAGATATTCATGGGACTCGGCCAATGTTGTCTATCTCATATGCTGCAGGCAAGGATGCCCCAAGGTATAGTGTTATTGGCAAGACCATGCAGATGCTATGACAATGGATGAATGAACACCATGCAACAATGGCCAGACAGGGATGTTCCCTCCCCGTGGGGGACCACTTCAGTGGTCAAGAATATTCAGTGTCTGCTCTTTGGGTAAGTGTCCTCCAAGGTGGCCTTTAAGATACACAACAAATCGCTCAGCAGAAACTAATAGCCAAGCTCTATACCCATGAAGACAGCCTCAACCGTGATCTTGGGTTCATGTCGCACTACATGTGGCCCCACCACACTATTCTGTATCTGTAAAATCTTCCTTACTGACACCTGGACAAACTGTTATGAGCTCTCTATCCTAATTAGTTTGTACAGTTTTGGGTTACTTAACACTTTGATTAGACCCTCCACATGAGACTCTTATACCTATCATGTTATTCTAGTCATTTGTTTCATCTCCGGCACCACCTTACTTTTAATTTTTTTGTAATTATGTCTCTGCCTCATTTAATCAGATTATAGATCATCCCGTTGCTTGTTATTCAGCAGCTGACACTTCACTCGCACCATCTAACACATCTGATCACCTGCAGGGACTTATTATTCAACTCTCCGCTCACACCATTTGTATGATCTTTTGATCTCTCTGCCCATAAATTCTGTATCTATGTGCTTCTCTCTCACTTCATCTGATGAAAGGGCTACACTCCAAAAGCTTGTGATTTCAAATAAACCTGTCGGACTATAACCTGGTGTCATGTGACTTCTGACTTTTTCTGCTCCAATTCATCTGGTTTCCACCATGTAAAGACCTTAGGAGCCAGGCTGAAATCAAATAAAATCATTAATAAAAGCCAATTCAACACATTTGAATCTCTTCATGTACATAATTCCAGACCCAGAACCTGAAGCATTACCCTCCTCCCTCAAACAGTCTTACACAATAACAGTGCTAGTGCCACTCATTGCTACCTGAGCTCAAACTCAACTGATAAGCCTTTATCATTTATCAAAACGAATAATTAAAAATTGTCAGGACTGAATACATACTTTAGTAAAAGATTCATATTGTAACTGATTGAGCTCACACCTACACTTTAACTTGCTCCCCCAGAAATAGTTCTTATGAAATAATCAATTTGTATAAAGAATATTTGAACATGTTTATGAAGTACTTGTTGATTTTCATCCAGTAGTGACTAAATTTGGCAGATGCTAATAAAAAAATCAAAGTTTAACCTTTTACAGTTCATTTCCAAATTACATGACATCATAGATCTACTCTCAAATCAAAAGTGTAATTGATTACCTAAACCTTGTAGTCACACTATGTGACTAAGACATGGACAACAACACTGCAGCTCAACATTCTGGTCCCAATATGGGTGAGCACAAAAACAGGTACATGTGGAATCTCATAAGTCAAACTGTGCCATTTTGCCTGCAGCACTCTACCCCTGGGCCACGTTCCTGAAGGTGGGTGGCAAGGGGGCCTGCCTGCAAGCAGTGGTAGTCAATTAAAAATCACTTTAAAGGCCTAATAAAATCATATTGTCAGGGGATAACTGTAATGTTCCACACAGCTTCCTCTCCAATATATGATGCTCCAGCTGCTAAGGCAATTTCTATTGTGAAGTTTTTTTTAAAGAAATGGGGCAGCAGTCACTTCAAAAACAAAATGGAGGTGTCTTCTCCTTTTCCTAAAAAAAAATCTGCTGCTGTTTCTATGCTGGAAGTAGTTTTGAGAGGCCATTAGGCAGCATACCTGCCCTCTGGTCACTAATTAGCCAATTTCTGGAAAATCAGTGTGAGTTTCTGACCCCTGATAAAGTTGGCAGGAAACTATTTGTCTCCGACCTCCTAACATGTAAAGTCATAAATAAGCTGGTATTGTTTCAAAATGTTAACTACTCTATCATGCTCCCATTGTTTTATCTGTACTTATTTGCAATGCAAAATGTGGGCGATCAATAACTTTGAACAATTCCAGGGCTACTACATGTGCAGAAGGTTGTCCAGAAGGGCTGGCTTCAGGCCAGAGTTGCTGAGTTTGAAAACTGAACTGATCAGCTACTTCTTGCTACCAAGGCAGATAGCTCACGTGAGAAAATGCCTCAACTTTGCAGGTCTGCCTCATCTGACCCAGGTTTTACTTCAGCATGATGGGGGTAAAATCCACTTGGGCCTGCTGGCCCCAGAAGAAGAGCAGTACTGAAGTGCGCCAGTTGAAAGGCCAGTCTTGCTTATCTGAGAATTCACTTCAGTGTTTTGCTTGTATTTTCAGCCCTCTGATCTCTCTTATCAACTCATGACCTCCATCCCCGCATGACAACTCAAGATACTTCCAAGCCTATTCTCCATGTAAACACACAGTACAGAACCAATGATCCTAATAGCAAGAATGGTACTTGTGGAAGGGCTTAAAAAGACACATTCATGATTTTCTTTTTAAACAAAAAAAGCTGTTGAAACAAGCTTTAAAATTTGTCAATCAACCAAAACTTCTAAAATTTCAATACTGAAGTTTTAAGAACTTAACTCCTCATTAATTTTGTGCAATTGAAAATTGTTAGTAGCTCAGAAAGAAAAAGATCATAACATCAAAAAGATATTCATCAAGCAAAGTTTTCCCTTCTGTGCACTAGTGCGAGCAAAGTTGATCCTTGAAATGGGAATCTGGACAAGTCCCAATGACTGTGATCTACACCAGGGCTTTGTTTTTTCCCATAGATTGAAATCAGATAAAAGTCAAAAAGAGGGAAGTTCTTAAAATGCATCCCAGACCATTTCCTTACATTTATAAAAGTTGAATGTCTCTCCAACAAAAGGGGTTCTGGGTGACAAAGTGAAAAACCATTATGGAAGTAATTACTACAATTCAAGTTCAGTCTCATTTAAACAAAGGCAGGCAAAGTTTTTTTTAGAAGTGTTAGTTTATCAAGGTGCTGCTGTAAATCAAATTGCCTATTTTCTTGGAATGGAAAGATAGCTAATTCAAATTAAAAGGATGAGAAAGAAAAATGTCAGATCACACAGCACAACTGGAAGATTTTTAAGTAGAAAATAAGAGATAGAGTTTAAAAGGTATTCTGAATAGGATTCTATGGAATTCCTTCAAAAGATGGATTCCATTGAATATCCGACTTTTAAAAAGGAAACTCGAAAGGGATAGGGAAAGGAAATACAGGAGAAAAAAAAACTGTGATCAAGTGTAAAGGCACTGAGCATAAACTAAAAGGGACATTAGGAATAACATAGGAGATCTTGCAGGAAAAATGGAAATCCCGGGAACTTTTTCTTTAAACTCACTGTGGAATTATGGGAGTGACTGGCTGATTTTTCTAGGGGTCCTTGATGTCACACTCAATCAAGTGTGGCCTTTTGGTTAAGGACAGACACTTTTACCTTACCTCTGGAATTCAGCTCTTTAGTCCAATACTGTAATGAGGTCAGAAGCTGAATGGCCCTGGGGGAACCCAAACTGAGCCGTAACCTGCTCACTGGTGCTAAGTTACCCAATAGTGCTGTAATTGGCTGAGTCGGATTTGTCCTGCTTAGTGTGTACAGGACATACTTGTACAATTTTTTACATTGGGTAATACTGGCATTGTTGGAATAGCTCAGCTAGGGGCACACCAAGTTCTGCAGCACAGAATTTCAGTAGGATTACTGCAATGTTGTCAGGTCCCATAGCATTTGCAGTGTTTAGTGCCTCCCACAAATTTTTAAGTGTACTAAATTGGCTGGAGACCGGAACCTTTGATGCTGGGGATCACTGAGGGAGGCTGAGATGGACCATGTAAAGAACATCTCTCACTCATTATTGTAAATGCTCTAGCTTTACCTTAGCACTAATGTGCTGGGCTCCCCATCATTGAGGATGGGGATATTTGTGAAACCTCCTCCAACAAGGAGTCGTTTAATCATCCACCAGTATTCATGTTTGGATGAGGCAAGATTGCAGCGCTTAGATCTGATCCCTTGTTTGTCTAATTGTAGAACTCAGTCTCAGTTGCTGCGTCTGCTGTATAGCATGCAAGTAGTCTCGTTTTGTAGATTCACCAGGTTGACACCCCATTTTTTGGGTATGCTTCATCCTGTTCCTGGTATGCCCATCTGCACTCTTCATGAACCAAGACTGACCCCCTAGCTTTGACAGTACTGGTTTGGAGTTGCTAGATCTGCTCAAATGTCTACCTCAATAATGGCAGTAATGGTGCCACACAACACAACAGAGGCTATTCTTGATGTGAAGATGGGAGTTTGTTTCCATGAGGAATGTGCAGTAGTCACACTTTCCTATACTGTCATAAACAGATACGTCCTGACTGTGTACCACTCTGTGCTGCCACCTCTGGTGAATTTGTCCTACTGAAGTGAAAGGCAGGGATGGTGATGGCAATGCCAGGGACAATGTGTATTAGGTATAATCCCATGAGTTTGACTGTCAGGCTGTTCCTTGACTAATCTGAGAGAGAATTCGTCCAATTTTTTCTTCAACCCTCAGGTGTCGTGAGGTGGTCTTTGCAAGTCAAGACTGCCATTGTCATTTCTGGTGGTATGTTCGGTTTCATTCCCATTGTTGAGACTTTTTAAACTAGTTGATACAATCATTTCAGAGGGGAGTTAAAAGTCAACCACTTTGCTACTGATTTGGAATGAGATGTTGACTAGACTAGGTAATGGCAAGAATTTTCCTTCTCTAAAAGTTAGATGGCCCTTTACAACATTGTCAACATTAGAGTTGTAACTCCAAATCTTTATTGAATTCAAATTCCACCAAATGGAAAGGTGGGATTTGAACTTGGGTCCTTAAAACATTTATATGGGTCTCTGGATTACTAGTCCAATGCCACCATGCCATCACCTTTTCCTTACAAAAAATTCAAGATCCTGCAACTTTTATTGAAATCCTTGTTGACATTTATTCCTCAACCAACAATGTGTGAGAACAATTGCACGACTGTTCACTTCCTTCTTGTAACAACTTACTTTTGCAAATTAGCTGCTGTATTTGTCTGTTTAACAACAATGTCTGTACTTCAGAAATATTCCATTGACTTTTGGTTGACATAAGTTACTATGCAAATCCAAGATTATTTTCTTAGTACATTAATGCTTGCACAAACATCGAAGGAAACATGTCTTAGTTCAGTTGAGATGTTAAACTATGCAGAGGCCCCTCTGATGAATACAGAAGATTCCATGTCACAACTTTGACGAAGAGCAGGGGACTTACCCCATTCACATTTTTCGCTCAACATCACATTATCAATTTACTGATGTAGGAGCTGGCTGCACTTAAATTGGCTGCTTGTTTCCACATTACAACAATGACGCCGTTGCAAAGTTACTTCATTGGTTTAACGTGCTTTGGGACATCGGAAAAGGTACTAATAATGTCTGCTTTTCTTCCTTTTATCTCATCATTTTAACATTTTGATCAGTCTAACTGTAATTTCTGGCATTATTACTGCGAATGGATGCTTAACTTTTGGCACGAATAGTATAAATACTGTGTAAGCTAGTCAAATTTTCACATCCTATTAATACTGTGCACATTTATTAATGCTGATATATATTTTAGAAGAGCCAACTAACAAAAAAAAAAACAAGCAGGAAACAACTTGAGTCCCTGTCAGCAAAACTGAGGTGATGTGATATGGTCTGGATGGGGTTTCAGAGGTTGAGGTACCATTTTGTTTCGTTTTACATAAGTATGAACAGTTGGAAGTAAAAAGAATATGATGCCATGCTGCCTCACAGTGCCAGGGACCTGGGTTTGGTTTCAGCCTCAGTTGACTGTCTGTGTGGAATTTGCACATTCTCCCCATGTCTTCAGGCATTTCCTCCAGATGCACCGCTTTCCTCTCACAGTCCAAGGATGTGCAGGTTAGATGGACTGGCCATGGGAAATGCAGGGTTAGAGGGACAGGGTCTAGGTGGGGTGCTCATCAGAGAGGCAGTGTGGATTGGCTGGGCTGAGTGGCCTGCTTCCATATTGTAGGGATTCTATAAAAGTGGATAAATAGTTTTGCCGTCTGTAATGTGACTTGACAAACTTCTTAATTGAAGTAATTGTTACAGTGCTGAATCTTCATTAGAGACCCGGTACTTAATCAAACAATCAATGTCCTGTTGTTACTTGTTCAGTATGTAAATTACCCAGATATAGTATTTCTCCACACCCTCAAAGTGTTTTGTATGGCATTAGGATGTATGTGGCTAGAAATATCAGCATAAAAGTTGGTGATTTAGCCCATCATCAATCTGTCAATTCTTCAAAAAGAATTGTTTTTTGTCAACCAACTTTGATTCCTACTTTTGCATACATTTTTAAATCATTTTTCTATTCCACATTGATCTAATTTATTCTTAATATATGATGTTAACTTAACAGATATCATGACATCTATTTGGAAGCCATTCATGTTAATACTTTCCTGATCCCATTTCCTTTTGTACCACCATAAACTTCTGGCTTCCTCACTTGTCTTATTGGTTGTCTTGAAATTACATTTCCTTTTTGTTACTAGCTCACCAACTAGGGGAAATAATCTTTTGCTGTTGGCCATCTCAAAAGTTTTAATTATTTTGAAAACTTTTATTGGCAAAATGAAAGTATCCAATGAAAGAACTCTCAATTCCATCAATTCACAAAAGTAACGTTAAGGGTATCCACAACAGAGGTGGAAAGTAAATAAAATTTCCTGGCTTGTCATTTTCCCCTCTCTCTTTTGCAGTTGTAAAATTTGCTTCCTTCTGCTTCATGGGAATTATTCCCTTTGACAAAGATTTTGTGTAAAGGTATCATCTACTTTCTTCTTCCCACCTGTTTCAGACTTCTGAAATGTATACCATCGACACCTGGGCACTTTCCCAATGATCGTTGCATGATTTTGTTTAAATATGATGTCTTGTTGAATATGTATATCCCACAGAGTATCCTGTACATCTTCCTGAGGTATTCAACAGCCTCATCTTCATCTCTCCCTATCAAAGCTGAATCAAAGTCTATATTTAACATCTTACTAAAAACTTTTGGGACAAGTAAAGATTTTGTGTATTTCACTTAATGTTAATTGTTATAACGCTAAATAACCAGCACTTAAAACTGGAGTCAATGGGAATCAGGGAAAAATCCAACAAATAGTAAGATGGTTGTGCTTGTTGGAGGTCAGTCATCTCAACTCCAGAGCATCTCTGCAGGAGTTCCTAAGGGTAGCATCCTAGATCCAACCATCTTCAATTGCTTCATCAATGGCCTTCCTTCCATCATTAGCTCACAAATAGGGATGTTCGCTGATGACCGCACAATGTTCAACACCATTCATGACTCGTTTGATACTGAAGCAGTTCATGTTGAAACGCAACAAAACCTGGACTGAAAAGTGGCAAGTAATGTTGGTGCCAGACAAACCATCTCCAATAAGAGATGGTCTGGCCACCATCTCTTGACATCTAATAACCTTACCAGCACGGAAATCCCCCATTATCAATATCCTGGGGTTTGCTGTTGACCAGAAATTGAACTGGACCACTTATTTAAATACTGTGGCTATGAAAGCCAATCAGAGAATAGGCATCTCCAAAAAAAATTTCACCTCCTGACTCCACTACAAGGCCTAAGTCAGGGGTGTGATGGAATACACCCTTCTTGAAACTCCAACAATATTCAAGACATGTGACACTACTCAGGACAAACAATCCACTTCATTGACACAACATCCACAAATATTTATTCTCTCCACCATCGAGCTCAGTAGCAGCAGTGTGTACCACCTACAAGGTGCACTGCAGAAGTTCACTAAGGCTGCTTGGACAGCACCTTCTGGTGGTTGTGGGTTTCAAAGAATAAGCAGATACATGGGAACACTATCACCTAAGAATTCCCCTCCAAGCCATTCACCATCCTGACTTGTAAATATATCGCTGTTCCTTCAGTGACACTGGGTAAAAATCCTGGGCAATGGCAATGGTGCCTACAGACTGCAACAGTTCAAATAGGCAGCTCACAACCACCTTAAGGGGAATGGGCAATAACTGCTGACCTAGCCAGCAATGTCCGCATCCCATGAACGAATAAAACAAATCTAACTGAACGGACAAATGAGGCTCCAGTTCAATGAGTTAAAGATAACTATCCAAGAAGAAAAACAGAAAGCCCCTCGTAAAAAGGGAAAAAAGGGACAGGCCCCTCTTAGTAGTGCATTGATGTATCAAACTATGCATGCTTAAGATTGCAATCAGACTTGCCTTCTGACTCTTTAGCAACAGCTGGCTGAACCAAATGAACTGCTGCATCACACTGAACACACAGACCATGAATATGACGATACCATGATAAGTTGTCACAGTCAATTCCTACTCAATGGTGAGTCAGCTGGT
Organism: Ginglymostoma cirratum; assembly: GCA_024137785.1. Taxonomy (NCBI): domain Eukaryota; kingdom Metazoa; phylum Chordata; class Chondrichthyes; order Orectolobiformes; family Ginglymostomatidae; genus Ginglymostoma; species Ginglymostoma cirratum. The sequence goes on along the minus strand of JAHRHZ010000029.1, from coordinate 4,159,193 downwards.
TATAAAAAAAGGCGCAGCAACCAGTTGTATCATTAACAGCTAGGATCTCTTCATCACTATCCAGTCATTCTGACTGGAAGACCTTGGTTTTGGCTTCAGCTAAAGTTGGGTGGCTCTACAGTATCCAAAACCAAATATATCATCCACATTTACTGTCCAGGCTTGCACATGAAGAATGACTGTACAGGGGAAGATAGCAAATGGCCCAACCCCAATTAAGAGAAAAAAAGGACTAAAAACTGAGAACACTATGAGGAATGAGAAGAGGGATTAAAAAACTTTGGATTCTGAAGTTGCTGCACCTCCTGACCAACTGAACATGAGTGTGGTGTTAATGGTAGCACTATTCACAACTCCTCATCAGGAACAGCAAGATTCTGAAAATTTTACTACTCTTTAGCATCAAAGGTAGGGCTTGAGGAGAGGGGAGAAAAGCCAAAAGGAGCTAATCCTGTAGGATCACTCGTGTGATCACCTGTGAATCGCCATCTAACTGAGATATGACTGATCATTAACTTGGTCAGTTAAAACTGATTCAGAGATAGTAGGAGCTGCAGATGCTGGAGAATCTGAGATGACTAGGTGTAGAGCTGGATGAACACAGCAGGCCAAGCAGCATCAGAGGCACAGGAAAGCTGACGTTTCGGGTCTGGACCCTTCTTCAGAAAATTTTCTGAAGAAGGGTCC
>JAHRHZ010000029.1:4126449-4153506 GCA_024137785.1 Ginglymostoma cirratum | reverse complement strand
CTGTGAAGGAGAAAACGGAGTTAACGTTTTGGGACCAGTGACCCTTCCGCAGAACCGATTTCAGTTCCGAGGAAAGGTCACCGGACCCGAAACGTTAACTCTGTTTTCTCCTTCACAGATGCTGCCAGACCTGCTGAGCTTTTCCAGCCACTTTGTTTTTGTTGTTGTTGTTGTGTACACAGATACATCCAGGTCGCTGTAGTCCTGCACACCCTTTAGAATAGTACCCTTTATTTTACACTGTCTCTCCATGTTCTCTGTGCCAAAGTGTAGCATTTCACACTTTTCCACATTGAACATCACCTGCTACCTATCCGTGTATGCCACCAACTTGTCAACATATCTTTTTGAAGTTCTGCACTGTCTTCTTCACAGTTTACAACACTTTGAAGATTATCCCATGGTGTCGGCTATGAATGACTGTGCGAATGCACAGCCAGTCACAGTAGTAGCATGTATGTTTGCCAGAAACACTTGGTAAACTGGATCAAAAATTGGAGACGTCCACTACCGTCTTCGGTTTTGTGTTGGCTTCAGCATGTGTGCATCTGATGTCTCCACGGACAGGTTGGCAACCAGCATGGAAATCTGGGTTCAGTAAAATGCTCAGTGGCAGCCAGAAATACATGGGAATCAGCACTCCATTCACTTCAGCCAAGGTGCTCAGCATCAACAGCAAGACGAGAAGGAGAAAGGGAACCTCGATCTTACTCCAGGTGCCCCTTCCTCTGAAGAAGACAGGGTGGTGGCAGCAGGAACCCAGACAAAGGAGGGACCACAAACAGGTCTCCCACAAGTCTCCTCTCAGGACACTTCACAAATGCCATACCCCTCCACCTTCACACTGCCTTGATCCCAAACACTGTGGAAGTTCCAGTTAAGAAGTGTGAGCCTGCATCAGGGCAGGGCACTCCCAGCATATTGGATTGAATGAATGATTTTACTGTCGCATATATTTGGAAAATTAGAGTGAAAAGTGTTCTGTTGCCACAATCTGGTGCCATTTTGGATTATAAAATGATGAAGAAGAAATTACTTAAATAGAGCCTCATCTTCTCATCAATTGACAGAAAAATATAAATGCAGAAAAATAAGAAATAATGTTCAAACGTACAGTCCTTATTGTCAAGCATGGCTCCGGTTTTTCTTAAGGGGTTTCTGTAAGGCATTCAGGTCTCCGGGCCGCAGTGAGTCCCCATTTCTGGTCCATCCGATGCCCCAGGAGATCCCGGCTCCATTGCCGCTGCCACGTCGACATTGCTAGGAGTTCTGATCAGGGCCTAGCGCAACCACAAGCCTCGCTGCATTAGCCACGAGTCCCACTCCAGCCTCCTCCTCCAAATGGGCCCATGAGCAACAAACACCCTCAGGGACATCCTCGCAAATCCTTCTGGGCAACAGGCTCCACTGCAGAGTTGGTTCCATCCAGAAGTATGGACCTGAGGACTGCAACTAGATGCAATGGGCGAGTATGGGGAAAAAATCTCAACACATAGGTAGCACAGGTGAAACTGGTGTAAATACACTCTCACATCTTAAAATGTATGTACTTTAGATCATCACATGTCTGATCAATTGTCATGTAAGCTGTACGACCTGGTTATGTGGCTGCCATATCAAAGACAATAGCTTCTTCATACATCCCAGGGAAGATAGTTGTAGTGGTGAAGCATGGCTATCCGAAATGCTTGTCAGAGGTAAGCAATCGATTTCAGATGTTCTTCAACCCTTATGTTCATGAGTGTAGCCAAGACTTTGCCCTTCAGTGAGGAGCTCACTTAGTCCAAAATTACTGTGAACACTTTGTAATAGGTCCTTGCCTCCACTCGTGTTCTGCATAAACTTGTGTGTGACTACACAATCATTTATGATTGCACATTTCTTTTCATTCTAAGTGTCTTAAGAAGGAACCTACAGCCATTTAAGAATGGACATTGTCCAGTGTTCAATTAACATCCAAATTCTGCCCAGTAGAACAAACATGTCCACACTGCCCCAGCAGAGAGAAAAAACTTACTCCAACAACTGTGAATGTGTCTGCAGACATTTTTCATGATCAATATCTCTCATTTTCCTTCAGCATCTGGTCTATCACATTGCCATGAGAACCATGCACCCTTATATTTTTAGTTGCCTTCCTTTAAATTAATTATTTGCGTCACAGCATAATACTTCCAAACCCCACATTTGAGTTTCCCACTTTGCCCAACACAGCAAGAACTGCCCCTGATAAACCCTATTGACGTTTATTGGGCCAAACCCAGGACTATCTGTAGCCCACCCCTTGGACTTACTTTTGAGGACAGCCACAATTGAGCACGCCTCAGCTGCCTAATCAATGCCTCTATCATTCACCAACTGACTTACCTATAACCCCTCTAGAGTGTTTGGACTTGACTTGCAGGACTGACAGTGGCTCAGTACAGACCAACACAGCAGGGATTTTTGGACCCTGAATGCACCAAGTGTCTGACTTACTGTGGCCAATTCCCCTAGATTAAGATGTGACGATGCCCTCGACTAAGTCTGCCATGACCTCAACTGACCAAAGAACACCCCTTCCCCTTCCTCTTGACTAAGGACTACTTTGCTTGGACTTTGAGACATGGTCATTTGGTTGAAGTACATGCAGTGTGTTTGCTATGTATGCTGCTGGCATATGCTGTAGGAGTGACACAGACATAGCACAATGCCGGATATCAATATGCCAACCCCACCAACTGGTCAGAGGTGGAAACTGGTGACAGGATGCCTAATCTCCTGTCTGCCCTAAGAAGCAAGACAAGCCAGAGAAAATGTGAGCCTGTAAGTTCTCAATGAAGCAGCAATGCGCCAAAACACAAAGCAGCGATGCTATGAACATCCAAATAAGAGCAAAATCAGTGAGCACTAAGAAGACAAGCTAAAAGACCTAAGATACACTCTGTGCAGGTGCATGAGATAGATGTGTGTCCCTGCACATAAATTGAACCTGGAGGAAGCAATACAATATAATGTGTCAGTAAGCTCCAACACATAGTAGTGACGTGCTAAAGTGTCTTCTGAATTTGTCTGAGGCGGTGATATGGTGAGGCTGACGTTTTGCTGATTCTGACTTTGTTGGACAAAGGATGGAGGTGATTGTTGCTGCCCATAGAGCATGCCATGAGGAGTTCGTAAATGGAGGTGAATATGGAATCCCAGAGAAGCAAGCTGAAAGCTGCATCTGCCAGGTAGCTGCTCAGGCTATCAAGCTGGGAAATGACACGATATAGTTTATCACTTGTACCTAAGGGAATGATAAACTGCATATAAATGAGGCCAGATTAGCTATTAATAAGATGCAAATGCATGGAAATAAAGTCCTCACTGCTTACTAATGAGATTCTCATCTAGCCATTGAAACCTTAAGGGCAATATTGGACTTTTGTCGTGATATTGAGAATTAGATTTTATTTCATTCTCAACACACTCTCCCAAATTTCTCACCATTGCCCATAACACTCAAGGGCTGATGAAATTCCATGTTATGATTATTAATTTAAATAAAGGAACAAAAATTTACTCAAATTAACAGAAAAGTAATTCTCTTCCAACTAAGTTACTACAGTAAATTGTCTCCCTTTCAGAACAAGTACTTCAAGCACTAAAAAGACTCTTTGGATTGTTTCGTCTTCCTCCTCCTTAGGAATTCCCTTCAGATCAAGATGACTGAATTCTACTCTGATTCAATGGGTTTGGAGTCAGCTGGTAAGTCTCATTGTAATCTGCAAATTCTGCAGGTGCATTGTCAGGTTAACCAAACATTCTGGATTTTCCAAGATCATCCTGTAATTTGGTTTCCCATCCTATATTTGGGTTTGCAGGGATGACATTTCTTCCAGATTCCTCCAGGCAGTGATTGAAGAGTTTGCTTGTTACATCTGCTTGCTGCTGTGCAAGAATACAGTATACATTTGGCCACAGGAAGCAGGGACAATTGCTGAAAATCTCCTCTCTAAAGTTGTATGGCTTTGACGGAATTGGTTAGGATTAAGGTTAGGGTGTGAAGTGTCCAGCACACAAGTGTCTGAGATGGAAGGTGGAGCAAGGGTGCAGGGATGTAGAAGTTTGAGGGGTGGTGTCTGGCTACAGTGGGGAATCAAGGTGGGGGGCCCTTGTCTAGTGCTCTTAGGAGTGGTCAGGCTTAATGGAGTGATCTGGAGAAAGGAATTCTGAGCAATTGAGAGATATAGAATTTGGCAAGAGAATCTTCTGAATCAGCAGGGTAGAGGAGAGTTTGGGGAAAGTATAAGGGTGTGCTGTTTTGCATGTCCCATGGATCAGTGCAAAGCTTTATGGGAGTAGCACATGGAGCATTTAAAGGTCAAACAGGGAGACTAAATATTAAAGAATTTTACGTTACTATATTATAATGCACAAAAGTGTTTTATCTGGGCCTCATCATCCCCATTGATGCTCTACGTATTCTTCCCTTGAAGTTCCACCTTGGGTCTCCGGTTCAATCTTGCTCGCCAGCCCTTTATCTCCCTCCCATCCCACTACTAAGTTTCTGTCAACAATCCTCTCTCAAGATAACATCAGATGTCTACCCCTTCTCCCCTCATCTCACTCCTTCAGTCTCATCAGCACCCTTTCCCCGGTCCTTTAGCAAAGTGTCTGTCTTAATACCCCCAGGTTTATTCAATCTGATCATCATGCTTTCTGATACCTTGACCTCAGCTCTGCATGTTCTGATGAACCCTCCCAATATATTCAGTCCCTTTCGATGGAAACATTTGACATTTTGGTCATCATATTTGTCCCTGCTTAAGGATGTTTGAGAACTAAAGCCTCTGCTGTCCTCCTGCAAGTCTCGTACTGTTACCGAGTTCTGGTCTGAGAGGTTGCTTCATGATTTTGATGTCAGGTGTACAAATGACATGCCTTGAATAGCTCAGCTGGTTTTGAGTGAGTGGCATCTCAATAGTAGACATGATTCAGCAGTTATAAAGGCTGTTGGTGGCTGGTTCAGTGGATCAGCAGGCTCAGAAAACACCTGGAAAAAAGACCCGGAAAAAGATAGCCTCATACAACAAGCCCCTCTCCATGAACCTAGCAACCCTCGGCAACACCAGGTGACAGGATTCCAACAGCCTCTGGTCTGCCCTCAAGGCCACCATCGTCAATGCCTGCAAAAACTCAGTCACTTAACCAGGAAACTCAAGACTGGTTTGACAAGAATGCTCAGGAGATCCAAGAGCTGATAAGCTGGAAGCACATAGCATTGCTGAGTGTAAAACAGCAATCGCACTCAGAAGAGAAAAGGCAGACCTATAGTCGTCTGAAGATCAAGGTCCAACATCAACCCACAATGTAAAGAACAGGTGGTGATGGAGACAGCACTGGAGGCCCAATGAATGGCCAACAACTATGATGAGCAGGGCTGCTTCTGTGCTGTCAAGACCTCCTACAGTTCAAACACCCAAGGCCCCAGCCCACTGCTGGCCAAGGATGCAGTGACTCTTATCAAAGACAAAGAAGTCATCAAATAACTCTGCGGGTAGCACTTCAGAGAACTCCTCAACTAAGGCTCTGTCGTCAACCCAAACATCCTGAACTGCATCCCACCGCATGCAACATGCCACGAGCTCAGCAACACCCCAGGCCCGCACAATGTAGAGAAGGCATCCACCAGCTCAAGAATAACAAGGTTGCTGGAGCAGACGGTATCCCTGTGGAGGTATTGAAGTGCAAAGGCAAGGGGCTCCTGATGCAGCTACACGTCCTTGTCTGCTTTATCCGGAAAAAGGAGAGTATCCTGGGTGAGCTCCGAGATCCCACTGTTGTGAGCATTGACAAAGAAGGGAACAAGTACGACTGTGATAACTACAGGGGAATCTCCCTGCTGTTGACCATAGGAAAAGTCATTGCCAAGGTCTTCCTCAACCATCTCCTCCCTGTGGCTAAGGAACTTCTCCCAGAATCCACCGTGGCTTCTGACCACAGAGAAGCACAACAGACATCATGCGACAGCTGCAGGAAAAATGACCTTCTTCAACTTTACAGGGGTCTTTGACACCATCAAACATAAACATTACGGAGCATCCTTCTCCACTTTGGCTGCACCATGAAGTTTGGCACCATCCAATGGCTGCTCCATGATGACATGGAAGTCCTGGTAATGACAAATGGCTCCACCGTGACTCACTCTCTGTTCGGACCGATCTCAAGCAGGGTTGTGTCACGGCTCCAACAGTGTTTTTGATCTACCTCGCTGCAATGCTTCACCTCACGGCCGACAAGTTCCCCAATGGAGTGGAGCCAACCTATAGAACTAGCAGGAAATTATTCAACCTCCACCACCTTCAAGCCAAGACTAATGTCACCCCAACCAGTCGAGCTGCAGAATGCAAATGATGCGTGTGTATGTGCAAACTCAGAGGACGAACTCCAGACCATTGTCAGCACCTTTACGGAGACATATGACTTCATGGGTCTCACCCTCAACATCTGCAAGATGAAGGTTCTGCATCAGCCTGGCCCAGAAGCCCCAATCATCAAGGTCCACAGGGAGGCCTTAGAAAATATTGACCACTTCCAATACCTCAGGAGTGTCCTGTCAACCAAAGCAGACATTGATGAAAAGATCTAGCATTACCTCCAATGTGCTAGAGCAGCCTTTGGCCTCCTTAGGAGAAGGGTATTCGAGGATAACAACATCAGATCCGACACACCCAAGATCATGGTTTACAGAGCTGTGGTGGTTCCTGCCCTCCAATATGCCTCTGAGATGTGGACTGTCTACAGCAGATACCTTAAGGTGCTGGTGCAGTACTACCAAGACTGCCAGCGCAAGATCCTGTGAATCCACTGGGAAAACAGATGCACCCAACATCAGCATCGTCAACCAGGCCAACATCCTCAGCATTGAGGCACTGACGATCCCTGATTGGTTGCAATGGGGCTAGGCACCTTGTTCGCATGACCAACACGAAACTCCCCACGCAGGCGTTCCACTCCCCAGACTGAAATGGCAGGCGAGCCCCAGGTAGACAGAGGAAGCACTTCAGGTATACCCTCAAGACCTCACTGGCAAAATGCAGCATTCCCACTGACATCTGGGAATCACTGGCCTAAGACTATCCAAAGAGGAGGAGGAACATCCAGGAAGGGATCAAGCACCTCAAGACTTGCTGTCAGGACAAAGTGGAAGCCAGGCGAAAACAGCGTAGGGAATGTGCTGCTACACCCACTCACCTCTTCCCACAACCACTTTATGCCCCAAGTTAGGCAAAGTCTGTGGAAGCCACATTGGACTGTGCAGCCACCTATAGTGAGTCATCCTCATCTGCATGGGACTGCCAAGTCCCATGGAACAGCAAAGTCAGAAAACAGTTAAAACAGTCAGTAAATTGGAAACTTTGTGGCCTCCACTTGGTTTTCTGAGGAACAGATTGAGAGTACACTCAGGGAGCTCATGGGCAGAACATGAAGCCAGTTGTGTCGTTAGGAACATTTTACATGCAATATCTCTTTCTCCTGGCACAAGGACCAGATGCCCATGTCAGCAACTTGGCAAGATAAGGAAGGTAAATACATAGCTGGAAGGCTATCATTGCTAGAGTAATATTAAGCGGGAATTCAACAGTAAACAGACTATAGTGTAAACCTAGCACCAGCAGGAGCAACACCCTGAAGTGAGTACTTTAGATATTTTGCATTAAGAGGATCTTGGTGTCGCTGCACTAACACCAGTTTGGAGAGGTAAGGGACAACACTGACCTATGAAGTTGTATCATAAATGGAAATGTAGGATCCACGTAATGTGAAATGTGATGGCCCACTGAGGTGTTGGTACAGTATCCACAGCAGTCAGGGTATCAAGCTCGGCCAACTATTGCGGATTCTAATACATGGAATGCTTGAAGCATTGCAGGCAGAAGATAGTGTGCACCAGACACATCAACGGTTAGCTTCCTTGACCTTTCGGAGCAGCAGTACCTCTAAAGGCTGCAGCTGTCAGGTCAGGTAGTCACTAGCCTATTAATACTGATGGAAGGTGATCTAGTGCCAAATGGAGCATTTAACCACCTGTTGCTGATGGAAGTGACGGTGACTATTGACTTGGATATTATTTTGTTCATTTGTGGTAAGTGGGCATCACTGGCTGACCAGCATTTATTGCCTGTCCCCAGTTGCCCTTCAGAACCTGGTGGTCAGCTGCTTTCTTAAATCACTGCAGTTCACATGCTGTGAGTTGACTTACAATCCATTAGGGAATGAATTCTAGGACTTTGACGCAATGACAGTGAAGGAATGGTGACATATTTCCATGTGAGGATAGTGAGTGATAGTGAGTTGGAGGTGAACTTGAAGGTGGTGGTCTCATATATCTGCTGTCCTTGTCCTTCTAGATGGAAATGGTCATGGGTTTGGAAAGTACTGTCTGAGGATCTTTGGTGAATATCTGCAGCGCATCTTGTAGTTAGTGCACATCGGTGTTACTGAGCACTGGTGGTGAATGGAGTGGATGTTTGTGGATGTGATGCCAATTAATTAGGCTGACTTGTCCTGAATGGTGGCAAGCTTTTTGTGCGTTGTTGGAGCTGCACCTATCCAGACAAGTTGGGAGTATTCCATTGAGACAGTAGAGACAGGCACAGGAATTCCTAGAAGCCTGGTACTCCACGAAGAAAGCCATCAATGAGCACATAGAATTCGACCCCATATACACTCCACCTCGAAGAAAAACCGAAGTGAGGCAATCCAGCTCAACGGACTCCAGAGTTTAAAAACCGGGCAGGAAAACACACCGGTGCTTCATCGGAGGCTGCACTGATGTTGTTACCCAGCAGGGTAATGAAACGTCTAAGGAACACAAACCAGCTCAGCAAGCCAACCAACCACAACACCCACAACCCGAGCTACAAATCTACTCCAAAACCTTAGGAATCCTGTCTTATGCCTTGTAGATGATGGACAGGCTTTGGGGAGTCAGGAGGTGGGTTACTTGCCGTAGTATTCCTAGCCTCTGACATGCTTTTGTAGCCATTGTGTTTATGTGGCGAGTCCAGTTGAGTTACTGGTCAATAATACCCCAAGGATGTTGGTGATGGGGGATGCAGATATGGTGATACCATTGAAAGTCAATGAGGAGGTGGCTAGATTTTCTCTTATTGGTGATGGTCATTGCCTGGCACTTATGTGGCACAAATGTTATTTGCCACTTGTCAGATCAAGCCTGGATATTGTCCAGATCTTGTTTCATTTGAACATGGGCTGCTTCAGTATCTGAGAAGTCGCAAATAATGCTGAAAATTGCACAATCATCAGCATACATCCCCACTTCTGACCTTATGATGCAGGGAAGATCATTGATGAAGCAGCTGAAGATGGCTAGGCCCAGGGCACTATTCTGAAGAACCGCTGCAAAGATGTCCTGGAATTGAGATGACTGACCTCCAACAACCACAACCATCTTCCTATATGCTAGTTATGACTCCAACCATTGTTTGCCCCCGATAGTCCAATGATTCTAGTTTTGCTAGAGCTCCTTGATGTGACACTCAGTCAAATACAGTCTTGATGTCAAGGACTGTCACACTCACCTCAGAATTCAGCTCTTTGGTCCATGTTTGAACCAAGGCTGTAATGATGTCAGGAGTTGGGTGGCCCTGGCGGAACCCAAACTGGGCATCACTGAGCAGGTTATTGTTGAGCAGGTGCTGCTTGATAGCACCGTTGATGACACCTTCCATCACTTCACCGATGATCAAGATTAGACTGATGGGGCATTAAGTAGCCGGGTAGGATTTGTCCTGCTTTTTGTGTACAGGAGATACCTGGGCAATTTTCCATGTCGGGCAGATGCCAGTGTTGTAACTGTACTGGAAGAGCTTGGCTAGGGGAGGGCAAATTCTGGAGCACATGTCCTCAGTACAATTGCCAGAATGTTGTCAAGGCCAGTAGTTTGCGTCCAATAGTTTCTTGATTTCATGTGATGTGAATGGAATTGGCTGAAGACTGGCATTTGTGATGCTGGGGACAACTGGAGGAGGTGTGATGCATCATTCAAGCTGCATTTCTGGCTGAAGATTTGCTGTGAATGCTTCAGCCTTGTCTTTTGCACTCATGTGCGGGCTCTTCTATCGTTGAGGATGGAGATATTTGTGGAGTCTCTTCCTCCAGTGAGATATTTAATTGTCCTCCATTATTCATGACTGGATATGGCAGGACTGCAGACTTTAAGTCTGACCTGTTTCTTGTGTGATTGCTTGGCTCTGTCTATCACTTGCTACTATGCTGTTTGGCATGCAAGTAGTCCTGTTTGGTAGCTTCATCAAGTTGACATCATTATTAGGTATCTGTGGTGCTGCTGCTGTACTTTCCATTTAACAAGGCTTGATCCCCTGGCTTGATGGTAATGGTTGAGTGGGTGAAATGCCAGGCCATGAAGGTGCAGATTGTGCTGGAATACAATTCTGCTGCTGTTGATGGCCCACAATGCCTCATGGATGCCCAGTCTTGAGTTGCTAGATCTGTTCAAAGTCTGTCCCATTTAGCATGGTGATCATGCCATGCAACATGATGGAGATTATTTTCAATCTGAAGGCTTTAATGGGTCTGTCTTCAAATCTAACTTTAAGAATTTTCTGAATGATATTGGGATATCATGCAGCTAACCAAAAATGATGTAAATAAGGGGATGAAATAGTCAATCTTCTTTGTTGCTTTTGTCCTGGCTACCTTACTGAGCTTCTGCTATACAATGGTAGTTTGCCTATTACAGCTGATCACAGCCCAATTGACTGGATTCAGCAAAAGGTGAAGTTGAAGATATTTATCATTTGATAATTTTTTGATACTTCACTTGTCACCACTGATGAGATGTTGCAGAATTTCAATTTCACCCATCTGAGATCTAGGAATAGCTCAGATTAAAAATATTCATGCTTGCTTTCAAATCACTTCATGGCCTTGCTCCTCCCTACCTCAGACATTTCTTTTTGCCCTGTAATCATCAAGATCTCTGTATTCCTTCAGTTCTTGGTTTTTGCACAATCCCAGCTCACTTCCCTTCTCTATTGGTGTCTATGGGCAAAATCTTCCCAGCCCCTGAACAACTTGGGCTATGGAGAAAAATTTGGGAAAACCAGATAAAACGTTAAGAGAGGCCTTCTGTTTTCAATTGTTTTCAAATTTCAAATTTGCTCTGATAACATAGCCACCTGCCTCTCCTTCTGTAAGACACACTTTAAAATGTTCTTACACTGTACCATGTCCAATTTTGATTGAGATCACTTCCTTGAAACCACATAGGGCATTTTACTTCATTAAAGGTGCTAATACAAAGATCTCACCCAGTCATGAATCTGCCACTATTGCAACAAATTGGCCTCTTGTTTAAGATTTGAATTTTCAACCACAGGTCAGGGGCACAGCATCAGGAAAAGTCCCAAATTTACAAATCAGACTCCAGAGTAACTGCTCCAGCTGTCTGATTTTGGCTCTGTGGGCGCTGTGAGTGGGCAGGTTTAAACCGATCACCCTCGGAAACAGAGACATGGGGTGCAGAAACAGGCTTTCTGAAAGGCTGGCCTTGGTGAACCGGCACTTGTAAGACAAAAGGAACATAAAACAGCCCTCCAGCCCTTGCCCCCTCACAACCGCCTGCTTCTTCAGATAGGGAATGAGGAACATTTATACATGCCGCAAACGTCAAAACTTGCAAGTATTACAGCCAGCTATACTGTATATATATTGTGCAGGAAGATCAAGCAAGATTCTGCGCACAATGAACACTTTGGAAACACTGCATTCGTCTCTCCAAATGTCTGTCACTATTTATTCAATGGCCATTACAGCAAGTTATTTGTCCAACTATAATGTTAGAAGTTTTGCACATACTACACGCTTACTGCAAGTGAACATTCACTCCTGGTAACAACTTTATGTCACACTATTTCCTTCACACCAATTTTCAATGTGTTTTTGTCACATTTAAATGTATCTATTATACTTAAACCCTATTGAATTGACAAAGTAACTAAGGCAGGGGTATCTGCTCATTACATTTCACAAAATGTTATATTCCTTGAAATCCATAAATTATACAAATTATTACAACATTCTAGTGTAAAATGACAGCTTCTGGCCTGAAGCTACATCTGCAAGGAGTTTATTTTTTATTCATTCAGTGGATGTGGGAGTCATTGGCTGGGCCAAAGTTTATTGCTTATCCATAATTCCCCTTGACAATGTGGAGTGAGCCACATTTTTCAACTGGCACAATCCATTTGGTACAGGTATTTCCAAGTCAGTTTGGTGAGTGATTTAGAGGGGAATGTGCAGATGGTGATGTTCTGTGTATCATCTGCCCTTGTCCTTCAAAATCGTATTGGTCTGGGGTTTGGAAGGTGCTAAGGACCCATGTTGAATTTATGTAGATGGTACACTGTTGCTACTGAGTGTCAGTAGTGGAGACAGCAAATGTCTGTGGACTTTGTGCCAATCAAGTAGCTTGTTTTGTGCTGGATGGAGCCAAACTTCTTGACTGTCAATGAAGCTGCACTCAACTAGACAAGTGGGAGGTTTCCAACTTATTCATTGTGCTTTAAAGATGGTTGGCAGGCTTTGGGGAGTCAAGAGGTGAGATACTTACTCCTGGATTCCTAGTCTCTGACCTGTTTTTGTAGCAGTAGTATTTCTATAGCTAGTTCAATTTCTGATCAGTAGTGACCCCAGAAAGTTGTCAGTAAGAGATTCAGTGTCTTGTTTCATCTTGGTGTATATGTATGTGTATGGGATTTTTAAAAAAAGAGGTAGAGTTTATGTTAATAGAGAACTATAAGTTAACAATTCATGTTTCTTTTCAGCCTCCCGATTAAACAATCTGTTTGTAGTAAATAGCCATTTTCTTTTTTAGAGAGACTTGTATGTGTTTTCTTTTAACCTAGGTTCGACAGTCAGGTAAATTGGGGACTTTGGATAGTTCCATTAAATCTTTTTCACATTTGTGATTGACATAGGTAACAGTGGGGCTCAATTTCTAGTGCACTAACCCAATGAGTCATGATTTAGCCCAAGCCTGGATATTGTCCAGGTCTTTTTGCATTTGCAAATGGACTGATTTAGTATCTGAGGTGTTCCTAATGGCTCTGAACATTGTACAGTTATCAGCGAACATTCCCACTTCTGACCTTACGATGAAGAGAAGTTCACTCATGAAGCAGGTGATAATGGTTGGGCCTAGAACGCAACCCTGAAGAACCCCTGTGGTAACCACAATCAATTCAATGAGGCGAGTCTTCCCTCGATTCCCATTGACACCAGCTTCACAAGAGCTTCTGGATTCTACACTCTGTAAAATCTGCCTTGCTGTAAAGGCCAGTGACTCTCACCTTCCCTTTTGATTTCAGCTCTTTAGTTCTTGTTTGAGCCAAGGCTGTAATAGGGTCAAGAGTTGAGTGGCCTTGACAGGACCCAAACTGAGCATCAGTGAACAGGTTATTGCTAAGCAAGTGCTGCAAATAGTATGACTGATGACACCTTCCATCATTTTACTGATGATTGATAGCAGATTAATCATCAGTAATGGTGTTATTTGGTCTGGTTAGGTTTTTTTCCTGCTTTTTGTGTACAGGATAAAACTGGTCAGGTTTTCGTATTGTAAGGTAGATGCCAGTGTTGGAGCTATGCTGGAACAGTTTAGCTAGGAGCACACGTATTCAGTACTTTTGCTGAAATACTGTCAGGGTATGTAGCCTTGGCAGCATCCAATGCCTTCAGCCATTTCTGGCGTGAATCAAATCAGTTGAAAACTGGCATCTGTGATGCAGATTCCTCTGGAAGAAAATTGCATGGGCACAGTCCTTAAGTTTTTGTCCATCAGTTATCTAAGGGTTAAGATTGCATGCCTGGACCATAGGAGGAGAAAGTTCACATAATTATAAGCAGGCCCGTTTTCCAGAATATAGGGACCAGGTCTTTCAAACTCCAGGTACTTGGAAACTGAAAAGTATGCATTAAGGCTCCTGGAACTTCTGATGCACTGACCAGGTGATAATTACCCGGAGAGTTTAAACTTTAAATTAACAATTACCCAACAACTAGAGCTCTCCACAAAGATCCCAAATTTTAAGTTAGAGTCAGATACTTCAGAGGGTTCCAACTTACTTACTTGACAGTTAGCCAGGAAAAGGTTAGTTGAACTAAAACCTGCTCTGACTCTTGGCTGACTGGAAAACTGATCACTATATGCCAGTCACACACATGAACCCATTCCCCACACACTGAAACCTGAATCAATTTACCATCCTCCCAATATCCACCCACAATCCCTCATACCTTAATGAATACTTTTCTTTGGTATTCACAACTAAGAGAGACCTAGTTGTAGAGGAGGACAGTGTGAAACAGGCTGGTAGGCTAGAGGAGGTTAGTAAGGAAGATGTACTAGGAATTTTGAGGAACTTGAAGATAGATAAGTCCCCTGGGCCTGATGAGATTTATCCAAGGATTCTATGGGAAGCGAGGGAAGAGATCACAGGACCTTTGGTGACGATGTTTTCATCCTCACTGTCCACGGGTATAGTGCTGAAAGATTGGAGAGAGGCAAACGTCATTCCCTTGTTCAAAAAAGGGAATATGGATAACCCCAGAAATTACAGGCCAGTTAGTCTTACGTCAGTGGTGGGCAAATTACTGGAAAGGGCTCTGAGAGATAGGATTTATGATCACTTGGAAAGGCACAGTTTGGTTCGTGATAGTCATCATGGATTTGTGAGGGATAGATCATGCCTCACAAACCTTATTGAATTCTTTGAAGAGGTGACCAAACATGTGGCTGAAGGTAGAGTAGTGGATGTGGTATACATGGATTTAAGTAAGGTGTTTGATGTGGCTCCCCATGGTAGGCTCATGCAGAAGGTAAGGAGGCATGGGATAGGGGGAAATGTGGCAGATTGGATTCAGAATTGGCTGACCCTTAGAAGACAAAGGGCGGTAGTGGATGGATAATATTCAACATGGTGCTCAGTTACGAGTGGTGTACTACGAGGATCTGTTCTGGGTCCTCTTCTATTTGTGATTTTTGTAAATGATTTGGATGAAGGAGTGGAAGGGTGGATTAGTAAGTTCGCGGATGATATGAAGGTGGGTCGAGTTGTGGATAGTGCGGAGGGCTGTTCTAGGTTACAAAGGGACATTGATAGGACGCAGAGCTGGGCTGAGAAGTGGCAGATGGGGTTTAATCCTGAAAAGTGTGAGGTGATTCATTTTGGAAGGACAAACTTGAAAGCAGAATACAGGGTTAACGGAAAGATTCTTGGCAGTATGGAGGAGCAGAGGGATCTTGGGGTTCATGTCCACAGTTCTCTGAAAGCTGCCACCCAGGTGGATAGAGTTGTTAAGAAGGCGTATGGTGTGTTAGCTTTCATTAATAGAGGGATTGAGTTCAAGAGTCGTGAAGTTATGCTCCAGCTAGACAAAAGCCTGGTTTGGCCACATCTGGAGTATTGTGTCCAGTTCTGGTCACCTCATTACAGGAAAGATGTAGAAGCGTTGGAAAAGGTGAAGAGGAGATTTACCAGGATGTTGCCTGGAATGGAGGGAAGGTCTTACGTGGAAAGGTTGAGAGAGCTAGGGCTTTTCTCTTTAGAATGATGAAGGATGAGAGGTGACTTGATAGAGGTGTACAAAATGATCAGAGGTGTAGATAGAGTGGACAGCCAGAGACTTTTTCCTAGGGTGGAGGTAGCTATTACGAGGGGCATAGTTTTAAAGTGAATGGCGTTAGATATAGGGGAGACGTCAGAGGTAGGTTCTTTACTCAGAGAGTGGTCAGGACATGGAATGCATTGCCGGAGAGGGTAGTGGAATCGGCCTCATTAGGGGCATTTAAACGGCTATTAGATAGGCATATGGATGATAGTATAAGGTAGGGGTGGAGGTTAGATAGACCTTAGGATTAGGGTAAAAGTTCAGCAAAACATCGTGGGCCAAAGGGCCCATACTGTGCTGTACTCTTCTGTGTTCTATGTTCTACGTTCTATACCTAGTTCCCCCAACCAGACAGCAGGGTACCCAACCCGTTCCCCAAATACCCAAATGCTACCACCTGATCCGACCCCTGCACTTTCATGCACTTGCCAGGCACGTGTACCCTTCTTACTGACCTTCCACCGTACACCCCTCACTCACTTGAATGACATCCTATCGCCTCAGACACTTATATGCCACTTTATTTCATCACCCACATGCCATCCTACCTTTTCACTAATTCAATTGTCACCTGTACATCCCACATACCTGCCAGCTTACTCCCTTATTAATCTGCTACCCCACTCCTTCAACCACCTGTCACCATACTCATTTCCCCATATCAATTTTATCTCACCCACTCATCCCCTAAAACCTTATTCCCTTACCTCCCTGGCATCTTACCACTTTACCCATCAGCTACCGTGCCTCTGTAACCACCCACCCCACTCCTTTCCAACCAACCAGCCACCATACCATCTCACCCACTTACATTATACACTTACTTTCTCTCAGTGGCTGTCAACTAGGCTTTGGAATCTTTAAACACTTCACTTACTGAAAAATAGCAATTATTGCGGAAGAAAAGAGGTTATGACTCTGATTCACTCTAATGCTGTCTGCGTTGGTTCACTGAACTACATCAGGAGTCAGGCGTGAAAAATCCAGGGAAGATAAAACGACAGCTCTTTGTTTGATCTGAGTTGGAAATAGGGATTCTAATCCAAATCAGAAGATTCGGGCCTTGGAGATGATCAGAAGAAGAAGGTATTCCAAGTGTGATGGTTACTACAGAATGTTAGGAGCAGCAGAAGTTTGACTATCCAAAATAAACCAGACATCCTACATACATTAGTGGGATTAATTAAGAGGAGTCCCTGAGAGACCACTTTCACTAAAATAGCTCTGAGATGGGCTGTATTCAGTGTTTCAGTGCTCCAAACATGCATTGCTCAACATTATCATTTAATGTAAATAATAGAAGATGGGTATGGGGTCAAAAGAAATATTTCCATTGGTCCTACTAATGAAGGATCTGTCATCCCCATAATAATATGCCGTAATTTAAATTTCTTCCCAAAATTAGTCTGTCTTGAGTTTCTGATACAAATAGAAAGAAACTAATGCAGCTGTGCCATAATTCAAACTTCCGCATTTTCACTCAACCCTATTCCCAGTAAATTACTAGTAACTCAATGCCCCTTCCTGGCTCCACGTTAAATGATATTTTAAGAGGCTTACTCTCCTCAAGGTACAGTTCTCCTCGCTTTCCAAACCATAGTTATCACTCCCACTAAAACAGCACATATCTTATCCATTTATACTTATTAACTACAACTCATCTGCAAGCTCCCCTTCCTTTCCAATATTTTTGACTATGTTTTTTGCTTCCCAGACATGACAATGTGTTTATAACTGAGGAATTACATTTTTTGTTCCCATGGCCTTTTCATTATCATTCTCTTGTCTTCTTCAAGCTGTGTGCAGCCTTTAACACAGTTGACCATGCCATCTTCCGTCAAAGTCTCTCTTTTTTATTAAGCTCCATGCAACTGCCTTTGCTCCATTCTACTATTACCTATCCGATCATATCAAAGCCAATTCCATCATGGCTGCACATTCCACTCACTCATCTTTTCCTCTGGAGACCCGTCAGAATATATACTTGGCTCCTTTGTCTTCTTCATCTACATGCTGTTCACTTGTATAATCGTCAGTATCTGGACATACACTAATAAGACACACCTCTACCTCTGCACCATTTCATTAAACCTGAACTCGCTGGCAGTGTGATAGTAACAACCTTCTCATCTGACTGCCTCTGTCCAACTAACTAAAACTGTCAATTCAGTAATTCTTGAATTGCTCTGAGTGACTTATTGAAAAGCTTGCAACCCATCTAACCTTATACCTAGATAGGCCTGAATGTAACTAATATTTGAAACTGTCAACGGTAGAAACCCCCTATTTCCTGAATGTTACAACATTCACAGAATGCTGGCTTACATAACACAATTGGATATATATGACAAAGATCCTTTCTATTTAATGTTGCCAAGAAGACTTATTTTCTGAAAGATTGCAGAAAAAAAGCATGTATTTCAAGTTTTGTGAGCATACTAGAGTAATTTCTTTAAGAGGCCATTGATTGTTTGCTGTGGACATGGTTTTTTTTTAAACAAGGCTTTTTAGAAATGTCATGAACGATGAAAACAGCTTGTTTTGGTATGGACATGCTGGGGTTGTTTTGAATAGTGACTGGCTTGGTTACATTTTTTTTAACTTGTTCAGTTGGAGGAAGCCTGCTAAGAATGAGCAGTGTTATGGAAATCCTGCTAAGAATCAGCAAAGTTGGCAGAAAGCAAGTTTAAAACTATCTGAGCTGGAGGAAAGCCTGCTAATAATCAGCTGAATAGGACAAAAGCTTGCAATAAGCCATCTGCTCAACTGATCCAGCCTATTTCTGTAAAGAAAATCCGCTTCAGCAATTCAGGGTAAAAATTTATTGGTACTTTTGAAAAAGTGATTGAAAGAACATTCTAAGTTTATATTTCCTGAGTGAGCTGAGTCTATGACAATTTTTGTGACAAGCACAAAAACAGAAATTGATGGAAAAGCTCAGCAGGTCTGGTGAAGAGAAATCAGAGTTACCGTTTTGGGTCCGGTGAGCCTTCCTCAGAACTAGACCCGAAACGTTAACTCTGATTTCTGTTCACAGATGCTGCCAGACCTGCTGAGCTATTCCAGCAATTTTTGCTTCTGTTTCTGATTTTCAGCATCTGCTGTTCTTTCAGTTTTTATTTAGTATGTGACGAGTAACTTGATTACATGTGCAAGAACATCTGAGCAGCAGATTCCAAAGCTGTTCTTGATTGTTTTGCATTCAAAATGATCCATTAGATAATGCGTTTTGCTTTGTCAGAAAGCCAAGCTGTACAGGGAAATCTTTTTTCTCTTTTCCTGAAAATTATGTCTACCTCGGGATAAGTATTTGTACTTTGATATTACTCACTATGTATATTAATCAATTATTGCATCTTTATTGAATAAACAAAATAATAATAAACACAATTATAGAACTGCTTTACAGACCTTCATAGAATAGAGTAGAATCCCTACAGTGTGGAAACAGGCCCTTCGGCCCAACAAGTCCACACTGAACCTCAAAGCATCCCACCCAGACCCACCCCACTATAACCCACCTAATCTACACATTCCTGAACACTACGGGCAATTTAGCATGGCCAATCCACCTAGCATGCACATCTTTAGACTGTGGGAGGAAACTGGAGCACCCGGAGGAAACCCACACAGACACGGGGAGAATGTGCAAACTCCACACTGACAGTCGCCTGAGGGTGGAATCAAACCCAGGTCCCTGGTGCTGTGAGGCAGCAGTGCTAACCACTGAGCCACCATGCCACCCTGAGTGACAGTAGTAGAGCATGACCCTTGGTGGGAGGTGGATACAGTATGAGAGGATGAGATGGTGGCACTTGCACCTGCACAGTAGAGAAGATTATTGCGCTTCTTTCTACACTGCAGTGCATTCCTCCAAATGGTCTATTTGTTTAAAATGTGATGTAGATATAGTATTTACTTGACCATCTTAGTAACTAGCAAAAGTAATCCTATTTTCTATTGCAATCCATGGAGTAGCGGAACTAAATGATGGGGCACTCCTTTGGCCGTGGTTGTAATAATGTTTAAAAAATGGAATCTAACAAATACTTAAATTTTGAAAGTAGGGAATTTAAATTATAAACATGGGCAATGCAGTGCCAGCTAAAATCTTGAAGATATCAGATCATCTCCTGTTACTTTAAAGTATGAAGAGATGAGATAAGCCTGTGTTCATAAACCATGAGTTTACGATGGAATTTGTTACGGTTTCATGTCTTCACCTTTGCGTCACACTGCAGTGTAGGGGAGGCATGATATTATGCTAACTTCACTTCAGAATCGAATTTACGATTTCTTCGGCCCAATAGTGATGACAATATAATCAGGGTTAAAATAAAAGGGAATATCTATGAAAAGAAATTAAACACATTCAATACAACTTAGTTTTGCCATATATTTGCTAACTTATCTACTCCATGTAAAGTATTTTATGCCAGCTCTAAGTGTGCAGCAGCAATGGACTCTGTCAGATATTTCCTTTTATCGGAGTTGAGGCATAGAAGCAGCTAAACCTTTCTTTAAGTTCCATGATTTTAACAGTAGTAGCAAAAGCAAAACTGTCTCCATGTTCCTTACACGCTTAAGGGCATCAAGAAGAACTCAATTTATCTTCACACTAATTCTCAGGCTTTAAGAGTATGTGAATTAATTTGCATATTCCATGTCAGCTCAAACGTCACAGCATTTGCTGAAGCTTTCTCCACATTTCAAATCTTCCTAGGTGTATTTATTTACACATTTTGGTCTCTTAGGGAATTGAATGAGATGGAAAGTGGGCACAAAAAGTTGAGTTGAAGGCAAAGATTATATTGAAAGGTGAAACAGGCTCAATGGTCCATTCTGCCACTCACTTCTGTTTACTTACAGTTACAGCTGCAGAATTATAGCAGTAGCTGAATCTGTTTCCACAGTTCCCAACAATCTGAAGTTGGAACAGTAGCTATAACCTCATTCTGTACTGGCTCCTAGACAATGACAATGTCTTGAGTTATAACAAAGCTGAAAATACGTAGATACCATACCACCCTCAGTGGTATAGCACTATCTGCAACTTCTTCAATAATTCTACAACAGCCCCAGAGGTTTCAAAGGAGCAAAACATATCTTCATAGTAGTATCAATCACAGAAAAGATTACATCAGCTGAATCTATGTCCTCATTGAATACCAGCTATACGGATATATCAGTAATTGAATCAATTTTGACACTCATACCAATGCAGAAACAAAATAAGATAAATGCTGGGTATCGGAAATGAAAACGGAAAATTGTGGCGTTATTCAACAGGTCAGTTAGTATAGCTCATGGGCCAGATTTCCATTTCAGAGATCAGTAACTCAAGGCTCCTTATACCCTCCATGTCAACTTCTGCCCCCAAGCCATCCCATGCCAACTTCACACCAACTCATGAACCCCGGCCAAACCCACGCTTCCTATAGTCCCCATGCCAACTTAAATCCGATTCCTGTTGAACTATGCACAATATCACCACCAAGTCATTTTTAGCCTTTGTGCCGACTTACTGCAAACACATACCTCCCCTAAGGCCCATATACTCTCCATGCCAAACCACCCATTAACTATTACAAGCAGACCTCAGGCGTCATGTTGAGATGAAACAAAATAAAATCTAAATATCTGTTACAGCCTTTACTATAATACAACACAAACTCATTCATGAAAGCTGGTTCAAAACTTTTAAAATTCCTCAAGTACTTAGTCCCTTATTAAAGTAAACAGACTTCATAACCCCACTTCAAAGACAGCTAACCCTTTAATAACTTATTTTAGCTGTCCATCAAACTGTGAACAAGGACTCCAGCTGAGATAATTAGTTGTGAAAAGCAAGCAAGCATTAACAATGACATAATGATAGCCCTTGGGCAAATGTCAACAAATAGCTATTGTAACTGCTAGACAGTAGTTTCTAAACCTCTCATTGATGCAGGCAGCCTATGTTGTAATTTTAAATTTAAATAACCTCACAGTTTGAATTTTTCTTTACCACATACTGACATAGGTGAGATGTTTTTGCTTCAGTCTTCAGTGGTTGGGTTGTAAATAACTTGACAGCTTGACAATTCTACAAACCTTTTCCACCCTTCACAAATACTTAAGTAGAACATAAACAATCCTGATTTGTCACACAGTGGGTGGAGACCCTACTCTATTTGAATTTAGCAATGAGTTAAAATGGACTACTGCATTTTGTATTTCACCTATGTGTGAATCCTACCTCCTTGCCCACCTGGCAAACCTGAATCTGTTAGAAATGGGAAGAGATGTCTGGATCTGGGGTCCCCCTTGTTGGGGTGACCTGTACCTGGTCATGTAAGGTGACTTGTATCTGACCACACGAAGCAGCCCATGCCTGCTTACAAGATGGCAGACAGAGGCTCAGCAAAACTAAGCAGCATGCTCACACAGTAAAATACAATTGTACCTTTGAACAGATCTGCTAGAAGGTCAGTAAAAGAATGCTGTATGTTCCCATCCAAGACAGTTCTGACAAAGGGATGCCTTAGGACAGATAAATAACCAATTCTATTAATGAAAGGATGATTGTCCCAGTAAATAAATAAGATCAGGTGCTAGATTAAGCCCCTAAGCAGCTGCAGGGACAACAGCTAAAGTTATTTTGTAGTAAATAGTTGCTGCTTTGAAGCTACCTGCAATATTAAATAGGTTCTAATTAAAAATACTTTAATCATAGAAGTTGGTTTCAATATATAACCAAAATATAACATAAGCATTAAAATAAAATTTAAACCTAGATGTGACGGTTAATTAGCCTTAGGAGATGCCTTCTTATGCCCTGAACAAGACAGATTGCTCACAACCCATAAATTACAAAATGCGAACAGTAGAAGTAGTTATGTAACGTTATACTTTATAATTAACTTTACAACAGAAATTAACCTTATAGTGATTAGTTAAAAGTAACTGACTTTTTATTTTAACATTATGTAATTGGGACAGTGTGAAGTATTAAAGGAACGGCTGAATTTGATAAAATAAAGCACATGTAGTACAATGAATAACAGAAATCACACGGTCCTGAGAGATAAGAAGACTGAGACAGATCTGAAGGAGTGTAGTCAATAAGCTTTTGAAATGTGAATGAATAGGATACATAGAAAGATCCCAAGGCCTAGAGACTATAAACGCCATAAGACCATTTGAATCTGGGGCCGTCCATAGGAATTTCCTTCATTGATTAGGTGAGCATGGGATTGGGAGAACGGATTAAGAAGGAAGGGCAGTGACTACACTGTACTTGATCATTGTAACAAAATGTATAAAATGCTATATTTTCACTGTAAAAATCAGAGTGTGTCATTGATCTCCCTTTTGATTTGGGGAAATTCTTTGGCCCTCTCCCTGCACCAACCGGTTTCTGCTTGAATAAACATCTTCCACTTGCCTGAACCCTGCCAGACTCCTGAGTTTTTGTTCCCAGTCAAGGGGTATGCTCTTACATTATTCAACATTTTTAAAGGTTTACAGAGTTCCCATAACACTGAAAATCTGGCCCACTTAAGATGTCTTCGATGACCTGATCAAAAGTAATCCCCAGGTCTTTCATGCTTTTTTAAAAAGTATAACTGGACAGGTGGCTAAAGTATTAAAAAGCAATTACTAATCCCAGACTTTCAACACAAGGACTGTAATTTTCTCATCCTGGGTCAGGATGAAATGGTGGCAGGATGGCATACAAAATGACCACCAAGCAGTGAGGCTGGAGATCTGACCTTTATTTCTACCCTTCACCATTTTACACAGAGGAGGAAAACATACAGGTGGCAAACCAGGCTGTGCCTATTAAAGTAGCAAGCAAGCTCATTAAGGCCACAATAAAAGAACCAATTACAGACCACATTCAATTTTCCAGGAAAAGCCTCATGGAGCAATGGTAACATCCCTACCTGATCAAGTCCCAAACGCCCAGGGCATGTATCACAGCATGTCGGAGCAGGTTGATTAAGATAACTACAAAAGTTCCATGAATCAGACAGGAATCATCTGCCATCAGGTGTGAACGGTAATACAGCTATTGGGAAGGAGGCAAGGAAAATCTTTGAAACTTTTATATTGTTTGAACCGACAGCAAGGGCTTATTATACACACTGAAAAGATGCAATCGCTCAGCAATGGAGGGTGGAGAAGTAGGGGTAAGGTCCCTGCTATTGCATAATAAGGATTACTTCTCAACAGAAGTGATGACTTGCAAATCTCTACATCCAATTCGTGTGTTTTCCATGTTTACATTAATGACATAAATCGCTGGTAAAGGGTGACCAAAATTTTGGAATGGCACCTTTCCTGCTGGATTCTTCAAACCAAGTACCGCAGAGCAATGCTCCACAGTCAAGACTCAAAGTCCTGAATTTGTTCAAGGGTAATCATGGAATCCCTACAGTGCAGAAAGAGGTCATTCAGCCCATTGAGTCTACAACGACCCTCCAAAGACACCCCTGCCCCCGCAAATCCCCATAACCCCGCATTAACCATGGCTAATCCACCCAGCCTGCACATCCTTGGGCCCTATGGAGTAATTTAGCATGGCTAATCCACCTAACCTGCACATCTTTGAACTGTTTTGAGGAAACTGGAGCACCCTGTGGAAATCTACGCAGACATGTGGAGAACATGCAAATTCCACACAGACGGTCACCCAAGGCTGGAATGGAACCCAATTCCATGGTGTTGTGAGATAGCAATGCTAACCAGTGTGCCATTGTGTGTAGTCCACATGAATGATTTTTATTTATTTTTAAGGTAACACTTCTTCCCAAAAATATACTTTACCTATATAAACGTACTATGTAATTGTGGGTTCTTAGATTTAGGATTTAAATCACTTAATCTAGCCATTTGTAGAAACACAAATATTCTGTTAGGCTAACAAAGGAAAAAGGCCATTTTGTATTAATACAGGATGCATGATTATGGCGTGCTTAACAAACTCAAAACACTAAATAGCTTAGTTATCAGCTAGCAACTGTATTAGAAGACGCATTTCAATTATACTGTGATTCAAGAGTGATAAATTAATAAGTAATCAGTAGCAAATAATTTGTAATTTTTTAATTAATTTTTACTAAAAATTAGTAACTGTTTGACACTTAAAATGGACTTTCTTCATACTGAGAGACAGACAGGCTATGGAATGCAAGAGAACATGATGCCTCCACTTCTAATAAACTAAATATTGTCCTCTTTACAAAAGACAGCCATACATATCCATTCTAAATGATAAGGCTGTCATTCTCAGATGCTTCATTTTCTTATGTTTAAGATAATTGAAGACAGAAAAGATCCAAATAAATAATAAATTATCACATTATGAGCAAATTGGATTCAAACAACTTTTAACTGCAAGGGGCATTAATTCCTAAGGAACTATGAAATAAGGGTTTTGAGCAGTAAGCTTTGTGCATATATGTAGAGATTCTTAGAATAATTGAGGGTAGTGGGCTGGGCATGCATCAGCACTGGAAGATTTTTAAAGCAGTGTAAAGATGGTGACAGTTAGTCAGGGGCTGTTCCGCCCAGGTTTAACAGTTTTTAAATGTTAGTCCAGGATTTTTTCTGTCAGTGTGAAAACTTGCAGGTATTTTGTCTTGAGGTAGGAAGACATATCTTGTCCAAAAGACAGATTTTGGTTTGATTTGATGTATTGTAATGTGTACCTAGGAACAGTGAAAAGCGTTGTTTGCAAGCAGAAAGGCAGGTCATAGTACGCAAGGACATACAGATTATAGGGTGCTTGGACTGAACCATCCGGGTTACACTGCAGAGGAGGTACATGAAGCAAGATCAACATTCAGTTTGAAGTCTGTCTTGTATTGCTGGTAAGTATAATTTTTGTGGTTTGTGTTTGTTATTTAAGTAGTTCTTAGCTGTGAGAAGAGTGTATTGTCTTTCTCGGTTATACGTAATAAAATCTGGTATTATTCATTAACTCAGTGTTAGTCTGTCAATATATATGTATTTCTGAGAAGTGGGAAAATTTAACTATTTGGACATCGCTGGGTTGAAGAAGCCTTATCATGTGATTTCTTGGAAGAAGTCAAGAGTTAAGGAAACACTGGCTATTTGCTATTTATTGTAAAAATAAATTTTTTGGAAAAGTACTCAGCATGAAGCTTTTGAAAGAGAGATGAGATTACTTTTGTGGCTTTAACTGTGAAACAAACATATACTGGGTTTTGGAAGCCATCTTGAGGGTTATCTAGCAAGAGTGTCTGGAATTTTAGTTTTGTTTTGCCACAAACTTGGGAGGTGGTCAGTTTTGGACGGATGTGTAAGGAAGCAGTGATATCTCTTTCTCTTTCTCAGTGAGTAAAAGATAACTCTCAAAGAAAACTAGCTGAAGATCTATTTCAATGAAGTCAGAGATAAAAGGTATTGCAGATGCTGGAGAATCCGAGATAACAAGCATGGGGCTGGATGAACACAGCAGGTCAAGCAGCATCATAGGAGCAGGAAAACTTGACGTTTCGGGCCTAGACCCTTCATCAGAAATGGGGGAGGGGAAGACGGTTCTGAAATAAATAGGGAGAGAGGGGGAGGCGGATAGAGGATGGATAGAGGAGAGGATAGGTGGAGAGGAGGCAGACAAGTCGAAGAGGCGGGGATGGAGCCCGTAAAGGTGAGTGTAGGTAGGGGGGTAGGGAGGAGATAGGTCAGTCCAGGGAGGACGGACAGGTCAAGGGGGCGGGATGATGTTAGTAGATAGGAGATGGGGGTGTGGCTTGAGGTGAGAGGAGAAACAGGTTAGGGAGGTGGAGATGAGCTGGGCTGTTTTTGGGATGTGGTTGGGGGAGGGGAGATTTTGAAGCTTGTGAAATCCACATTGATGCCATTGGGCTGCAGGGTTCCCAGGCTGAATATGATTTGCTGTTCCTGCAGCCTTCGGGTGGCATTGCAGGAGGCCCAGGATGGACATGTCGTCTGAGGAATGGGAGGGGGAGTTGAAATGGTTCGCGACTGGGAGGTGCAGTTGTTTGTTGTGAACTGAGCGCAGGTGTTCTGCAAAGCGGACCCCAAGCCTCCGCTTGGTTTCCCCGATGTAGAGGAAGCCACAACTGGTACAGCAGATGCAGTATACCACATTGGCAGATGAACATCTGCCTGATGTGGAAAGTCTTCTTGGGGCCTGGGATTGGGGTGAGGGAGGAGGTGTGGGGGCAGGTGTAGCACTTCCTGCGGTTACAGAGAAAAGTGCCGGGTGTGGTAGGGCTGGAGGGGAGTGTGGAGCGGACAAGGGAGTCGCGGAGGGAGTGGTCCCTCCGGAAGGCAGATAAAGGTGGGGAGGGAAAAGCGTCTTTGGTGGTGGGGTTTGATTGCAGATGGCGGAAGTGTCGGAGG
>JAHRHZ010000029.1:4001251-4126349 GCA_024137785.1 Ginglymostoma cirratum | reverse complement strand
GCACTTCCTGCGGTTACAGGGAAAAGTGCCGGGTGTGGTAGGGCTGGAGGGGAGTGTGGAGCGGACAAGGGAGTCGCGGAGGGAGTGGTCCCTCCGGAAGGCAGATAAAGGTGGGGAGGGAAAAACGTCTTTGGTGGTGGGGTTTGATTGCAGATGGCGGAAGTGTCGGAGGATGATGCGTTGGATCCGGAGGTTGGTGGGGTGTGAGAACGAGGGGGATTCTTTTTTGATTATTATTGCAGGGACGGGACGTGAGGGATGTGTTCCGGGAAATGCGGGAGACACGGTCGAGGGCGTTCTCAACCACTGTGGGGGGGACATTGCGGTCCTTGAAGAATGAGGACATTTGAGATGTGCGGGAGTGGAATGTCTCATCCTGGGAGCAGATGCGGCGGAGGCGAAGGAATTGGGAATAGGGGATGGCATTTTTGCAGGAAGGTGGGTGGGAGGAGGTGTATTCCAGGTAGCTGTGGGAGTCAGTGGGCTTGAAATGGACATCGGTTTCTAGGTGGTTACCCGAGATGGAGACAGAGAGGTCCAGGAAGGAGAGAGAAGTGTTGGAGATGGTCCAGGTGAACTTCAGGTTGGGGTGGAAGGTGTTGGTGAAGTGGATGAACTGTTCGAGCTCCTCGTGGGAGCACGAGGCGGCGCCGATGCAGAGAGGTCGAGGAAGGAGATGGTCCAGGTGAATGGCATCAATGTGGATTTCACAAGCTTCAAAATCTCCCCTCCCCCAACCACATCCCAAAACCAGCCCAGCTCATCTCCACCTCCCTAACCTGTTTTTCCTCTCACCTCAAGCCACACCCCCATCTCCTATCTACTAACATCATCCCGCCCCCTTGACCTGTCCGTCCTCCCTGGACTGACCTATCTCCTCCCCACCCCCCTACCTACACTCACCTTTACTGGATCCATCCTAGCCTCTTCGACTTCTCTGCCTCCTCTCCACCTATCCTCTCCTCTATCCATCCTCTATCCGCCTCCCCCTCTCTCCCTATTTATTTCAGAACCCTCTTCCCCTCCCCCATTTCTGATGAAGGGTTTAGGCCCGAAACGTCAAGTTTTCCTGCTCCTATGATGCTGCTTGACCTGCTGTGTTCATCCAGCCCCATGCTTGTTATTTCAATGAAGTGTTTTCTGGGAACGTGCAGATGTTTCAGAAGTCAATATCTCTATTCTCCTCATACATTCTAAATGTTGAACTGTTACAACAATTCAAAATCCTCAGTCTAATCAATCTTCCATCCAAGCTGAGGATCTTCTACTACAGCTGACAACATGATCTTATCAACATGAAACTGAAGAAACTGTGGGAAGTCAAGTAATTCTACCTTTTTGGTTTGGACTCTTGAGAGGTATTTTTTACTTCCTTTATTTCCTAATTTTTCGCAACTATAATATCTCTGTACAGCTGTGTCAACCTGTTCTGTCTGTGAATGATTGTTTGTGTGTGTGTGTGTGTGTGCGTGTGTTAGGATTAAGCGCAGTATAGTTTAAGACTGTACATACCTTAATATCCCATTTTGCCACTCATTTAAGAATATGTTTGTTTTAATAAACAAGTCATGATTGAGTTTGTTGCAGCAAGCTCATGAAGGGTCTAGGCCCGAAATGTCAAGATTTCCTGCTCCTCTGATGCTGCTTGGCCTGCTGTGTTCATCCAGCTCTACACCTTGTTATCTCGGATTCTCCAGCATCTGCAGTTCCTATTATCTCATGATAATCCCTTTTGTTTTAGATTACAGTAATAAAAAGAACCAATTTGACCATTTTGGTGATTAATTAAAACAGTTACACTTTTGGTACGGCCCATGGAGTAGTGGGAATTCATTAGTAGCCGACTCCTCTCATCAAAGTCGAACACTAGTCATGCCTGATGGTATACCCCTCCATGACTCCAGCACAATATAGCTTCTTGTGTCCAAAGCCTTTTGAGGTCTTTAAACCTTCCTTACAAACTGAAGGGTTCCTATGCTTCATTGGACTTTTACTATACTCGTAGCCCAACAACACCTTCTTACCTGCTTCTATTTTACAGGTAGAAGCCAAACTGTGGCCACAAACTACAGAGATATTGAAACCACAGACCAATATTACTGAATAAAATAATGGATTAATATAGCCCGTTTATTGTTTAGTTAGTCTACACTAAGAAATATCACATAGAAACTTAGAGTATAGGAGCAAGAGTAGGGCATTTGGCCCTTCAAGCATGCTCCACCATTCAACGTGATCCTGGCTGATTGTCCAAGTCAGTACTCTGTTCCCAATTCCTCCCCATATCCTTCAGTCCTTTTAGTCCTCAGAACTTTGTGTACACTATTCTTCAAAATCTTCAAAGTTTTGTTCTCAACAATTTCCTGTGGCAGAATAATCCAAGGTCTCACCACTCTCTGGGTGAAGAAATTTCTCCTCATATCTGTCCTAAAAGGGCACTTTTTTTTAGACTGTGGTCCCTGGTTATGAACTCCCTGATCTTTTAAAACATCCTTCTGGTATCTACCTTGTCTAATCCTGTTGGAATTTTATAGGTTTCGACGGGATACCCACCAACACCACCTCCATCCCAATTCTTCTCAATTCCAGTGAATATAATCCTAACAAATCCAGTATCTCCTGTATGTTAGTCCTGCCATAGCAAGAATCAGTCTAGTTAATACGCAAAGAATTGCGGATACTGGAAATCAGAAACATCAACAGAAATTGCTAGAAAAACTCATCAGGAGAAGAAGGGTCACTGGACCTGAAACATTAACTCTGCCTTCTCTCCAAAGATGTTGTCCACACCTGCTGAGTTTCTTCCGGCAATTTCT
Organism: Ginglymostoma cirratum; assembly: GCA_024137785.1. NCBI lineage: Eukaryota > Metazoa > Chordata > Chondrichthyes > Orectolobiformes > Ginglymostomatidae > Ginglymostoma > Ginglymostoma cirratum. The sequence continues at coordinate 4,123,533 of JAHRHZ010000029.1, read as the reverse complement.
GTTTGTGTATCAGTTTAGTAAATCTTTGTTGCACTCCCTCAATAGCCAGGACATCCTTCCTCAGATAAGCAGACTAAAACTTCACATAATACTCCAGGTGACATCTAAACAATGCCCCATACAGTTGCAGCAAGACATATCTGCTCCTGCACTCAAAACCCCTCACAACAAAGGCCAACGTACCATTTGCTTTCTTCACTGCCTGCTGCTCCTGCGCGCTTACTTCCAGCAATTGGTGTAGAAGGACATGATATTTTGTTGCACCTCCACGTTTTCCAATCTATCCCCATTCAGATAATAATTCGCCTGCCTGTTTTTTGCTATCAAAGTGGATACCCTCACATTTATCCATATTATAATACATCTAACATGTATTTGCCCACTTACTTAAACTGTCCAAGTCACACTGAAACTTCTTTGCATCCTCCTCACAGTATACCCTCCAATCAGCTTGGTGTCATCTGAAAACTTGGAATAATGACACTGTTTCCTCATGTAAGTTAGTAATATATATTGTGAAGAGCTGACATCCAAACCCTAGGTCCTCCAGTACCCCACTAGTCACTGCCTGCCATTCAGAAAAAGGCCTACTCTTTGCTTCCTGTCTGCCAACAATTCTCAGTCCATTTCAGTACAAAACCTCCAATCATTTTGATTTTGCGTGCTAATTTATTACATGGGGCTTTAATTTGCAGTTTCTTTTCAAGTTCATCCTTGGGATATGAGCATCACTGGCAAGGTGAGAATATATTAATGTATTATTAACCGTAGTTACCTTTAAAATGATGGAGTTGAATCTTCTTCTTGAACTGCAAGTAGTTTCTCACGCAGTGCTGTTACGTACAAGAGTTCCAGAATTTTGAGCCAATAACAAAGCAACAATGATGAAGTATAAATCAGGATGGTGCATGATTTGTTAGAAAAAACTTGGAGGTAATGTTGTCTGCAAGCCTGGCCTGCTGCTTTTATCCTTTCAGGTGATGGAGGTTAGTATCTACCAGGGCAGGATTATATGGTAAGAAGTTCCTCAAAAATGTCATGAGGAACTTTAATGGCCCAGATTTTGCAGGTATTGGCTTTTATTCCTACTTTCCTTTGACCACCGAGTTTACAGGGAATAGAAGAATATAAATCATGCGCCAGTTCCTATGCTGTACTGTTCTATGTTCTACACCGGGTATCAATAACCCAAGGCAATTCTAACAAAATAATATGTCCATTGTTCTTTATTAAATCAAAGTACACTACAAAAATTATACAAAAATCTTACCCATACAATGCTTACAAGCAGAAGTGAACCTGTTTGTGCGGACCTCTCCGAAGATCAAACCAAAATAGGTGGTCATCCTGCTACATTTCAACCTCCATCCACTACTTGAATGATCAGATAGCTAATTGTGCACTGTAGCAAGCTTTCTTTCTTGATGAACCTGGGTCTCCTGGTCCAGGGGCAGGGACACTATAACTCTACAAGCTTTCTTTATACTCTTTTTCTATACAGACTGTCTAGTGTGTTCAATCTTGACACCAACCAGTCTCCAGCAAATGATTAATTTAACCATTGCCAATCATCACAAATGTGTCATCTACCACGATATTCAATTAATTGCTCAAGACTTGCTGCTGGTGTCTGCCTGCAAAAAGGCATACCTCTTGCATTTAATGAACTTTGACGCCAACTTTAGCTTGCTCACCTTTGCATCATTCAATCATCGAAATGACATTTACATAGCACAATTAAATGACAATCACAAATTGTTAACTGATAAATATTCCACATTATCACATCTCATTCATTGTGACAGTTTTAAATAGAACTTCAGCTTTCCAGAGTTGCTGTGACAGTTCAGTTCATGACTGGTGAGTTACAATATATAACTTGAACATACACATATTCCTTCAGCAAAACACTTCCTTTCGAAGGATTCTTGCAGCCCACACAGGCCAGCTTAATACAAAGGATAACCTCCACTCACATTGTGAAATTATCTACAGAAACCAGGTAATGCTTGTTCCCTTTTTAAGTCACTGGCAGTGGACCAATTAGGTTGATTATTAAGGATCATGATGGTTTCTACACCCTTTAGGTAACTCCAAATTCGACTTTCCTTTACTGGGTGAGGTTGAGTTATTCTGCCGGCAAATAAAACATCCTTTCGCATGGCCTTCACATTTGACCTTATTCCCAGCCACTATCCCATCTGCCTAATACGTTCCCAGGTTTGCTCATTTTCTGGATGTCTGACACTGGGGCTTCCAGTCAATTGGATACCCTCTTCATTTTTCCAAATAGGTTTCTGGTACTGCATCAGTACCTTTGCTAAGAGTTCCTAGAAATCACATGCCTTCATTGCTGCCACACATCCCATCTCCCTCTCAGGACAGGGAATGATCACAATCCCCATTCTTCCATGATTCCTCCCCAGAGACAGTCATTAGTCATATGCACTGCCATGCTGCTAACCTTCTCTTAGTTAGGCCTCTCCATTTTGCTAATATACATGCCTATCGAGTCTCTAGATGCCCCATCTTGTGACTCAAAGATTTTGATAAAGCTCACATTGCCAAGTCTCCTGTGAAACCGTCCAGTTGATATAGTCATCCAGGAGGGCGCAAACACAATGGTTTCAAGAATGTTTCACCATGAGAGATTTACCATATATTAGAGATGCTCCCCATATAGAAGCCACACATGTGGACATAGGGGGCTTTCCCCATTCATTGTATACTATCAGGCACAGGTATTCGGATTGGGTGCAGCCTCTTCAGTGACCCCAGGGTCACATTGAAGGAGGAGGATTCCTCCCCATTCTGGATCTGAATCTTCCCCATCTGCTTTCTGAGTACAATTACCTCTCAGCATATTTCCTCTATCTTTCAGAAGTCAAACATACCTTCTTTCTTTTCACCATTATTATGAATATTCACTGCCTGAATATTCGGGGGAATTTCCTCATCTAAGTCCTCAACGAGTGAGTTAAGGTGAAGTTTGTATGGTCATTGCTGTGTTCAGCATCCACAGGAATGGCCATTTTATAAGTGCCCACAATCAATCTGCATTCGAGGCACTAAATTTGTCAGGCCCTGACTGAAGATTGTCTAAGGGCTTGATTGGTGTTTTCCCATTGCTATCCATGACAACTAGCACATCGTTTTGAAGTGTGGCATATTCCCCTGTTCCCTTTTTAGATGTACTGGGGAGGGTAGAGAATAGGCTATCGGATAAGGTAAGTAACACTTTCCATTTGTCACTCCCAAATTATTGAGCGTAGTTGACTGATCCATCTCCCGGAAATGCTCATATGGGTCCTTCTCAAAGTCTAATTTAGGAAGTTTTCAGCCATTCCTCATAGATGGTCAAAGATACATGGTACCATGTATTTGTGTCACCCCATCCTGCCCATTTATGCCTAACTTACATCAGCTCTGTGGACCATTAACACACATTTATAACGGTTTGGGGTGGGTCCATCCAATTAACTGTCATGTATCATGAATATCCCCTTCCTCATCTTCTGACATGAGATCACTACTATTTGCCTTGCACACCCACCCCAATCCTCCACCCACCCTCCTGGCTGGCTCACCATCTGAACCACCATGTCTGTTTTAAACTGAACTTCAGCTATTCCAGAGTTAAGATAACAGTTCAGTGCATTACTACTGAGTTACAACACTTAATATAAACACATACACATTCCTTCAGAAACACATTAAAACCAGTGACCTTTCTAATCATTAGGTCATTATCAGGGTTCATATGTCTTGTTTCCTCATTTTACTTTAACTTCACTTAACTTCATATTGGCTAACCAGAAAATTTAGATTAAAGTTTACACATTCAACATAATGGCAAGTTTATTGTGCGAGCAATGTATAAATCATCCAGCAACTTCTGCCAAGGAAGCGATATCCTGTGTAGTACAAATCTCCAGAAGTCTGTGGATAATTTGTGCTGTTCCATTGTTAGAATTAATAAACAGATTTTTTTTAAAAAATCGCCTCTTTAGTTTCAATATATTGAAATCATATAGTGATGAGTAGTTAAACACACCAAAGTTAATGTTGCTAATTAGAACCTAAACACTCTTCCACTGGCATGATTTATGTTCTTACAATGGCCCAGAAAAGGGACGATTGAAACTGTGTCCTCTCAATCCTCTATGTTGTAAATGTTATAGATTTTTAAAATGTAAAATTACTTATTCTTTCTATCTTTTTTGCTTCTTTCATTAGCTTAATCCAAATTTTCTTTCCTTTCTTTTACTTTTTCTGTGGCTGACTTGACTTGAATTCAACTGATTTCTGGCTCAATTTTTCCGTGTTTCTTTCTCAAATCTTAAATCTCTTTCATTATGAAAGTACACATTTCATACTATTGGTCACTGAGGTCCCAACTGCCCTCATTGCACCATTAGTTTACTTAATTAAGGACAAAGAATGATCAAGGTTAAAGTTGAGGGAAGAATTTCAACAAATGAAGTACACTGAAAAATGCCCTTCTGTTAGCAATACTGGGCAAACACTGTAGGGAACAAATTTTAAACACTGCGTTCCTGGAAAGGCTGAAAACTGGTTTGGGTAAAAACTAGGTTTCTTCAGAAACCTGAAATGGGAGTGGTCGATGAGATTGAGTAATGGATGAACTCACTGCACAGCTCATGACTCAAAGTGTACTTTACACCCTTTCTGATAATTAGTGATTCTGCCAGCAAAGTGAATCACAAGTTCTAACAATTGTTATGACAAATGTCCAGTCAGCATTCTTCTGCATCTTCCTACATAAGAAAAATCAAATGTGTCACACCCATTGTGATGCCTCTGCCTTGCACAACATCTCATGGCTCTAAAAATAATAATCCACTTCACTTTGTTACCACATTGGCCACTGCGTCCATCTAAAATTGGACCTGCAGGATAGTGACCCACTACTCGGACTGCAATGATAACGAGTCCTTGAACATGGCTGGCCAAAAGTGGTAGACTGACCTTGTCCAAGCAACTAAGTTTGAATGCTGTCCTTGATTTACTGTGGCAGGACCTCCGTCCGCTGGTATCTGTCTGCCTTTACTTGATGGATGACTATTCCTTTTAGATGAGGTGACGGTCTAGTGGTATTATTATTGCTGGACTATTAATCCAGAAACTCAGCCAATGTTCAGGGGGCCCCAGTTCAAATCCCACCAAGGCAGATGGTAAAATATGAATTTAATTTTTTAAAAATTCTGGAATTAAGAATCTACTGGTATCGTTGAAACAATTGTCGATTGTTGGAAGAAACCCATCTGACTCAGCTTGTCTAGCCTACATGTGTCTCCAGACCCACAGCAACGTAGTTGACTCTCAACTGCCCTCTGAAATTTCATAGCAAGCCATTCAGTTGTATAAATTGCTACAAAGTCTCAACAAAGAAATGAAACCAGACCTGATATCAACCTAAGTACTGGAAAAGACAATGGCAGAAACAGCCCTGTTGACCCTGCTTGAGCCAAAACTGGGAAAGCTGCCTCACAAACTAGTCAAACAACAGCCTGACATAGTCATACTCACTGAATCATACCTGAAAATGTCCCAGAAACTACCATCACTATCCCTGGATATGTACTGTCCCACCAGCAAGACAGGCCCAACAGAGGTGTAGTACAGTGCTTTACAGTTAGGAAGGAGTTGCCCTGGGAATTCTCAACATTGACTCTGGACCCCATTAAGTCTCATGGCTTCAGGTCAAACATGGGCAAGTTAACCTCCTGCTGATTACCACATACTGTCCTTCCTCAGCTGATGAATCAGTACTCATCCATGTTGAACAATACATGGAGGAAGCACTGAGGGTGGCAAAGGTGTAAGATATACTATGAGTGGGGATTTCAATGCTGGCAGCATTAGCAGCAGCAGCACTACTGACTGAGTTGGTCAGGTCCTAAACGACATTGCAGCTAGGCTGGGTCTGCGGCATGTGGTGAGGGATGCAACAAGAGGGAAAAACATACTTGACCTCATGCTTACCAATCTACCATCTACAGATGCATCTGTCCGAAACAATATTGGTAAGAGTGACCACTACACGGTCCTTGTCAAGATGAAGACCCACCTTCACATTCAGCATACTAGTGCTGTGTGGCACTATCACTGTGCTAAATGGGACAGACTTCTAACAGATCTAGCATTTCGAAACAGGCCATCCATGAGGCACTGTAGACCATCAATGGCAGCAGAACTGTATTCTAATACAATATTCAACGTCATGGCCTGGCATTTCCCCACTCAACCACTACCATCAAGATAAAAAATCAACTCTGGTTCAATGAAAGATGCAGGAGGGCATGCCAGGAGCAGCATCAGGCATACCTAAAGATGAGGTGTCAACTTGGTGAAGTTACCAAACAGGACTACTTGCATGCCAAACAGCATAATCAGCAAGTCATCCATCTTGTCTCTTCCGGTGTTCCCCAGCATCACATATACCAATCTTCAGTTAATTCAATTATTCTAAGCGATATCAAGAAATGGTTGGAGGCTCTGGATACTGCAAAAGGCAATGGGCCCTGACAACATTCCGACAATAGTACTGAAGACTTGAGCTCCAGAACTTGCTGCTTCCCTAGCCAAGCTCTTCCAGTACAGTTACAACACTGGCCTCTACCCAACAATGTGGAAAATTGCATAGGTATGTTCTGAACACAAAAAAACACATACAGGTCATTAATGAAGTTATATGAACCATGCGACTGTGGAAACTTACAACAAGAGCTCATTTGCATCACTGAACTTTTTGAATCGAAAATTAATCTAACTCTAGAGCAAACAGTCCAAATAGCAGTGGACAGAAAATTGTTCAAGAAGCGTTATGCAGTAGAAGTTCCATTTAATACAGAACTATCTATAGTGTATGTTGACTATTTAAAGGGCAATAAAGCATTTGACCAGATGTCAGACTTTTAATGTGAAAAATACACTACATGTGACAACTTCAAAGCAAACTTGTAAACAATTTAATGCCACTGTAACAAAGACAGAAATTGCTGGAGAAACTCAGCAGGTCTGACAGCAGGTGTGGGGGGAAACAGAGCTATCGTTTTGAGTTCTGTAGAAGGAGCTGGAATACAGGGGTAAAGATGTCCTGCTACAATTTTATAGGACCTTGGTGATTTGAAAATAGTTTTGGTCTTCTTACCTTAGGAATGATATATTTTCTATAGAGGAAGGACAACAAAGATTGACTGGACTGATTCCTGGAATAACAGGATTGTCCTGTAAATCAAGACTGAGGAGATTGGGCCTGTTTATTTGAGAGTTAGAAGAATAAAAATTGATCAAATTTCTGATGAAGGGTTTAGGCCCGAAACGTCAAGTTTTCCTGCTCCTATGATGCTGCTTGACCTGCTGTGTTCATGCAGCCCCATGCTTGTGATCTAATTGATATGAGATTTGAACACATAGACGGCTCAAAGATTATCAAGCAGGGATTCTTTATTCCACTGGCACCAAGCCATTGCAAACATAGAGGAAAATCAAAGATAAATGACAATGACACCGTATGCATGTGGAACTAAGCGTGTACTTTACATCCGGTTGAGGAAATCCTTTGTCTGTCTGATACTTTTCACCACAAGACCTCTTTCTCTGAAAGACACACTTTCTTCCAAAGGGGTTCTATTCGACTGCCCCAACTGCCTTGCTCAGCACCCTGCCTCCTCATCGCCACTTGCTGCTCAAAGTCCCACACAACTAAGTTAGTTACTCTGCTCAGTGCCCCCCCTCATCATTACTGCTGGAGGTTCCACTATATACTTCCATGGTTGAGGCTTGTCCTTCTGGCAACTACACAGATAACACAATGACTATTCGCTAAGCAATTATGTAATTCATTGGTTCAATTGTGTCATGATGGCTAGAATGTGCAGGTCACATTAGTTACATCATTCTCTTCTCATATCATCAATTTAGGCAAATCGTGAGGATTGGGGTGCTCAAAAGGACCTTCTCAGGCTCTGGTCTACATTGGTATTTTCCAATGCATCCAGATTCTGTGGCAGCTCACCTACATTGTGGTCCATGTAGATGAGGGGTCATCCATCATACAACAGGCAGCAGTTGTTGTTTCAATTCCTGCCTCTTGGCAGATCATCCCTTCATCATTTTCCAGGGTAGAAGTAGGCCTTCAACACACTGAATGCATCCCCTGGATTCACAACACAAGTGACTCCAAGATTCCTCATTACTATTCAACTCTACTTCACTTGAGCCATCACACACTGACACTTTAGGCTCTGAAATACTGTTGAGTGAGCTACTTTCCTCTACATCATCCACCAGATCGCTGGCCTCAAGCAACTCCCATTTGTAAACCATTTACTGAGACTGGCCTCCAGTTATTGATTCCACAACATAGGTATCACCAGTGTCGATCTGCTCAATGATTCTATGGAGTTCAGGATCCCAGACATCCTGCAACTTATTCTGACCTCAGATATCCTGATTTCAGAGCAATACTTTTGTGTCAGTTGTAGGTCAGTCATGTCCGTCTTGCAATCATTCTGTGTTTTTCCAAGAAAACCACAAAGCCCTTCTTTCCCAGACCCTTGGACATCATTACAAATCCTGACTAGGCCTCATGTGATGCTCTATTGTCTGCTCATTAACTTGGCCAGCTCCATCAGAAAGTGTAAGTGTGATGAGCCCAAAGAAATGGCCCAAAGGAAGGACTTGATCTCATTCAGTTAAGGGATAGTATGGAAAAAGGCCTGTAAATGAGTGTTGGTGCTATTATTAGCATAAGCCAGCTCCAGAAGACACTCATGCCACTTTTGTTTACTCTCAGGTGGCAAGGTGCACAGACAGTCATACAGAGTACTTCTTGTAATGTCAATTTTGAATTGTCATGTAATGTGCTTTTATAATTTTTATGAATAGTCCATTTTGGAATAAAGCTAATATGCTTTTAGCCAATATATTCCAGCATAACTCCTCATGAGATATTGATATTTTCCTAATCAATCTGTTCAGAGGTGTTATGACACTAAGGACACTATCACTGTACCACAAGTACCCTATTGGTCATGTGGAATACAGTTGAATCATCTGCACTATCAATTACCATCTAGATGATAAAGGGTGGTGTGGCTCTGGCATATCCATTAACCTTGCAAAATTCCTGTGGGACCTTGCTCTCCATGTTGTGATAGAGTTATACAGGCATAAACAAAGAAACACACTTTTTGGTCCAACCAGTCCATGCTGACTGTAATCCCAAAGTAAACTAGTCCTACCTACCTGCACTTGGCCCATATCCTTCCAAAAAGTTCTTATTTATGTACTTGTCTAAATGAGTTTTAAATGTTGTAACTGTACCTGTACTCACCACTTCCTCTGGAAGTTCATTCCACATGCCAACCATTCTCTGTGTAAGAAAGCTGCCCCTTGAGTCTTTTTAAAATCTTTTTCCTCTCACCGTAAAAATATGCCCCCTAGTCTTGAAATACCCAATCCTATGGAAAAGGCACCAGCCATTCACCTTATCCATAGGCTTCATGATTTTATGAACTTCTATAAGGGCACTCTTCAACCTCCTACGCTCCAGTGAACAAAGTCCCAGCCCACCCAACCTCTCCTTTTAACTTAAACCCTCCATTCTCTGCAACATCCTGGTCAATGTCTTCTGAACCCTCTCTAGCTGGACAATATCCTTCCTATAACAGGGCAACCATAACTGGACACAACACTCCAGAAGAGGCCCTCACTGACATCCTGTATAACATCAACATTATGTCCCAATTCCTATAATCAAAAGTCTGAACAATGACAGCAAGCATGCTAAATGCCTTCTTAATCACCCTGTCTACATGTGATGCAAACTTCAAAGAATTATGCACATGAACACCTAGGTCTCTCTGTTCTACAGCAATATCCAAGGCCTTATTTTTAATTGAATAAAGCCTGCCTTTGTTTGTTTTACCAAAATGCAATATGTCACATTTATCCAAATCAAACACCATCTTCCACTTCTCAACCCATTGACCCAATTGAACCTGATCTTTGTAATGGATGATGCCTTTTGGTTAGTAGTGGGATTGGTCTGCGTGAACTTGGTGAAAACACCCATGAATACCAGAATATGCTCAGTCCCATGAGTCCTGGGGTCAAGCAACAAAAGATCCATTGCAAGGATTTCTACTGGTCTCTTGTAAACCAGGGGTCCCATTCTGGAATGAGGTCACGTCCCTCCTGTGGCTGAAGTAAACTTCTCAATTTCGACAGTAGTCATCAGTATCATCAGCAAGAAGCACCACTCTCTAGGCAGGGCAATTTTCTTTCCTGTCGCTTGGTGTCCTGCTTAATCATGAACTGTTACCATACTTGACACTGGGGATTGTTAGAAAGAGATGAAGCCACTCATCCTTTGTCACAAACAGCTGATAGAGGACTCCAACCTGCTTCCTGATCCTTTTCCAACACCTCAACAGTTTCCATGTCTGTTTAGGCATCCATATCTGCTGCCATTGAGTTGGTAGAGTTATATACGGAAATACTGGAGGGAGCTGAAGTTGAGTATAAACATTGGCATGAACTTGGTGAATGAAATTACCTTTTTCTCTACTGCATATTTAATAAAATCAGATGGAGAATAATAGACATCTAGCTTGTACAAAGAAAGTGAAAACTACAGACAATCCGTCTACTCTTCTCCGACAAAACCTGTGTGTCAAAAGGCATTCACTTCACACCTAAGCAAAAGCCACGTAATCCGCTGCAGGAAGTGAAAAACAAGGTAAATTTCTACTCAAATTAATGGGAAAAATATCTGGTAAATTCCTCTTCAGTCTCCTTAGGACATGGAAAGCATTCTGACCCTGTTTTGTGTGATACAGTGCCTATTTCTTGTACAAAGTATTTTCTGCTATAGGCAGAAGCTAGTACAGCCTTCACTTGAAGGAATTCACCAAATTGATGTCCAACGCAGGAGGTGGCAGCCTATCCAACAGAATACCATTCTCTGGGGAAAGAACTATCCTCTGATATATAACCCAATTATGGCATTCTATTACTTATTTAGTTGAAACAATCTACTCCAACGTCCCATGTTTTTTAAAAAATTATTTTATAAATCATGATCAAATCATCTCAAGTTTATGCTTCTCCAAAATGTAGAGACCCAGCACTCCAGCCTTTTTCTAAAGTTACGAGGACAATTGAAATGGGAAATAACATAGTGGCCTTCCTTTCAAAAGCAAATATCATAAGACCATTAGACATAGGAGCAAAGAAAGGCCATTCTGCCCATCAAGTCTGCTTCGTCATTCAATGAGATCATGGCTGGTTTGATAATCCTCAACCCTACTTTCCTGCCTTTTCCCTATTAATGATTCCGCTACTGATTGAACAAAGAACAAAGAAAATTACGGCACAGGAACAGGCCCTTCGGCCCTCCAAGCCTGCGCCGATCCAGATCCTCTATCTAAACCTGTTGCCTATTTTCCAAGGATCTGTATCCTTCTGCTCCCTGCCCATTCATGTATCTGTCTAGATACATATTAAATGACGCTATCGTGCCCACCTCTACCACTTCTGCTGGCAACGCGTTCCAGGCACCCACCACCCTCCGTGTAAAGAACTTTCCACGCATATCTCCCTTAAACTTTTCCCCTCTCACCTTGAAATCGCGACCCCTAGTAATTGAGTCCCCCACTCTGGGAAAAAGCTTCTTGCTATCCATCCTGTATATACCTCTCATGATTTTGTAGACCTCAATCAGGTACCCCACTCAACCTCTGTCTTTCTAATGTAAATAATCCTAATCTACTCAACCTCTCTTCATAGCTAGCGCCTTCCTTACCAGGCAACATCCTGGTGAACCTCCTCTGCACCCTCTCCAAAGCATCCACATCCTTTTGGTAATGTGGCGACCAGAACTGTACGCAGTATTCCAAGTGTGGTCGAACCAAAGTCCTATACAACTGTAACATCGAAATCTGTCTATCTCAGCCTTGACTATACTTAATGAGTGAGCTTCAATAGCCTTCTGTAGTAAAGAATTCTACATATTCACAGTTCTCTGAGAGAAGAAATTTCTCCTCATCTCTTAAATGTGTCACCCCTTATTTTTAGATTATGCCTTCAGACCCAGTCTCTGCCATTAGGGGCAACAACCTTTCTGCACCTATCCTGTCAAGTTCCCTGAGAATCTTGTACGTTTCAATAAGGTTGCCTCTCATTATTCTAAATTCCAATGAGTAGAGGCCAGACCTACTCAACCTCTCTTCATAAGACAGTTTCTCTCTACTTGGTACCAGACTAGTGAACCTTCTCTGGACTGCCCCCAATAGCAGTATATCTTTCCTTAGATAAGAGACCCAAAACTGTTCACAGTACAGGCAGTCCCCGGGGTGCGAATGGGTTCCAATCTTCAGTCAGTTCGTAGGTTGATTTGTATACAAATCAGAACAAAAATGCAGGATATTATAAAGTAGTTGTTTGTACGTACAGGAAATGTTCTCATGTGTATCTTTAATATCCTTGTATAAGATCGCATTCGAACATTGGAGTATTTGTAAGTCGGACATTCATTAATCAAGGATCCCTGTATTCCAGCTTTAGTCTGACGAGCTAAAGCCTTGTATAGTTTTACAGAAACCTCCCTACTTTAATACTCCGAAAGACTAACATTCCATTTGCGTTCCCTATTATCCTTTAAACTTGGATGCTAACTTTTTGTAATTCATGGATGACAACTCCCACGCCCCTCTGTTCTGTAGCTTTCTGTAGTCTTTTCCTTTTAAATAATATTCAGATTTTCCACTTGGCCTGCCCCAAAGTGCATAACCTCACATTTTACCACATAATATTCTATCAGTCAAGATTTTGCCCACTCATTTTACCTGTATATATCCACCTGCAGGCTCTTTGTGTCATCTCACCACTTGCCTTCCTACTTGTTTTCCAAACTTGGCTGCAGCACATTCACTTTCTTCCCCCAAGTAATTACTATATATTGTAAATACATGTGGCCCTAGCACTGATCCCTATGGACTCCACTGGTTGTAGGTTGCTATCCTGGAAATGCCCCTTTATTCCAACTGATCTGTCTTTTGTCAATTAGCCAGTCTTGTATCCATATTAATACACTACCTCCAACACATTTATTATTAAGTAGCTTAAGTTGTAGTACCTCATCAAATGTCTTCTGAAAGTCTAAATCTATTACACCCACTGTTTCCCCTTTATTTATCCTGCATCTTACTTCCTCAAAGAATTCTTGTAAATTTGTCAGGCAAGACTTCTCCTTTGTGAAGCCATGCTGACTTTACTTGATCATATTAAATATTTCTAAATGATCTCATATTACATCCTTTCTAATAAACTCTAACGTTTTCCTAGTAACAAGATGCATTATTCTAAATGAGGCCAAAAAAAGGTCCATTATAAAGATCAGCTACAGTAGAAATCTTCACCTTACGTTCAATTGCCCTACTAATACAAGTCAGCAGATTATTTTCTCTAGCTATTGCTTTATTATATTAATCATGAACTTTTGAGATTATATGCATGTCCAATATTCACCTTGTCCCTGCGTATAACATTACACTTTTATACATTAAATATCATTTGCTAATTACAAAACCATTCTCATAACACATCTAGATTTGTGTGCAGTATTCAAGTATCACATTCCTTTCATCTGTCATTTCCAATCTTATAGATCACTCCCCCAGCACCCACACCTAGAGCATTAACAAAGAATGGAAAACAGCAATGGTCCTAACAGTGATCTTTGTGGGATATCATTGCTGATTGGTCTCTGAATAATTCCAGATCAACCAACAAACACTTTTGCCTAAAGTCTTTCAGTCAGTTTTCAGAATTGCTCTGCCTTTAATACCTGAATCTTCAACCTGGGAAGACAAACCTCTTTTGCATTATCTTGGTAGAGGAGTTTTGTAAGCCTAAGTAAACACAGTCTAGCAGGTTCCTCTAATCTCCACTTTTATGATTTGTGTCAAAATTATAATCGAGTGGCAAAGTAACTGATCAAGATTTACTCTTAAAACCCTTTGAAATTCAATACAACCTGATAGAAATCAATCTACAAAGCAACGGAAAACAGCTCTGAAGCACACAATAATGTAATTTCTTCTAGCACCTATGTGTGCTAGGTCACTGTTTACGCAGATGGATACATCTATTAATTAACTATAATGACTTGACTGACAAGGCCAATGTATTTTTTGAACTGAAGAAATTATTTTCAGAGTTGAATTTTTATTAAAGTAATAGTTTAAACTAAAAATGCACATATAAACTATACAGCAACAACTTGCATTTACAATATGTGCCTTTAACATAGAAAAGCATTAAAAATTAATAATAAAAGTCTTCACTTGATAACCTGTCACCAATGTTTGAAGAAGAATTATAAAATGATCTAAAGTTGTAATGTACACTAATCAGGTTAGCATGATGCAACTCAGACTTATAATGGTAAAGTCATTTGGAATTGGTAAATAAAAAAAACTAAAGAGCAGACAAAATAAAGATTGTAGTAGGCACAGACATGAAACCAATAATGTTCAATATTAGTAAATTTCAAACGTCAATGAAAACTCTACCATCATATAAAAAATCAAATGCACAGCTTGTTGATTAATCTTAGGGTTTGAGTAAAGGTTTGTAGCTTGGGTGCTGGTTGTAGATGTTGGTGTGCTCGATGAGCTGGGTGGTTTGAAAGCAGATGTTTTGTCCCCTTACTAGATGACATCCTCAGTGCTGTGCGCCTCCTGTGAGGCGCCGTTGTCTTGTGCCGGTTCAAATTTATATGGTTCGGTTTTTGCTGCTTCCGGTAGGTGCCGGTTCCGGTTCCGGTTGTGCGTTGTGATGGTCGGTATATCGGGTCTAATTCAATGTGTTTGTTGATGGGGTCCGTAGATGAATGCCAAGCCTCCAAGAATTCCCGCGCTGTCCTCTGTTTAGCTTGTCCTATGATAGTAGTGTTGTCCCAGTTCAAAATGTGGTTTTTCCAGTCTGTGTGTATTGAAACCAAGGACATCTGGTCATGCCGTTTAGTTGCTAGCTGGTGTTCGTGGATGTGGGTTGCTAGTTGTCTGCCTGTTTTTCCCACATAGTGTTTTGTGCAGTCTCCACGTGGTATCTTGTAAACTACATTCGTCTTGTCCATAGTATCTATTGGGTCTTGAACCCTGGTTAGTTGCTGTCTTAGTGTGGCTGCTAGTTTGCATGCTGTCATGATTTCTAGCAGTCTGGGTAGTCTGGCTGTCAGTTCTGAGGTGTTTTTTTATATATGGTACTAGGCATCTGTGGATGAAGCTGTGGGGGTATCCATTCCTGGTAAAGACCTTGTAGAGGTGTTCTTCTTCTTTCTGCAGATCAGGTGTGCTGCAGTGTGTAGTAGCCCTTTTGAACAGGGTCCTAACGCAGCTCCTCTTGAGTGAGTTGGGGTGGTTGCTGTGATAGTTTAAGACCTGGTCAGTATGTGTGGATTTCCTGTATACTTTTGTAGTGAAGTCTTCATTCTCTTTTCTTTCCACCACCATGTCCAGGAATGGGAATTTGTTGATGTTTTCCTCCTTTCTTGTAAATTTGATTCCTGGGAGTATGGTGTTGATGAGTTGGTGGCTGTTCTCAATTTCTGTTCTTTTTATAATTATAAAAGTGTCATCCACGTATCTGATCCAGAGCTTGGGTTAGATCTTTGGGAGGGCTGTTTGTTCCAGACTTTGCATCACTGCCTCAGCTATCAGTCCAGAGATGGGTGAGCCCATGGGCGTCCTGTTGATCTGCTCATATATCCTGCTGTTGCATGTAAAGTGGGTTAAGCATAGGTCCTGTAGTTTAAGTATGCAGTGTTTGTTGATCTGTTCCTCGTTCTGTCGCCTGTTGCGTGTCTGGTTTCCTTGGCTAGATTTCTGTCAATTGATGTAAACAATGCTGTTACATCGAATGAGACTATCACTTCTTCTTTGTCTATTTTTGTGTTCTTCATGTTGTCCAGAAATTCTTCTGTTGATTGTATGGAGTGTCTTGAACTACTGATTAGATGTTTAAGCTTTTGTTGTAGTGCCTTTGCTAATTTGTGTGATGGGGGTCCTGGTAGAGCCACAATTGGTCCGAGGAGTATGTCAGACTTGTGTACCATAGGCAGCCCGTAGAATCTTGCTGCTTGTTGATTATTTTTCAGATAAGGCAATGTCTGCAAGTAAAAGATGTTGAGTTTAGATTCTGTTTCAGATATATCTATTTATGCCAAAACAAATAAATGTTTCATCTCAGAGATAAAATTCCACAGGCATGATTGGGTGTACCTTGTGATCCTGCGATAGGGTTAGACATTTCTCAATGTAGACTAGTGACTACATCTGCAGATCTTGGAACACCTACATGTCTGTTGTTAAGAACAATTTAACCTGGGTTGGCCTGGCACAGTATTGATATCTACAGTAAATGAGCAAAATAGGTACAGTACTGCCACCTGTTGACAAGAACTTTCGCCCATGGCTGTTGTGGCTTATTGCCGACTAGTGCTAAAATATCAAAAAACACAGTGCTCACAGATAGCTCAAACAGGTAACATGTGTCATTCAGTTTCTAACAGTTTCATTGATCCTGATCAATATTTATCTCTCACCAACACCAAGAACGGTTGATCTGGTAATTTATCTCACTGCTATTTATGAAACTTTGATGTGTGCAAATTGGCTGCCACATTTCCTATATTACAACATTAACCATACTTCGAAAATTAATTAATTGTCTGCAACTTCTTTGGGGCATCCCTATAAATGAAAGGCATGATATAAATGAAAACTTCTTGCTTCCTCTCCTCTTCCTCTTGCATTGTTCTTCACTCCCTTTCTTCCTTCATACCATGACATCACTGCCCAATATCAATGTGGTGCTGCATCTATATACCAGTTAGTTGCAGAGGTTTTCTGTGGGTTGCAGAAATGGAACGTTGCACCAAAATACTGATAGGTTTGTGGAAAGACTTCCCACATGTTCTGTTCTCACCAGATGCAGGAGGCCAACATCAGGAGTCATGTTGCAGTGCTTGATATTATATAATCAACCAGGTAAGAGATGTTATTACACACCTCTGGAGCAAGAAGGACTTGAACCCAGGCCTTTTGGCCCAAGGGAAAAGACACTACCACTGCATCATAACAGCCCTCAAATGTTGCAGAGCTTTGCTGCATAAATTCTATGAAGGATGTAAGTGTGATGAGGATTTCTATTGTATCTTCCATATGAACTAACTGAGATATGGATTTACATGAGATGCAATATGAGAGAACTTTAAGGTGAAGTGACAGAAAGAGAAAGTATTTATGCACGTTTACAATTTCAGGATATCCCAGAATGTTCTACAGCCAAAGTACTTTTTAATTGTAATTACTCATGTTATTGTAGAAAGTGCACAGGCAATTATTTCACAGCATAACCTCACAAACAAAAAGGTTGCAATGACCAGATAATCTGCTTTACAGTAGTTGTTGCTTGAGAGATAAACATTGACATAACACCAGGAGAATTGCCCCATTCTTCTTCAGAAGCATCATGGGGTCTTTTGCATTTGCCTCAGATGGCACCTTTTGCAGCATTTCCTCAGTTGTGAACAGGCACATCAGCCAGCCTAGATTTTCTGCCTAGTCTTGGACTTCTTGAGCCACAAACTTCTAACTGTCATCTATCCTATTTGCCAAAATTCTGTCAGTGTCCCTTTGAAGTTTTTAACTTCATCAGCCTCAACAGTCAAAAGGATTCAAGATTT
Source organism: Ginglymostoma cirratum (assembly GCA_024137785.1). Taxonomy (NCBI): domain Eukaryota; kingdom Metazoa; phylum Chordata; class Chondrichthyes; order Orectolobiformes; family Ginglymostomatidae; genus Ginglymostoma; species Ginglymostoma cirratum. Next base: position 4,105,754 of record JAHRHZ010000029.1, on the reverse strand, counting down.
TTACTATCTTTTGTGAGAAGCTTTTCTTGCGTAAAATGTATGATTTATATATGTTAATATCATTTAACTTAAGAGTTTGGATTTGAACTAATTGCATGTGGGTTTTAGTCTCTGTGTCTGAAGGGGTTTAATGATTAACTTGTAAGTATTTATGTGTAGCTATGGTGGGAGAGACTGTTTCTGGTGTGTAATGGGCTTTCGTTTTAACTGGGCTAGTTGTGAGTGAATAAACAGTCCAGTGTGTTACGCATTCATCTTGTATGGATAGGGATTGATTTGTTTCTTTTGATTAGGAGAAACACTTATAACTTGGAACGAACATCTCTGGGTTTTAGTTTGGCAGAAACAGGATGGGCAAAACAGATACCTCTGACAAAAGCAGATTATTTAGGACTATTAAGAAATAGGTTACTTCAATGAAAGCGGTTTAGTTTGAAAGTTCCAGATGAGAAGTGTTTGCTTACAACCCTGAAAGAGTTACTTAAAGCTGAGAATGACTATGTTTACTTGTATGAAAGTTGAAGGAAGAGGGCATCAAATTCTCAAGACAGGAAATTGTAGCCATTGTTAAATTAATTCCTATAGAAGTGGAAGAGAAGAAAATTCTCCCTGGTATGACCACTGTAAAAGAGAGGATTTGGGATTAATGGGATTGTATTTTGCTGAATGTTTAAAATCCTCAAACTTGTGTTATACGTAAGTAGTTTGGTTCTTACTATTTTGATTCTTATTTCTCACATTTAATAAATTACCATTTAATTATAAAACCCAAGTACGCAATTGTGTGTTGTGTTTCTGTGAAAATACGATTTTGTTAAAACCAAATAAAGCAAAATATGATCTATCAAGCCAGATTTCAGTGTGGGAACTGACTTGTCCAACAATAACATCAGCTTTACATCACCCTGAATGGTCTAGCTATGTTCTTCAGGCTATACTGCTTTTTTTGAGGGCATTCCATGTTAAGAAGTAGTTTCTTTATCAATCCTATCAACTCTTTAATCAATTTAAAGATCTCAATTAAATCCTTTATCTTCTATAGTTGAGATTGCAAGTTAAGTTGCATGCATGTGGATGTACTGCAGAGTTGTATCGTGTTCTAGGGAACTGTGTAATGTAATGGAGGGTGGGAATTATTGACGAGGGTCCAAGGCTCCTCCTTGTCATGCCACCTTCAGGGCAGCAGAATAAAATAATTTCAAATTTTTAAATTATTGGACCAAAAGATTGGCATTAATTAGATTCCTTTTGGGAGGGAAGGGTTAATCTTTAAATGCTCTTTTCTCTCTATCATAAAGAAACCTATCATCAAATCAATCTAGCCTGGCGTTGTGGAACAAACCCCCCGATCATCAGGATCCACAGGGAGACCCTAGAGAACACTGACCACATCTAATGCCTTGAAAGTGTCCTGTCAGCCTAAGCAGCTATTGATGAAGAGATGCAGCATCACCTCCAGTGTGCCAGCACAGCCTTCGGCCACCTGAATAAAAGGATGTTCGTGAACAACATCAGATTCAACACCAAGATCCTGGATTACAGAAGTGTTGGTTCTGCCCGCCTATATGGCTCTGAGACGTGGACTGACTGCAGCACACACCTCAAGGCATTGAAGCAGTACCACCAATGCTGCCTGCGCAAGATCCTGCGAATCTGCCTGGAAGGAAGACACACCAACACCAGCGTCCTCAACCAAGACCAAGCCAACATCTCCAGCATCAAGGTACTGACCGCCTTGATCGGCTACGGTGGGCTGGGCACATCATCCATATGACCGACACAAGCACATGCTCTACTCCCAGCTTCGAAACAGCAGGAAAGCCCCAGGTGGACAGAGGAAACGCTTCATTGATACCCTCAAGGCCCCGATGGTGAAGTGCAGCATTCCTACACACATCTAGATATCACTGGGCCAAGACCATCCAAAGCTTCTGGGAAGGCATTGAACACCTTGAGAATTTCTGTTGGGAAAAAGTGGAAGCCAGGCAAAAACAGCAAAAGCAGCACGCTGCCACACCAATGCCCAACCAATCCCTTCCATGACCACCCACCTGTCCCAAGTGGTAACTACATCGGTGTTTACAGTCACCTGTGGACTCACTCTGAGAGTAGAAGAGAGTCATCTTCATTTGTGGGGGACCGCTGATGATGACGATCACTCGACAGAAAATTTTAAAGGTGGCAACATTTCTTTCCAATTTTCTGCCACCACCAAATGCAGTCATGCTTTGAGACCAGTATAAGTACAGAGGGAGACTTAGCCTTTTTTTTGTACAGCTAGGCTACATGATGAAACCAACAGTCAAAACTGCAAATCTCTGCTCTGTTAGCATATTGTATCAAGTGCTGATTCTATATGTGGTTGCTTTGCAATTTTGAGCTTTAGATGGAATAGGGCACATCAGAAATCTGTCCATATTCGGTGCAAGATTTTCAGCCTTTGATTTAAACAATATTCCCAAGAGTATGATAAAACCTTTTTCACCATGAAATAAATATTTGCTACATTTCTCTGTCTCTGCACCAAACAACTTTCCATTGCTCAGCAATTTCAACCTCCACCTCAATTCATGTTCTCTCATCTTTGATTCACTGTCCTTTCATCCTCCCTTAAACATGCTCTCCATTTAAACTCCTCAACCCTGTATCACAGCACAGCCTCACCTTTGACTGTTGTCACATGCTGTCATTACTTCCAGCCTATCAATCACTGTTAAGGATATCTCCGATCTCTTCCTTCAATCACTATCCTACATCACCCCTGTTCCTTTCCCAACATTACGTTTTTCAGTGCCTGCTCTGGAGAAAACCCGTACCCCAATTCTCTTACAACTGGTCATTTGAAATTTCAATTGTCTTGTTTTTACATCTCCATTTGCTATAGCATTCTACAACTATTAATTTGCTTAACCACATTCTCATTTGATACCCTAGTACCCAATGCCATCAACACTCTATCATTGTTGCTGTTCTCCCTAGTATCACCCTGGTCCAGCTCCCAAAATCTTTGAGACAATAGCTTGAATAGACATGGAAGACAACTGGTTTAGCAGTTTATCACCAGATCTTGCTAGACCACATAAAAGCAATATTGGGGCCTGCTTTCCTATGCTAAAACTGCTCACTCTTCCGAGACCGTCCTGGAATGCAATAATAAGCCCCATCACAGAACAAAGAACAATACAGTACAGGAACAGGCCCTTTGCCCCTCCAAGCCTGTGCCACTGCATTTTGCCCATCCATACTAAAACTGCCTTCATTTACAGGATCCATATCCCTCTATTCCCTTCCTATTCATGTATTCATCCAGATGCTCCTTGAATGCTGCTTTTGTGTCTGCTTCCACCATCTCCTCTGGAAACATGTTCCAGACACTCACCACCCTTTGTGTGAAAAATGTGCCTCACACATCTCTTTTAAACGTATCTCCCTCGCACCTTTAACCTGTGTCCCCTAGTAAGTGAGCCCACCACCCTGGGTAAAAGCCTCATACTTTCCACTCCATCTATGCCATTCACAATCTTATAAACTTCTATCAGGTCACCCCTCAACCTCCTGCATTCCAGTAAAAACAAACCCAGTCTATCCAACCCTTCTTCATAGCTAAAATCCCCCACACCAGGAAACATCTTGGTAAACCTTTTCAGTACCCTCTCCAAAGCATCCATATCCTTCTGGTAGTGTGGTGACCAGAACCGTATGCAGTATTCCAAGTGTGGCCTAACTAAACTTCTGTACAGCTGCAGCATAACTTGTCTATTCTTATACTCAATTCCCCTTCCAGTGAAGGCAAGCATACCATAGGCCTTTTTCACTACCTTACCTACCTGCGCTGTTATCTTCAGTGATTTGTGAACCTACACACCCAGATCTCTCTGCATATCAATATTCCTAAGGGTTCTGCCATTCACTGTATAACTTCAACCTGTACTTGACCTTCCAAAATGCATCACTTCACATCTGACCAGATTAAACTCCAGCTGTCATTTTTCTGCCCATGCCTCCAACTGATCAATATCCTACTGTACCCTCTGACAATCCTCCTTACTATCCACAACTCCATCAATCTTTATACCATCTGCAAACTTACTAATTAGACCAGCTACGTTTTCCTCCAAATCACTTATGCAGATCACAAACAACAGAGATCCCAGCACTGACCCCGGTGGAAGGCCACTAGTCACAACCCTCCACTCTGAAAAGCACTCTTCCACTGCTACCTTCTATCTCCTATGACTAAGCCAGTTCTGTATCCATCTTTCCAGCTCACCCCTGATACCATAAGACTGCCTTTTGTACCAGTCTGCCATGAGGGACCTTGTCAAAGGCTTTACTGAAATCCACAGAGACATCAACCGCTTTTCTCTCATCAATCATCTTCGTCACCTCCTCAAAAAACAGAATGAAGTTAGTGAGGCATGACCTCCCATGCACAAAACCACGCTGTTTATCACTAATCAGTCCATTTGTTTCTAAATGCTTATAGATCTTGTCCCTTAGAATCTTTTCCAATAACTTCCTTACCACTGATGTGAGGCTCACAGGCATGTAATTTCCAGGATTATCCCTGCTACCCTTCTTAAACAATGGGGCAACACTAACTATTCTCCAATCCTTTGGGACCTTGCCTGCGGCCAAAGAGCATACAAAGATGTCTGTCAATGCTCCTGCAATTTGTTCTCTTGCCTCAGGACCTGGGGACTTATCTACCTTAATACTTTTTAAGATGGACAACACCTCTTTCTTTTTAATAGCAGCTTGGCTTCAAAATTTGACACTCCCTTCCCTGAGATCATCCTCTACCAATTCCTTCTCTTTGGTGAATACTGATACAAAGTATTCTTTTAAGACCTCACCTACGTCTTCTGGCTCCACTCATACACTCCCTCCCTTGTCCTTGAGTTGGCCAACCCTTTCCTTGGCTACCCTGTTTCTTTTTATATATGCATAAAAAGCCTTGGGATTCTCCTTAATCCTGTTTGCTAATGACTTTTCATGACCCGTTTTAGCCCTTCTAATTCCTTGTTTAAGCTCTTTCCTACTTTCCTTATATACTTCAAGGGCTTTGTTAGTTTGCATCCTCCTAGACCTTATGTATGCTTCCTTTTACTTTTTGACCAAGGTCTTAACATCTGTGGTCATCCAAGATTCATGTAACTTGCCATACTTATCCTTCATTCTCACAGGAGTGTGCCGCTCTTGAACAATTATCAACTGCCATTTGAAATACTCCCACATGTCCAATGCAGATTTATCCTCAAACAGCTGCCCCCAATCAACAGTCTCCAGTTCCTGCCTAATATTGTTATGGTTTGCCTTCCCCCAGTTTAACACCTTCACCTGAGGACTGCTGTTATCTCTATCCATGAGTAACTTAAAACTCACGGTATAATGGTCACTACTCCTGAAATGCTCCCCCTCTGAAACTTCACCCACCTGCCCAGGCTCATTTCCCAAAACTAGGTCCAGTATAACCCCTTCCCTGGTTGGACTCTTATATCTGTATCACTGCTTGGATCAAATCCCATTCGCTTGTTTGAATTGAAATTCAATCATGTTTACCCTCCTTGTCTGGCACAGTCATGTGACTTCTACCACAAGGCACACACGACATAGGTAGATGTGTTAAGTGCACTTCAATTAAACCCTTTTGTTGAACATATTACCGTGGCGTACACTCAGAACAGCTTTCATCCCTGTACTTGAACTACATTAGCTTTCAGTCAAGCAACACGTTGATTTTAAAATTATCTTGCTGCTGTAATATCACTTCAAGTAATGTTTCATTTTGTTTTTTATGCTCCTATGAAGTGTCTTGGGATGATTTATTATGTTATGGGCACTAAATAGTTGAGGTTTTGTATTGATTTGAAATATGGCCTCTCACTTGGAGCACAAAGTCAGAACATGACCCACAGCCCATTGTTTTTATATTCAGTCCAAGAATATAGGTGTTGCTCGCGAGGCTGGCATTTATTGCATATCCCTGGCTCTTGATGAACAATCTTGAACATTTGCGATTTGTATGGTGAAATTGTTCCCTCCTAACTGTGATAGATCTCCAGATTTTGACCTAGTGATGATGAAGGAAATAAAATGCATGTCCAAGTCAGATTGAAACTTGGAGAGAAGTGGAGATGATGGCCTGCCGTCATTGCCTTTTTATTTTGTAGAGGTTGCACATTTGAGGTATTGTCAAAGGCTGTATTTCTGACCCATGTATATATTTAATGTGGGCGCATGCTGGGAATGGGACTTTGAAATATTAGCCTTTTGGTACATGACTGCTACCTGCTGGATAGTATGCTGAAAGAGTGACAAAGCAAAGCCCATTTTATGGTCTTAAAATAAGTGGTTCTAATTTTTAAAAGCTCGCTAGATTTGGGGAAGGTTCCATCCGATTAAAACATAACAAATATAATTTCTTTATTCAAAAAACAAGGGGGACTGAAAACTGGAAATTATAGGCCAGTTAACCTCTTGAACATATGTCATAGGGAAAATGTTAGAAGCTATTATTAAAGACGGTGGGCTGAATCTTAATATTTTTGGTTCAGACCAAGTTGCACTGCATTTTTTGGAGAAATTTTTGCCACAAGGCCTTGTGGGTTTGCTCCCTCTATCTTACCAAATCCACCTCTTAAACTATCTACCCATCATAAGCTACCTATTCACATACAATTCTATTCCCATCTTACCGCATGCTGTCCAAGAACAACTAACCAATCAGTGGATATCCCAGGATTCATCAGTATCCCTGGCACCTGCACCATTTTTAAAAGCCTGTCGTGCATCCGACTAAGCACTTGTCAGTCTGAAGCTGCCATTCTTGGTTCCTGACTTCTGTCCGGAAAAGGCAGGCAGAGGAAAATCAGTGCCAGCCTGGTCTGAGTTTGCCACTTAGGTTAAAGCAGTCTCAGCAATCTGGTGGAATGCACATCACAGTAAGATGAATGTCAATGACCACCATCTTCGGTCTAACAACTCATACTCACCTTATCTGTTACTGTACTCACCTCCCACCACTCTCACTATTTCATGCAATATCTTTCCTCACTCGCTGTCATCCGCACCATCCCAACACCACTAATTCTGCATGCCCTCTGTGTTGCTAACTCACTCACTTGGGACACCTCCCCACTGGCACCAAAAGTAACAGCTGTGCCAACACTTTCATCTCTATTAATACGTGCCTCTCACTCCAGCAGGGAAACAACATCACAATAAGGCAAAAGGTTGCAATACATGTAGCAGGCTGCCTGATATCCAGCTCCTTACACCTATGTGGGCCACATCCTGACTCTGCCCCAAAGTGGCTGACTGATTGTTTCCGAGCCCATAAGCTAGTATTAGAGACTGTCCTTGACTTGTGGTGCTGGGACAAAGGATGCAATCCCCTTGACTTCATGGGGGCCTGCTAACAACCATGACAAGCTTCCTTCCTTTGTGTCTGCACTAATTTGCAAGGCAAAACATCTCTAGCTGAGAGGTAAAAATGTTCAAAGGCAATATATGGCAGGGATGCTGTGAGCATATAGGAAGGCCCAAAAGGAGGTGCCCCTATTACAGCGAGCAAACTGCCTGGATTTGCAGCCTGCTCCTGTCCATGAACTGGCTGCATGTCTCTAAGTACATGTGTATTTGCTTCAGCATCACAATGATAGTTGCCAGCGTAGCCCAAGCTGCATTGAGGAGCAGAAGCATTTGTTACATGAATCAGAGATAATGCTGGCATATATTGGGTGTCAATAGCCATGGGTGTGGGGTGCATGCTGCTACTGCCAACGTAGCGTGCCCTGACATGTTGGTGTCTGGTGTTATTGTAAAGGTCATTCGTAAAAAGCAGCAAGCTGAACTCAATAGTATCTGCTCTAGTTTCCTTGTCAAGTTTACCGAATGTCCAATTTGTTTGGTTTGTTTGGTATGTTTGGTAAGATATGAGTTGTGCTATCAAAAAGGTGTTTAGCAAACAGTAATTGGCAACTCGCCACTGCTGAGCACGAAGTTTACTTGTGACAAGCGGAAAAGATGGTGTAAGTTACTCCTGACTTCAAGATGCACCTTGCCAGACCTCTCACTATAACTATCACTTAGACCCACATAAGATTCCGCTCTATATTTCTACATTGGAGCGGTATCAATTACAGAAAATATATGATGGAGGACCAGTCACTTGATTATTTTATTTGTTCCCATATTATGTTCCCTACATTACATAGTGACTAGACTTCAGCAGTTTAGGACAGCATGGTGACTCAGTGGTTAGCATTGCTGTCTCACTGACCCAGGGACCCAGGTTCAATTCCAGCCTCAGGCAACTGTCTGTGTGGAGTTTGCACATTCTCCCTGTGTCTGTGTAGGTTTCCTCCCACAGTCCAAAGATGTACAGGCTAGGTGGATTGGCCATGCTAAATTGTCCATAGTGTTCAGGGATGTGTCAGTTAGGTGGATTATAGGGGGATGAGTCTGGGTGGGATGCTTTCATGGTCGGTGTGGACTTGTTGGGCCGAAGGGCCTGTTTCCACACACTGGGGATTCTATGGTTCTAAAGCAGTTTGGCATGTCCTATTATCTTGTAAGGACATATATAAATTTGAGTCTTCCTTTGTTTCTTTCTGACATACAAGGAAATTGTTCAGTTGCTCACATAGGAATTAGAGGCAGAAGTAGGCTGCCTGGCTCCAGCATTTGGTAAGATTGTGCTTTCAACTCTACATTTTAACCTCCTAATTTTTGACTTCCTTGTTAATTAAACATTTGTCTAAATCAGCCTTAAAAATATTTGATGACCCTGCCTCGAGTGCACTATGGGGAAAAGAATTTCACATATTACTTATCATCTGAGAGAAAAGATTTTGCATTTCAACTGATGTTAAATATTCAGAAAAGATAGGAAAGGTGTAGCAGGAGGATGGATGGCACTTTTAATTAAGGAAAGCGATGAAGTACTGGAGAAATATGAACGTTCAGAGAGTTTAGGGACAGAATCAATTCGGCTAGAGCTAAGGAATAAGAAGGATGCATTTACATTGCTCAGTATAATCAAAAGAACACCAACTATAAGAAGGATATGGAGGAATAAACCTGCAAGAAAATTACAGAGATGTGTAAACATCATGCTATAGTTATAACAAGGGAATTAATTCTTCATAGATAAATTGGGGGTGGTAGTGTGAGGGACAGAGAGGGACAAGCATTCGTCGGTAATGTCCAGTCCAACAAGGAAGGAGGCATTTCTAGAAATGTTTTTTGGGAATGAAGTGACAATGGGAGAACATCTAGTGGTCAATGATCATTGTAATTTAAGATTTAGGATGACGGTGAAAAATAACATTGGTCGATTCAGAGTAAGAATAATCAACTAGCAGAGAGCAGATTCTAATGGGGCAAGAACAGAGCTGGGCAAGTAGACTGGAATGAAAAGTTGGCAGGAAAAACAGTTGCTGAATTAAGGGCTATCTTCAAAGCTGAGATGGTTTGACTAGGTCAAAGTATATTCCCTCAAAAGGGAAAGGTAGGACAAACAAATTCAGAGGTCTCTGGCTGACAAAGGAGGCAGAAATTAAGTTAACGAAGAAAAAGTGTGCTTAAGTATCAGACAATAAATACAATTGAGAACCAAATATGTAAGGTTCAGAAGGGAGATGGAAAAACAAATAGAAGGAGCAAAGAGGGATTCCTTAAAAACACTTGTCACTAACACAAAGGGGAATCCCAAAGTCGTCAATAAGCACATCAATGGTAAGAGTGGTAAAAAGAGGAGTAGAACCCCTAGAAAACAGTGACCATACCATGGTAGTTTTAGGGTTAGAAACTTGGGCTGGAAACAACTGTGCTAAAATTGAACAAGGGTCATGACAAAGGGATGAATTAGCTTCAGTGGACTGGGAAAGGTGTTTAGCAGACAAGACAGTTGAGGAATAATGGCAGACATTTAAGAAAATAGCTCATGACGCACAACAAAACAGATCCCAGTGACGAAGAAAGATTCTAAAAAGGGGATTAACAAACCCGGTTAACCAAGGAAGTTAAGAATAACATTAAAATGAAAGACAAAGGGTATAAAATGTGGCAAAGATTAGTGGTACGCCTGAGTCAGAAAAACTTTTAGAAGCCAAGAAAAGATGGCCAAACAGGCAAGTAATATTAAAATTGACAACAAGAGCTTCTATTCTCTTATTCACATATGAGATGCAGACATTGCTGGCTGGCAAGCATTTTATTGCCCATCCCTAGTTGCCCTTCAGAAGGTAGTGATTAGCTGCCATCTTGAACTGCTGCGGTTCACATGCTGTAGGCTGACCCAGAATGCCCTTGGAGATGGTGTTCCAGGATTCTGATTCAGTGACAGTGAAGGAATGGCAATATATTTCTAAGTCAGGATGGCGAGTGGTTTGGAGGGGAACATGCAGGTGGTGATGTTCCTATGTATCTGCTGCCCTTGTCCTTCTAGATGGAAGTGGATGTGGGCTTGGGAGGTACTATCTAAGGATCTTTGATGAGTTTTTGCAGTGCATCTAATAGATAGTACACACTGCTGCTAAGTATTGGTGGTGCATGGAGTGGATGTTTGTGGATGCGGTACCAAACAATTGGGCTACTTTGTCCTGGATGGTGTCTTTGGAGCTTCACCCACCCAGGCAAGTGAGGAGTATTCCACTACGTTCCTGACTTGTACCTTGTAGAAAGTGGACAGGCTCTGGGGAGTCATTTGCTGTAGTAATCCTAGCTTCTAAATATGTAAAAAGGAAGAGAGAGGTCAAAGCGAATATATGCTCCTTTGAGAATGAGGCTGTGGAAATAGCAATGGGGAACCAGGAAATGAATAACTACGTTGCATTGGTCTTATCAGTAGAAAACACAAATAATCCAGAGGCAAAATAGTAAAAGAAACAAAATACAATAACTATCACAAGATAAGAAGTACTAAGAAAGCTAATGGGACTAAAGGCCATTAAATCCATGGAACTGAGTGGTTGCATCCCAGAATATTAAAAGAAGTAGCAACAGACCTAGCGGATGCACTGGGAATCATCGTGGATAAGTCACAAAAAGCTAGCATACAAATTCAGCAAATAATAGGAAAGGCAAATAAAACATTGGCCTTTATGTGAAAGGCAATGGAGTATTAAAATAGGGAAGTCTTGCCAAACTATACAAAGCACGAGTTAGACCAGACTTGGCATACTGTGAACAAGTTTGGTCCCTTATCTAAGAAAAGATATACTATCATTGGAGGCAGTCCAGAGAAGTTTCACGAGGTTGATCTTAGTTATGGAGGGATAATCTTATGAGAAGAGGCTGAGTTGGTTGCTTGGTGTGCTTGGAGTTTACATGAATAAGTGGCAACCTTATTGAAATGTATAAGATTCTTAGGATAGATGCACCAATGTTGGTCTCTTTGTGGGAAAGTCTAGGACTAGAAGGCACAATCTTAGAGTACAGAGTTACTAATTTAAGACTGAGTTGAGGGAAAATTTCTTCTCTTAGAGGGCAATGAATATGTGGAATTATTTCATGTGGACAGCTTTCAAGATTGTGTTATTAAGAATATTCATGGAGACATATGGATGTGAAAATGAAGATTATCAGATCAGTCATGACCTCATTGAATGGCACAGTGCACTAACATATAGAAGCAAAAGGCATGAGTAAGCTATTAAATGAATATTTTCCACTTGCCTTTACCTATGAGGCAGATGCTACCCAGTCCATGGTGACAGAGGAGGAAACTCAATCACTACAAGTGTTTAAAATTAATAAGGTTAGATACATTGGATAAGCTGCTAGTACTTAAAGATGATAAAGGTACAGGTGAGATGCATCCCTAACAGTGAAGAAAGAAAGAGTGATATTCGCAGAGGCACTGACAATAATCATTCAATCTTCCCTGGATTTAACAGAGAGTTATATGAGGACTGAGGCTGAGGGGTGACCTTACAGAGTTTATAAAATCTTGAGGGATACAGAGAGGGTGAATAACCAAAGCCTTTTTCCCAGGATAGGGGAGTCCAAAACTAGAAGGCATTGGTTTAAGGACAGAGGAACTTCTTCATGCAGAGGATGGTGCATGTATGGAATGAGCTGCTGGAGGACAAGGGTACAATTACAACATTTAAAAGGCACCTAGATGGGTACATGAATAGGAAGGGTTTAGAGGGATATGGACAAAATGCTGGTAAATGGGACTAGATCAGCTTATGATGTCTGGTTGGCGCGGAGCAGTTGGACCGAAGGGTCTGTTTCTGTGATGTATAACTCCATGAATGAAGAATGCAAACAGTACACCCTTGTTCAAAAAAGATCAGCTTAGCAAATACAGATTGTTTAGTTTAATCTTGATGGTGAGGAAGCTTCTAGAAAAAAAGTTCAGGATATAATCAATAATCATAGAAAAATGAAGGTTTGTTTGGAAGAGTCAACACGGATTTCTTAAAGGAAAGGCATATCCAATTGGCTGGAGTTTATTGAAGAGGTAACAGAGAAGGTTGATGAGGACAAAGTCACTTTTGTGTTGTACAAGTACTTACAAGAGACATTGCCAGATTTGTGAGAAAAGTTATAGATCATGGAACAAAATGGAACAGAAGCAAACATAGATCCAAAATTGCCAAGTGATAGGAAACAAAGAATACTGTTAATGGATATTTTTCAGGCTAGAAAAAAGGTTTTTAGTAAACTTCCCCAGGGGTCAATATTTTCAAATAGTCGTTAAGGTGTGGAATGCTCTACCTGGAACGGTGGTGGAGGTCAGCTCAGTTGAGGTATTCAAAAGGGCCTTGGATAACTTTTAAAATAGAAACAACGTCAGAGAAAAGGCAGGAGACTGGCACTGATAAAAGGATCAGAAAGCCATTGCAGACACGGTCGGCTGAACAGCCTTTAGCACTATAACAATTTGGTGATTCTGTGAATGGGGTTGCTCCTCCTGGCCAGGCATAGAGGCCTAAACATACCCTATAAAACCAAAACTTTCTCCTAATTATCTCAGGGCACTGGCCATGACAGCTCAGAAGCCAGTCCTTCACATCCACCGTAGCCATGACTGACACTATAGGCCCCCACAGCCACAGCCACAGCCACAGCCAGGGCAACAAAGCAGGAAAGCTGCTAAACTCCATTTGGAGGAAGGCATGCGTCACTATCTTCTATCACCAGATTAGTAGCTGTCCCACAAGTTCCCACCAGCTACAATTCACCGAAAGCCACAATCCACCACGTGCCACAATCTGAGCCCAGCATGACTGACACCCACTTGGACCGGTAGAGGGGAAGGAGGGCCAATGTGCTGCAGCCCGCCAAGGGTTGCAGCCCAAGTGCGCAGTAGCCTGTGGAAAGCCAGATTTTGGCAGCCAGCAAGTAGGATGCTGTGGTCTCTCAAAAAGGTCATTTAGCCACAACACAGACAGGAACAAGAAGTGGTCCAAGCAGGTGGCCAGGGGTCTGACAAGCAAAAGCCCCTTGCCGTAGACAGCAAGCTGCATGCCCAGGGTTCCATCTTGGTGGGTCTACTACAAGAGATGCTGTAAGTAGAAACCTATGTACTCTTTTAAACATTTAAATTTGTTTTATTTTAACATTTGTTTGATTTAGCAATGTAAGAATTTAGTTGTTTAAAGTAATGTATTTCAACTTACAGGAATTTTTAAAAATTCTCTCTTGGGATGTGAGTATCACTGACTGACCAGCGTTTACTGCCCATCAGAAGGTGGTGAGCTGCCTTCTTGACCATTGCAGTCCATGTGCTGTAGGTAGACCCACATTGCTCTTTAGGATGGCGTTCCAGGATTTTGACCCAGTGACAGTGAAGGAACAGCAGCATATTTCCAAGTCAGGATGGTGAGTGGCTTGGAGGGGAACTTGCAGCTGGTAGTATTCCCATGTATCTGCTGCCCTTGTCCTTCTAGATAAAAGTGGTCACAGGTTTGAAAGGTGCTGTCTAAGGATCTTTGGTAAATTTCTTCTGTACATTTGGTGATAATACACACTGCTGCTGCTGAACATGAGTGGTGGAAAGAGCGGATGCGGTTCCAATCAATTGGGCTGTTTTAGCCTTGATGATGTCAAGCTTCTTGAGTGTTGCTAGAGCTGCGCTCATTCAGGCAAGCGGGTAGTATTCCATCACATTCCTGACTTGTGCCTTGTGGATGGTTTTGGAGAATTAAGAAGTCAGTAACTTGCTGCTGTATTCCTAGCCTCTGACAGGTCCTATAACTACTGTATTTACGTAGCAAGTCCAGTTAAGTTTCTTGTCAATGGTATGCTCATGGATGTGATAGTGGAGGATTCAGTGATAGTCACATCATTGAAAGTGAAGCGGTGGTAATTAGATGGTCTCTTGTTGATGATGGCCATTGACTGGCAATGTTTAAAAAAATTGCTGTCAGCTAAAGAATCTCCTACAGAACTTCACTCCTATGGGAATCAATACAACTCCTAAAATCATCAAGGCAGTAATTTTCTGGGATATAACCACAGGACTTTCTGTATATGCAATATTCAACTAATCACCTTTTCACATTCCCTCAGTGGATGTCTTCCAGGTACCTTTTCCTGTTCTACTGCTTCTACATAATAGAACCACACTTGTCCCAGTATAGCTCTTCGAAGGCTGCTGACTTTCAGTGGAAGTATTGCAGGTGATCGCTAAGGCAGCTCTAAGTCTTGATTGTCCAGTTCCAGGCTGCTGGCTTTGGCACAAGCAGCAGCCTTCTCAGTTAAGGCAGGCAACAGAAAGGGCACTGGAAGAATGGCAACAGTAGCACTGGGAGACTGAAAGTGGATAACATAACTGCACACCATGAAACCAATGCCACAATGGGGGAGCAGTGCCTCAGCAATGCTAGTAATCCGTTGGAAAGACAAGTTGGTGGAGAGACGTGAGGTCCTACAAGCCCTTCAGCATTGACATTTACTGCCATAAATGGGAAACAGTTCAAACTTGTGTGGCACCAAATTAGGATTTCACTTCATCTGATATTCCACTCTAGAACCTAGACACAAAGGGGCAAGTATTCTTACCTCATTGCAGGACTGAAATTATCAGGCAGGCTTTTAGATTGCTCATGGGAGCAGATTCCTGGATTTTCGTCCCCTTTTCCATTTCCAGTAATTTTCAGGGATTTGGGATAAGTGAATATAAGCAATTATAATTGCTATGCTCTTGTAAAACCCACCATCCTCACCTGCAGAAACTCTTCGTGTGAAAGCTTTCTGTTTATCTATCAGGGATCTGGTATAGGAGATGTTGTCCACGACAGTCGTGTGCAATAGACTGTTACTTGGTGGCTCACGCCCTCCTAATTTCTGATACCTGGAGGAATCTGCCTTTCACGTTTATGTGCGGTGTGTGAAATTGCAGCCCTTGCTTCACTTTCCGAGGAAAGTGCTAATTAACATTTTCAGTTCCACGCCCTGGATCTTTGGCCACCTGGTGCAAAGCTGAGTAGGTTTGGGCATCGCCTCGCCGGTAGCTTCGCCTGGGCCTGGCCAACGTCAAGCGGACTGGGTAGCAGACAGCCATTTACCCCAAGCGTCTACTTCTCTTCTGTGGCTACGGAGCAACCGCAGGTGCCAGCCATTCGAGCACCAGAGAATGGGGTGGTGCTGGACTCTATCATTAATCCTGAGAATGTTTAAGTTTTCTTTAAAAGTTTGGCTTTCTGTTACAGCCATGCCATTTGCCAAAGAAACACTCAGTTCCTCTGACAGCCTAGAAGATTACTGAAAAAGAGCCGCACCCCCGGTGTCTCTTATCTCCAGTCTCCACGTTTATTCTGCAGCGAGCACAATCATACACAACCTCCACCATCCCGTCACTCACTCGGCCCCCTCTCCGGTCGCTAAGGGCCCTTCAGCACTTCCTCCCATTCTTCATTCCGATTGGATGCTGTTTTCCCGCGTGCGCCACAACTGCCATTTTGAACCGAGGAGCTTCAGCGGCTTGAATTCGGCCGCCTGCCTGCCCGCCTGAGTGATTGTCTCCCGGTCTCACATTGGGTCCAGGTAAGTTCCGCGCCAGTCATCTTGCCCCGTGCTTACCGACCTTCGGAGTTACTTGGGTGGGAGAAGAGAGAGGGAGAGATGTAGAAGAAGGAAAAAACAGCAACCGCGCCGTCTCCTGGGCCGCTGCTGGCGGATCTAACTTGTATGTCCGGACCAAGCTGACAGAAATCCGCAGTTTTGCCTCAGGTTAACCGAGGAGCCCGTCCACACTCTGAATCCCAGGGATACTGAGTGAGGCTGAGGCCGCGATTTAAGAAGGCCGAGGTGGAGCAATTTCATAAACATGAGGACGGATTGTCTGTAAACTGTGGGCCGGACTCTGTCCCCAGTAAATTGCACCATAATCAGTGCGGATTATGATAACCTAAAAGGCCAGTGTGCATCAAGTCAAACCCGATCTCTCTTCGCCAACCCGCAACCCTCTCTGCAAGCTCCAGGCTGCAGTTTCCATTATCTTCCAGTCTCTGTTTTGTGTTTCCCGCCTTCAGATCGTCTAGAGGAACGAAACAGTTTTGTTTCCATTCTAAAGGGGTTACTAACCACGGGAGCGTGTTACGTAAACAATAAACTTTCAGTTTTACTTGAAAAAAGAAAGATTGGGAAAATAAATTGTTACGAAACGAAATGACATAACTTCTAATCACAGTACTGCGCCAGCTTTTTACCTATTCAAACAGCCTTCTTTGAAATAAAGTCTTGTGGTCTAATTTTTAACAACTTTTCCAGAAAAGTAACATCCAGCGCCATTTATATTGAGTCTGTAAACTAATATGAAATTGCGAACGCCAAAAGACCTGCGGATGCTGGAAATCGGAAACAAAAACAGAAGTTGCTGGAAAAGCTCAGCAGGTCTGGCAGCATTTGTGCAGAGAAATCGGAGTTAACGTAACTCTGATTTGTCTTCATAAATGCTGCCAGACCGCGATGATATCGATGTACCTCACTTCTAAAAAAAATTACTAGGTTTATGTTTAGTGTTGATTAAGGGGTTATGCATTTAAGACCAGTGAGGAGGAATTGCATCTGAGGGTAGTGGATCTGTGGAACTCTGTGCCGCAGAGAGATGTCCAGGCTGGGTCATTCAGTATATTCAAGGCTGAGAGAGACCTTTTTTTAATCAGTCAGGTCGTGGAGGGTTATAGTGAAAACGCAGGAGACTGGAGTCGAGGGTTAACAAGTCACCCGTGATCTGCCATGATTGTCTTGCAGAGCAGACTCCGGCTGAATGACCTCCTTCTGCTCATGTCATGTGGTCTTATCGTTTGTTTTGGTCTATTTCTGAAATATGTCAGGTGGGTTTCATCAGAGCAGTGAATGAGAACATTTTGATATTATTTTAAAAGCCGTGTTATTATAATCTAGAACATAATTAGAATAGCTACCAGGATCTCAGGGAAAAATGCAGAGTTTGAGGGAAGGAGCAGAGAAATGGGACTGATTAAATTGCTCCTTCAAAGAGCAAGCACCACTGCATGAGGTGACTGGCTTCACATGTCAACTTACTTTGCTGCATTCTGTGTCCTGGAGCATGTCTTTAGAGATTATTTGCGACAGTATGGCAAAGTGCTGTAGTTTCGTTTATCTATGTAAGATAAGGAGGCAGGACCTAAATCAGGCAGAATGAGAATCAAACCCCATGCTAGCCAACTGAGCCAACCACATCTTGTTTCATGATTTTCAAAAGATCTTGAGCCACCCTGTATTTAATTCGCAGTGTTAGTGAGATTCTATACCACAGTATCATCAATGGAAAAACTGACTGCATAATTTCTGTGAACAAACCTCTTTCAGATTATTATCTAGAAATAATTGAGTAGATTGTGGAAAATTTTGTGTTCTATTCAATCCAGTGATGAGTATCAAAGCTTTCACTCAACACTGCTGATTACCTACTGTACCACTGCCCCTCTCCTTCCCTGTTCTACCCCCACCGCAGCTGAAACCTTCATCTGGTCTTTTTGACATGATCACTGAAAAACCTTACTTGGTGATCTATTACCGTCCCTTAACAATCTCGGCTCATTGAAAACAGAATTGGTGTCATGTCCTTCCATGCATGCGAACTGAAACTGGCTCCCTGTTCCTTGATGCATTGAATTTAATATCCATGGCCACATTTCTAAATTCCTCCCTATTCTAACCTTGCTCAATGTCTACGGTCTGTGCTTTTCATTCTGGTCGTTTTCCGAACTGGCTGTTTGTGAATGTGCATCTCCCTCTTACCTTTTATGCTGGTAACACCTTCAGCTGTTTTGACCTTGCTCTTTGATATGGTCTTCCAAAGTGACTTCCTCTATTCTTCAGCATTTGATAACAGTCTTTGGGTCTATGTTTGTCGCCACTGTTTTTAGTAATTGGTTCTTAGTCATCAACATGTTTGATTGCTAAGTACATTCACCCATCATTCTGTCATTGATTTGAATTGACTCTTGGAAAAACCTTGACTTAAAATTCTCATCCTTATTTTCAAATCCCTCTATTCTTGCTGCCTCCTATCTTTAACTGCTACCATCCCTTCAATTCATGTATAACTGCATTCCTTCACAGCATATTCACAACAGGAAATGATTAAAACTTTCAGTTGCCTCGGCCCTAAGGGAACACAACCTTGTTAAACCTTTGTGCTTTTTCTTCTTTTTAAGACCTCCTTAAAACCTATCACTTTAGTTAAAGTTTTTGATCATCTCCAAATCTCCCTGTGATGTGTACTGTTTAATTTTGATAAAGCTCCTGTGAGATACTTTGAAATGTGTCATTATCAAAGGTATTATATAAATGTAGACCGTTGTGTTTCTGCACAATACTAGTGTATTGCTATCAAGTGTGCTGCAGGAATTTAAGTTAAAATGAGCTTTCACTTCTTACTTACCTTTTTGAACCTGAAGTTCAGTTCTCTCTGTATTTCGTGTGATTAACTGACTCAATTTCTAACCATTTTTAAAAAATCCTAACTAAATCTTGTGTTGGCATTCTTAGTAAGAATTGACAAAATGTATTACTTGAAAATTGCAATTCTGTTTTATTATAAATGACCAAGTTAGACCGTAAGTTAAAGGAGCAGAATTAGGTCCATTTGATCATGGCTGATTGTGTTTCTGAATCTGTTCTCCTGTTTTCACCCTCTAACCTTTGATCCCTTTATTAATCAAGAACCTATGTATCTCTCTCTTAAATACACTCAATGACTTGGTCTCCTCAGCCATCTGCAGCAATGAGTTCCACAGATCAGCCACTCTCTGGCTGAAGGAATTCCTCCAATCTCAGTTCCAAAGAATTGTCCCTTCGCTCTCAGGCTGTGCTCTTGGGTCCTAGTTTCTCCTACTAGAGGAAACATCTTCTCCATGTCTGCTGCATACAGACCTCTATGGTATTCTGTAATTTCCAATGAGGTCCCCCTCATTCTTCTAAATTCCATTGAGTATGGACCCAAAGTTCTCGTATTGGTAAGCCCTTCATCCCCAGAAACATGCTTGTAAACTTCCTTTGGATGTCCTCTAAGGCTAGCACATCCTTCCTTTGATACGGGGCTTAAAACGCTCAATATTCCAAATGTGGTCAGAGCTGAACCTTATACAGTTTCAGCAGTACGCCTTGCTCTTGCATTTTAGCCCTCTTGGAATGAATGCTAGCATTGCATTTACCTTCCTAACCACCAACTGAACCTGCATGTTAACTTTAAGAAAATCCTGAACTAGGACTCCCAAGTTGCTTCATACTTCAGATTTCTGAAGCCTTTCCCATTTATAAAATGGTCTACGCCTCTTCTTCCGGTCAAAGTACATAACCTCATGCTTTCCAAAATTGTATTCCATCTGCCATTTCTTTGTCCGCTCTCCCCAACCTGTCCCAAGTCCTTCTACAGCATCTCTGCTTCCTCAACACTGCCTGTCCCTCCAGTTATCTTTGTGTCATCTGCAGACTTAGCAACAGTGCCCTCAGTTCCTTTGTCCAGATTGTTAATGTATAGTGTGAATAGTTGTAGTCCCAATTCTGAGCCCTGCGGAACTCCAGTAGTCAGCAGTTGCCATCCTGAAGAAGATCCCTTTATCCCCTTTTTCTGCTTTCTGCCAATCAGCCAATCCTCTACTCATTCCAGTACCTTGCCCCTAATAGAAGAGCTCTTATCTTATTTTGCTGCCTCCTATGTGACTCCTTGTCAAAGATTTTCTGAAAAGTTTCTTGGGATGCATGCTCATTTTTGACTGAGTTCAGTTTTTGTCTGTAACTGTTTCTTAACGCCTTACTACATCCCAGATAAAATTCTGCCAAATTTCACGGAAATGTCTTAGTGATGACATTCCTCTTTTTTTTTTGTAAGTTTTCCATTTTGTCAAAGTAACACATTACGTTTCCTAATCCTTCACTATAACTAACCCAGCTTCAGTATGCCTGTAGGTTGAGATGGAAAGGAAAAACCTAAACGGTTCTCATGAAAACTTTCAGATTAAGGCAATGCAATTGAAACTTTCAATCAATGTAGTATTGCTTGTTTTCTGATTTTGCTTTTGTGGGTTTTCAATTTACAATTGCTGGGCCAGCAGAGAAACTGAAACTGTTAATTCAAGATGCGTAGTTTTGCACAGTGGTTTGAAGGCAATTCAACCCCATACTGTGATAGCATGTTGTACGACAAAGTGACACTATTGCAACCACAAGTGGTTTGTGGTGTTCTCTATGGGGTGATTTGACATTTTTCTAATGTCTTGTCTCCATCTTAAATATGCTTAAATTAATTGTTGAAATACATTGTGTCTGTTCAGATTTCCTGATGGCTTTCTGTCTGATCAGTAGAAACTGCTTAGCAATCACTGCTTAGCCCATAAAATTCAAAGAGGATCTATTGCACAGAAACTATTTGCTGCATAAAGGTAAAGATTTTTTTAAAAATTCAAGCAGCAGTATTATATGAACATGGTGTCATTGCTAGTAATGGAATGTTTACACCAATCAAGAGAACATGTGCCACAGTGTTGACTTTCTTTCTCTGGCAGATTGGCCATTACTGGTCACTTCCTCTGTCACTTGTGCAAGGCTCTTGATTACTAGCTCTCTGTAATTGCCCTTTGAAGGTGATGCTGAGGTGCCTCCTTGAACTGCTACAGTCATTGGGATGCAGGATTACCAGCAATGCTGATAGAAAGGGAATTCTTGGATTTTTGATGCAGAGATTATGGTGAAGTTCTACATCAGTGGTTTATAACTTAGCAGGAAACTTCGCAAGTAGTATTGTTTCCTTTGTATCTGCTATCCTGGTCCTTTGAGATGCTAGAGGTTGTAGATTTGGAAGATGCTGTCAAAGCTGTCTTGGTGAGTTGCTACAGTGAATCTTATAGATGTTATGTCCTGCTGCTGTGCATTGGTTAGAAGAGTGAATGTTAAAGGTCATGGATGGAGTACCAATAAAGCAGGCTGCTTTGTCTCGGATGGTGTTAAACTTGAATGTGGGAGCTACATTCATCTGGGCAGTTGGAAGAGTATTCTGTCACTGCTGAATTGTGCCTTGTAGACTGTAGCCAGGTACTGGGGAGACAGGATGTGAGTTGCTTGCTGCAGAATTCCCAGCTTCTGATAGGTTCCTAAAGCCACAGTATTTACATGGATGGTCCGGTTCACTTTCTGGTCAATGATAGTCCCCAGTATGTTGGTAGTGGGGAGTTCAGTTATTGTAATGCCGTGAATATCCTGGGCTGATAGTTAGATTCTGTCTTGTTTGAGATGGTCATTGCTCAACTTATGTTGTGTGGTTATTAGTTGCTGTTTATCAGTCCAAGCCTGGATATTGTCCATGTTTTACTCCATGTGGACATTGGTGTCTTTAGTATCTGAATAGACACCAGAGGTACTCAACGTTGTGCAGTCGCCTGAGAAAATCCTCATTTCTAATTTTATGATGCAAGGAAGATCATTGCAGCAGCTGAACGTGTTTGAATCTAGGATATGATCTTGAGGATCTCTAGCAGTGATGTCCTGTGTCTAAGATGATTGTTCTTCAACAACCATAACCACCTTCCTTGTGGATGTCATTGCAAAGCGGGAGGTGAGGTGAGAGAAAGAGCCATATGATTTCACAGCCAATAGATTGGATCTAAACTCTGCGACCTGCCACATCTAGTCGTGAATGGTGGTGGACAATTAAAGCATTTCCTGGTGGAGAATGCAGTTCCACAAATATGTCAGCAGTGCCTTGTAAAGCCTCTGAGGTCCTCAGCATCAAGATGGCAGCCTTCAGCCAATTCAGTTCACTCCAACTGATATCAAAAAACAGTCGGAGGTTCTGGACACTGCAAACATAATAGTTCTCTCAGCATTCTGGTAATAACCCCAAAATCTAGCCAAGCTGTACCAGTAGAGCTACAATACAGTTCGTTTTGCTATAATGCATGTTTCATTAATGCAATTGGCAAAAAGTGGATGCTATTTCGATAATGCAGACTTTCTGCTGTACAGCTATAGCGATTTTCTATAGTTTTTTTTAATGAAATATAGAGTGCAATTTCCTGTAGTGCACGGTCACACAAGAACACAACTATCGCGTTGTACTAGTATTTGGCTAGCAATGAGAAAAATGCACCAGGCATGTCCTTTTACACAAGCAGAACAAATCCAACCCAGCCAATTACTGCCTCATCAGTGAAGTGGTGGAAGCGTGTCATTAACAGTGCTCTCAAGCAGCACTTGCTTTGCAGTAACATGCTCATTGACACTCCGATCGGGTTCTTCTAGGGCTCCTCTGCTCCTCCAAATGTGGATAATGGAGCTGAATTCCAAAGATGAGGCAAGAGTGACTGTTCTTAACATCAAGGTTATGTTTGATCAATTTGTGGTAACTAGGGCCTCCCGTAAAACTGTAGTCAATGCAAATCAGATAGTAGTCGGAATACTTTCCACCAGTTAGAGACATACCTAGCAGGTGGTCTCTGGTAGAGACATTTCAATGGAGAATTCACCAATTAATGATTGATAGTTAACTGCCACACTTCGTCTGTATTTTAAACCAGCCATTTTGATCATCAGTGGCTTCTGGAGCCAGGTTATTTGTAATTTCAGAACTGTTTTGGTAAAGATAATCAGTGCTACAAACTGAAGCTTAGAGCTGCAGTAAATTTAAGCATGATGCATCCCTGAAACATTTTGTGACAATAATAGTTTACCTAAGACCTGATTCATATTTTCTGCTTTTGGTAGAGATCCTAATGTCAACAGACACAGATTCAAAGATGGCGGCAGTTGAGAAAGGAGACAAGGCTGAAGGAACAAAGAGGAGAAATAAGCCTGATAAGTCTTCGACCATTGTAGAAGAAGAAAAAACTGAAAAATTGGAGAGTGAAGAGGAAGAGGAGGAGGAAGAGAGGGGTAGAGTGCAAATTTGTTCTAGTGATATCTAATGTTTTGAAATCAAATTCCATTTATAGGAATAAAAACCAAGTACTGAAGAAACTGCAATCTGGGAACATTTGTGGAGAGAAATAGTTCATGTTTCAAGTCCAATCTGATGCCTCTTCTGGATTCCAGTTTGAAATGATTAACTATTTCTCAATCTGCAGATGCTGCTGGGCCTGCTCAGTTTCTTCAGCACTTTCAGTTTTTATTTCAGATCTGTAGTACTTTGCTTCTGTTTACAGGAATGCTTTTATTTTGATGTTGCAGTGGGATTACTGGAAAGAAGTCCCATCGTAGAAGGGAAAAGAGAAAAGAAAAAAGTGGAAAGACTAACTCTACAAGTGACACCATCAGCAAAAGACACATTTAGTATTCCTGAAGGTAAACCTTTTAAAACTTTGTGGTTATTGCCTGGATATTTGTTTTTAGTTTTGTTGGAAGATGGGAGAAACATCACTGAATTTTGGCGATTTAACTGGATTGCGGAGTATTTGTGTAGCAGTTTCTTCAATGTGTCCTGTGGCAGACAAATGCTTGGTGGATTGAAAGGCTTTAATTCCTATGCTAAATGTTCTCTATTAAATAGCATATGGAAATACAAATCTTAGAACTGCAGTGTAGAAGGTTGCAGTATGCAGTTGTGTTCCAATTGGTAAAAGCAGAACTCCACAGAAAATAAAGTTAATCAATGTAAGTCAGTATACAATATGGTGTTGCTAAGAAAAGATCTTAATAACATGGACTTTTATGTAGAAATCACTGACCATTTGCTAATTCTCCAGAATCTGGAAGTTGTACCATAGTCATTTTTTCTTTTTTTTTCTGAAGAGGTTTATTCCTTGCCAAAGTTCATCCCATAGTTGAGTGCCACAACTATGGTGGAAAACCATTGACCAACTGAAATAACGTTGGCAACCAGCTATCTAAGTGTCGACTGACATGCAGAACACTATCCACTTTGTTGGAACGATTACATTTGGTACATCTTTGCTCTTGGCTGTGAAAGCCATTCCTTGAGATTTAAGATCTTCCACCTGTGAAGTTAACACTTGCATGAAGAGACCCAACATTGTTTTTGATATTAGTGCCTCTTGCCAAGCTGTTGCATCCACTGGTCAACGTGATAATGCGTCTTAACCCGCAAGGGAAGTAGCAGCACAGCCTGTTTTTTTTTTTAAAAACTAGTTACTGACCCCCGGGCTCATAGAGTCGAATGGATTATTCCTGTTCCCATTTTTATGATTTACTTTTGACATTGATGAATAAAGCCAGGATGCTGTAACTTTTTCAACCTGTCCTGTCAATTAATAATGCACATAATATCCAGGTCCCTCTGCTCCTGCATCCGCTTTAGAATTGTACCCTTTAATTTTATATTGTGTCCTCATTCTTCCTACTAAAATTATTTCACAGTTCTCTGCATGAAATTGTTATTTGCCGCATGTCTGCAATTCCACTAAGCTATCCTGTCGAAGTTACATCCTGTACACCAAGGTCCAATTCATGTGTATATATATCATGAAGAGCAAGGCAGTGGTTCTAACGCTGACCTGTGGGAAATCCAATACAAACCTCACTCCAGTCTGAAACCATCCATTAACTAATACTGTGTTTCCTGTCCTTCAGTGAATTTTGTATCTGTGTTGCTACTGTTTCTTTGTTCCACGAGCAACAATGATAGAACATATTAAAAAAGTATTCAATAGGTCACCCTTTCCAGCAAGGTATTGAGAGCCCAATCTTTTGAAGTTATTCTTGGGTTTAGATATGCTTCTGAAATAGTTTTAGGAGTTTTATTTTTGCCAAATGGGGAATAAAAGAACTTTCAACTTTAAAAAAAAAAGCTTGTTTCTTCAAACCTTCTGTTCTGACTTCTACAGAACAGAACATTTTTCCAGCTCAATGTTTGATGTCTGTTACATAAAATATATGTCTATTAGGTTCTTCCCCACTGTTCCTGAAAAGATTTCATTCCATAACTTCATCATTGTGTTATTTTATACAATTCATCCATTCTCTGTGCACAAGCTGAAACAATGACCATTAGTATTTTTCAACAAAAAGAATTATAACACCAAAGAAGAATCCTTTCCTCACCTAATATTTGCACTTTACCCAGCAAATTATTCTGGTGTGCTACTAAAGACAAAAGCATGTGAACTGTTTGGCTCCCTTGTCCTGATTTGCTGAGACCCAACAAGGTTTGGTGGATAGTGGGAGGAAATTTTGTGCGAAGCAAAATATCTGGATTTGCTTGTAATGGAAGGTATTATATTCAGCTGCTACTGTGCCATTGAAGATAGCCAAATCAGAACTGGCTGTGAATTAAAGCTAACAAATTCCTGGTCGGCAAGGTTTCACTCTTTGATTTAGCCACTTCAGCTATTTGTAAAAACTTGATTAGAAATACTTTATTTTGCGTAAATACTGCTTGCTTGCCTTCTGTCCTGGTGTGAATTTAAGCACAAGGTATAATTCTACACTATGGATTTTTTTGTTTTCATTTTATTCAGGTAGAGGCACAAAGCTGGGAGAAATTGAGAGGATACAGTATTTCATGGGCAAAACGAAGGCTGAAGATCTCAAATCGCTTCACAAAATCTTATATAACAGGCCAGGTTCGGTAAGATCAAAAATATTTAGTACTTGGGGTTCATCAATTTTAAATACCTGCTGTTGGGCGAAAGCAAAACAGCTTAACCTAAATGGTTGGATTTTAGGGGACAAGACGGCCAAAATCATTCCTTTATGTGACCCTGAGACAGAACAGCAAAGGTGGTGTAACCAAAGTAATCTGCTTATATGGACCACTACTGAAGGTGCAATTTTAGTGCCTGTACCAACTCTCTCAAAGGTCTCATGCATTGTGGAGGTCTTTCTGTCCCATGGCTTTTGAAAATGTTTGAAATTTCTAAAGGAACACAGTTTATTGGAGGAAGAGCAGGATGTCGAAGCAGAGGAAGATGCAAATCAAAGAGGAGCCTAAATTGCACAGTAAGGTGGCTGGTCCTGGTACAAGACTGCAGGATCTCCTTCCCAATGCTGTGAATGTCATAAATCATTGGATACAAGCACGTTTCAGTTGAACCCTTCTAACAGCATGATTAGAAATTTTCATTTTGAGCTATCTCTGGGAGCACTTTGGATCAAAACAACCTGATTATATTCACTCTTACTGCCAGTGAAGGATATACACCTGTTCAGAGATTTCACTGTCACCATTCAATTACCCTTCCTTTCCTTCATCGCTCAGTCCCTCTTTTCTTGACTTAATCCTAGAATCTTAGAATACAGAAGAGGCCCTTCAGTACATCGAATCTCTGCTGTCAAAAATACGCAATATCTAGACTAGCCTCACTTTCCAGCACAAGGACCATAGCCTTGAAATGTTATGACAGAGAAATAATTATGGGTGACTTTAATCTTTCATGTTGATTGAGTTAATCAGATTGGAAAGGATAGCTATGAGTATGAATTCATAGAGTGCATTAGGAATAGTTTCCTAGAGCAGTATATCATGGACTCAACCAGGGAGCGGGTATCTTGGATCTAGTAATGTATAAGACAGGTTTAATAAATGATCTCTTAGTAAAATATCCTCTACAATGTACTGTCCATAACATGATTGAATTTAATATTCAGTTCGTGAGTGAGAAACTTTGGGAGGTCATGTTGCAGCTCCACAGGACATTGTTTAGGTCACTTTTGGAATTCTGTGTGCAGCTGTAGTCTCCCTGCTTTGGGAAGGATAGTATGAAACTTGAAGGAGTACAGAAAAGACTTACAAGGCTGTTGCCAGGGTTGGACAGTTTGAGTTATAGGGAGAGACTGAATAGGTTGGGGCTATTTTCCCTGGAGCATTGGCTGCTGAGGGGTGACCTTATAGAGGTTTGTAAACTCATGAGGAGCGTGGATAGGATGAATAGGCAAGGTCTTTTCCCCAGGTTGGGGGATTCCCAAACAAGAGGGCATAGGTTTAAGGTGAGAGGGGAAAGATTTAAAAGGGACCAAAGGGACAACTTTACCATACAGAGGGTGGTATGAGTGTGGAATGAGCTCTGAGGAGGCTGGTAAAATTACAACATTTAAAAGGCATCTGGATGGGTATATGAATAGGAAGTGTTTAGAAGGAAATGGGCCAAATGCGGGCAAATGGGATTAGATTAATTTTGGATAACTGGTCGGCATGGACAAGTTTGACCAAAGAATCTGTTTCCATGCTGTATGTCTCTGTGACTCTGAGAAACATTTGCATTAAATTTGGGGGTATCACTTTTTCTTGAGCATGAGAGTGGCTGATTATACTAAGCAAAAATATGCTGTTTTTGTAAGAGGAATTCTGTTTTCCGGAAGAGGTGATCTCCTTTGCAGGGATACAAGTCATTGGACATAATTGTGCACATGACGTAACAGCTAGCAGACGGCCGCAAATATTTATGGTCAAAATATCTGAATTGCAGTAGGTCTTTTAAAAACAGCATTTCCAGTTAATCTTTCAACAAAGACTTGGAACAAAATCAAAACTTTTTGTTCTGGAAAGCTACTTCACACTTTAGACATGGCTAAAGTGTGTCGAAATAAAAAGATCCTGTCAAGAGTCTAGCCTAGTGACATGTTTATAGTCCTAAAATATAAAAGTCTGATTGGAACTGTTTTCTCTGGGTTGAAATTGCAGGTTTACATTCGATGGGCTAAATACTATTTGAGGAATAATCTAACTGCTATAATTTCAATACCTATCATTGAAAGAAACAGCTTCCTAGCTACTAATCTTGTTCCATGGCGTCCTTATTTATAATTAACATGTTTTTTGAGGTGAAATCAGTCCAGACATCACAAATTGGTTTATGTTACAAACGTACTCCAAAAGTGGAATGGTAGTAGAGTCAAACTGGATCCTTTAGTTAAGAGTTTACTAACTTGCCTGAAATTCACATGCTGTTCCAGGGGGGATAATGAATCAAAATTGCTGTTCTTTCCTCTCAGACCCAAGAGGCTTAGGCCCATGATTAACTCATCATAGACTGAAGATCAAGCCAGACATTGCTAGTCTGCCTCAGCAACTCATCAATTGACTGCATACGCTTTGTTTGATGTACTTAATTTATGGTTGGCATGTCCTGTAAAATGACTTTTAGGTCTTATTAGTTTGGTGTGATCGATTTGTTCTTATGGAATTTTTTCCAGCTTGCCACACTGAAACGAAACATTCGACTGTTTACTGGGTTCTCATTTGAAAGCGGCAGTGAGGAGCACAAGAAAAAAGAAGAGGTACTGAAAAAGTGAGTGACTAAGCATTCAGTTCACCCCTTGCACCCTACCAGGAGCTTATCTTGTTTGAGGAATGACATTTGGGTGTGTTGCTTGCTAACTTTGTTTTTTTTAAAAATAATTTTAAACTAACTGCCTATTTCATATTCTTTAATAGTTATACTCCAGATGTATATAGGAAAATATTGGAGGAATAGAAAGAAAATGGCATTTATGTTGGTACAGAAGAGAAGGGCTCTTGTACATAGACAGTTAAAGAATTATTAATGCTTGCTCATTCTGTTATCAGTTCACCTTCTGGAGAGCAAAAGAGAGCATGTGAAACCCTGGGTGACCAAGAAACCTGCAAGAAGTTCCCTAAGCTCCTTTTGTTTTCTTGCAGTCAAATGGGGGAAGCAATTGGAGTCTTGATATTCTGCTGGGTCAAAAGGTGGATTTTATTTGGAATGAAATAGGCTTGAAATATCAACTTAGCCATTATCAACTTGTGAAATGGGAAGCTTTCATTCCATTGTCACGCTAGTTGCCTCTTTTATTGAAGTAGAGATTATCGAGTTAGATAGTAAGTCATTCACTGTTGATCATCAATTGGTGTTGGTGTATACTTAATAGATTGGAACTGCAGTGATCCTGGTGGTAGAGAGATGTTGCTGGTCGACAGGAGTAAGCCTGGTCAGGGTAGTCCATGGTTCTCAGTTACTTAATATCATATTAATATTTTAGTCGATTTGATCCTAAACAATAGCATAGCGACTGACAAAGGAGACCATGTTACATATATATCCAAAACCATGAGTCAGTACTTGAAGTTCTGCTCAAACTCTAGTGCTGTAATCAGATCAGAGGTTGTGCAATATGTTCAGTTTGGTCACAGAAGCAAGGGAATATTCAAACTAGGACGATTGTTCAGAGGAGAACCACGCCCCTGATCAATTTTTTACTTGCCTTTAAAAGATTTCAGAGTGGGAGAGTGGAAATACAAAGTTTGGAAGACTTCGAACCAGATTAGAAGAGAATAAGAAAGGTGGGAATGGAGAATTATTTTTATCAATAGGGCTGCTATCTGGCACTCCTTCCAGTAGAATGATGAAAAAGTTAGGTAATGAAGGTCAAGCTCTGCTATCAGTTGAGAAAAAATTACATGAGGTAAAAGTGAAATTCTAGTGTTCTTTGTGAAACGATGGGCTAAATGACCAACTTCATCCAGATTTGGCTCGTGAACTATTACTGCAGTTTATCTTCTTACGAAAAGTAGGGAGACAAAGATTGTCCGACTGCAAATACCAAATAAAATATTATATTCTAGAATAATAGCAAAATGCCTGTTCTGTATGCAAGCTAAAAGCTAATGCACTGAACTGTACTGTTAACTTTTTTTTATTCACTTGCTGGGTGTGGGTGTCACTGGCTGGCCAATATTTATTGCCTATCTATAGTTGCCTTGAGAAGGTGGTGCTGAGCTGCAGCCATCAACCACTACAGTCCGTGTACCGTAGGTAGACTCACAATGCCCTTGGGAAATATTCTAGCATTTTAGCCCAGCAACAACGAAGGAACAGTAATATATTTCCGAGTCAGGATGGTGAATGGCTTGGAGGGGAGCCTGCAGGTGGTGGTGTATTGTTGTATTTGTCTTTCTAGGTGGAAGTGGTTGTGGATTTGGAAGAAGCTAACTACAAATCTTTCTGCAGTGCACCTTGTAGTTAGTACAGTCGATGCTAGTGATCATGGTGTTGGAGGGAGTGGATGTGGTGCCAATCAAGCAGGCTGCTTTAACCTGGATGGTGTCAAGCTTTTTTTTTTTTTTTGGAGCTTCAACCATCCACGCAAGTGGGGCATGTTTCATCCCATTCCTAATTTGTGCCTTGTGGATGGTAGACAGGTTCAGGGTGTCATGAGGTGAGTTACTCACTGCAGTATTCCTAGCCTCTGGCATACTCATGTAGCTGCTATGTTCATATGGTGAGTCCAGTTGAGTTTATGGTCAATGATATCTCCCAGGATGTTGATAGTAGGGGATTCAGTGATCTTAACACCGTTGAACGTGAAAGATGGTCGTCGGATTGTGTCTTATTGGAGATGGTTATTGCCTAGCGTTTGTGTGGTGCAAATGTTACTTGCAACTTGTCAGCCTAAACCTGGATATTGTTCAGATCTTGCTACGTTTGAATGTGGACTGTTTCAGTATCTTTGGAGTTGTGATTGGTGCTTGAAATTGTGTAATTATTGGCAAACATCACCACTTCTGACCTTGTAACCGATGGAAGGACATTTTAATGAAGCAGCTGAACATGGTTGGGCCTGGGACGCTACTCTGAGGAAGTCTGCAGAGTTGTCCTGGAGTTGACCTCCAGCTACCACAGTCATCTTCCTATAAGTCAGGTAAGACTCCATCAGTGAGTTCTCTGATACCCATTGATTCCCGTTTTGCTAGTGCTTCTTGATGCCAAACTTGATCAAATGCAGCCTTGCATGATTGGCTGTCACTCTAGAATTCACCTGTTCTGTCCATGTTTGTTCAAAGGCTGTATTGAGGTCAAGAGCTGAGTAGCCTTCATGGAACCCAAACTTGGCATCATTGAGCAAGTTGTTGCTGAGAAGATGTTGCTTGATAGCATTGTCGATGGCACCTGCCGTCACTTTTACTGATAATCAAGAGTAGACTGGGGCGGTAATCGGCCGTGTTGGATTTGTCCCGCTTTTTTGTGCATGGGACTTACCTGGGCAATTTTCCACATTTGTCAGGTGAATGCCAGTGTTGTAACTGTATTAGGAGATCTTGGCTGGTTCTGCAGCACAAGTCTTCGGAACTGCTGTTGGAATGTTGTCAGGCCCATAGCCTTGCATTATCCACTGCCTCCAACCATTTCCTGATGTCTGATGGAGTGAAGTGAATTGGCTGAAGATGTAATCTGGGGGACGACTGGAGGAGGCCAAGTTTGATCTTCCACTTGGCCCTTCTGGCTGAAGAAGGCTGTGAATGCTTCAGCCTTGTCTTTTGCTCTGATGTGTTGGGCTCTTCCGTCATTGAGAATGGAGATATTTGTGGAGCCACCTCCTTCAGGGAGTTGTTTTAATAGCCTACCAACATTCACTACTGGATGTGGCAGGACTGCAGAGCTTAGATCTGGTCTGTTGGTTGTGGGATCACTTAGCTCTGTCTATGACTTGCTGCTTTTGTTGTTTCGCATGTATGTAGTCCTGTTTGATAGCTTCACCAGGTTGATACCTCATTTAGGTATGCCTGGTGCTGCTCCTGGCATGCCCTCCTGTACTGTCCATTGAACCAGGGTTGAACCGTGGCGTGATGGTGATGTTTGAGTGTGGGATATGCCAGGTCATGAGAATGCAGACTGCGCTGGAATACAATTCTGTTGCTGTTGATTGTCCATAATATCTCATGGAATGCTAGTCCTAAGTTGCTAGATCTGTCCTAAGTCAGCCCCATTTAGCACAGTGGTAATGCTGCACAGTGTGGTGGAGGTTGAAGTCTGTAGTTTAAGCGATTCATAAGAGTTTAGTTCAGTTCACATTTGGAATATTGTAAGTATGTTATGATTAGTAATCTATTTTTGTACTCAGTCATAGTTTTGGAATTAACCGTGGTCTTAGAGTTGAAAATGAAATTAGTAAATATTACAAGTTTCTTTTTTAATTCAAAAAGTCCTATTTGTCTAGATTGTGATTGATATTGCATTTACTTAAAATTGTGAAATGTGTGTGCTCTAATAATAGAGGGAAAAGGAGTGTTATCTATTCCTTGTTCATATCATGGAATTCTTTTTTAAAAATAAAGCTCTTAAGAGTACAATATTAGTTATGGTAAAACAGCTGACAGGTCACAGGTCACCATAACAAATTATGCAGCTAGAATACATCTGAGATGGCACCAGAAAGTGACTATGAAATCTGTTGTGTTGTCACTTCATACAGCGCTAGGAACTTCCCACTTACAGATAGGCAACTCCAGTCCTATGCTCTGTGATTGACTGTGGTGATGGTGAGTTGTTTTTTGGACTGGAGGCCTGTTACCAGCGGTGTTCCACGAGGATCCATTCCGGGTCCACTTTTGTTTATCATTATATAAATGATTTGGATGAGGATATACAAGGCATCGTAGCAAGCTTGTGGATGACACCAAAATTGGTGGTATAATGGACAGTGAAGAAGGATATCTAAGATCACAGAGATCTTGATCAATTGGGTCAATGGGCTGAGGAGTGGCAGATGGTGTTTAATTTGGCTAAATGCGAGGTATTGCATTTTGATAAAACAAACAAGGGCAGGACTTATTCATTTAAAAGTGGGGCCTTGTGTAGAACAGACAGATCTAGGGGTTTATGTACATAATTCTTTGAAGCTTGTGTCATATGTAGAAGGATAGTTAAGAAGGCATTTAGCACGTTTAGCTTTGCTGCTTGGTCGCTTGAGTATTGAAGTTGGACATCATGTTGAGATTGTACAGGATGTTGGTGAGGTTTCTTGTGCAGTACTGTGTCCAGTTTTGGTCGCCCTGTTCTAGGAAGATTATTATTAAGCTAGAGAGGGTTCAGAAAAGATTTACCAAAATGTTGCTGGAAATGGAGGGTTTGACTTATAAGGATAGGCTGGGACTTTGTTCACCAGAGTGTAGGAGGTAGAGGGGTGACCTTAGAGGTTTATAAAATCATGAGGGGTACAGATAAGGTGAAGGGCAGATGGCTTTTCCCTAGCATTTGGAATTTCAAGAGTAGTGGTGTATTTTTAGGGTGAGAGGAGAAAGATTTATCAAAGACATGAGGAGCACCTTTTTTGCACAGAAAGTGGTTTTATTGCGGAATGAACTTCCAGGTACATGTGGATACAGTTACAACATTTAAAAGACTAAGTACATAAATAAGAAATGTTCAGAGGGATATAGGCCAAAAGGTCTAGGCCCGAAACGTCAAGCTTTCCTGCTCCGATGATGCTTGGCCTGCTGTGTTTATCCAGCTCCACACCTTGTTATCAGGGACTAGTTTAGTCTGGGATTATGGACTGGTTGGACCAAAGGATCTGTTTCCGTCCCGTATGACTGTCTGGTAAGAAAGGAATGTTGCCTTCCCAGCATATCTAATAAGTTTTCAAAAAACTTGATATTTTAAAATCGATCAGGTCAAAAATAGACTAGATGTAGTTAGAACTCTCTGATACTTTGTCATGTGAAACCCCATGACCGGAGAATATCTGTTTCGCTGTTTGACCTGTTGGACAAGATACTGTAGAAATTATCTTAAATGCACTTGGTTGTTTTATAAAAAAAAAATTGTTGCAAAATCTTTATTGTTCATTGAGTTGGAGTTAACAATGTACTGCAACGTTTATATATGTTTTCTTTTTGTCCGCCATAATTTCAGGAATCCAATTTCGGTGCTGAAGGTGATTTGTACTGTTCTGGATCTGGAGAGAAAAGGCACTAAAGATGAAATTGTGTCAAAAATTCTGAATTTCCTAATGAAACCCAAGGCATCGGGCAAGGTTGAGATTTTGAGATCTAGTAGTATTTATGTATGCTTGTGTAAAAGTCAACTCTGAGACTTTCGGTCGTAAGTTTTCATGTACCTCTTGAATACAAATGAATGCATTTTTAAAAGATCCCCATGGCTCCTTCCAATTTTTCATAGTTACATATTCTTTAAAAATGAAAACATCAGCTCCTAAACTGTTTTTATAATCTTGTGTGCAGCATGGTTGTATGTGTTCTGAGAAGTTTAAAATGTTCATAATGTGCCAGTTTTTAAGCTAATTCAGAAGATGAAAAATTGCTCACGTTTAGCTTGTGAGCAAACTATTGAAGCACTTGCTCCGTTCTTGCTATGGTGATTTGATAAAGCTCTTCATAAATTAATTCTGTTTAAATATATTTATTCATGTATATGTTAAATATATACTTTCCAGTCACTACCAAAGCCTAAAAAAAAACGTCAAAAGGGTGGAAAGAAAGAACATAGCAGCTCTGGGTCCAAGAAAAAATCAAAGGCTGCAACCTTAGAAGAAATTCTCACAGACGAGTCCAGCAGTGAAGGGGAAAAGAAAGAAAAGGAAAAATATTCGGATGAAAGTGATGCAGAGGAAGAAGTGGAGGTTTGTGTTGCTTACATCTTAGCCACAATGGGTACTAACTGATTATAGACAAATCAGCTAGACTCCTACCTGCAGGGCAGATGGATTCTACAATAAAAAGCTAAACCGATCTTTAAGCTAGCTCCTACTTGGTTTAAAAGTGATTTATATCTGCTCTAAAAGTTTAGAGAATGGACAAGGTGTTTGAATCGATTATGGTAATTCTTTTTAACCTTTCAATGGTTAATACAATTTAGTTTTCTTATCACCATACCTTCAATCCTATCTCTCATTAGAATTATTCTAATTGTGTCTCAAACCCATTCATGCTTCCTCTGACGAAGCTATTCCAGTCTCCTAATTCTGTTACTCTTTGAGGATGATTCTTTTCTTACTGTTGTCTCATTTGAACTGCTCACTATTTGCTTATGACAGTTTTGTCAACTTCTTGCAATTTTGAGGACTTTGGTAGAATTTCTATTTTTTTAAAAAAGGCATCAACACAACATCTTCAAATTTCCCTCAAGATTCCTTGGTCTTCTACACTATTACAATGACCATTCTGAGGGCTGTAATCTGTCTTCTTGGTCATTGTTCTGACGAAGAGTCCTATTGGACTAGAAACATTTCTCACTCCACAGATCCTGCCAGACCTGCTAGGTTTCTTTAGTACCAAATATTTCCATTTGAAATGACTGTTCATTTTCTTTAGTACTCAATCTAACCAGAAAGCTGTGATTGATATTAGGGTACCTAAGGTATATCAGGTATTTTTGCTGACAGAGAAGTTCTGGTGCTGTTTCAGTGAATTGAAGTGGTTGATTAGAGGGGAAAAGTTGATTTGGAGACATTGCCTATGCTCTTGATTATATAAGATTATTTAGTTTCTGCTGTTTAATTCTTGGACTCTGTCCTGATCATGCTGCACTATTCCATTTAATGTATATGTCAATTGGTTTCTTTTTGCTGCTTAACAAAATTAGTTTCCACACATCTATAATAAACTCTGGCTGCACCTTACTAGGTAACTAAACTTGAAAGTTTAGATTCTTTTGAATCCAGTGGCATTTCATTTCATTTTATCTTTCTTCTTTTCATTTTTTTCAAAAATTCAGTTATGGGCTGTAGGTTTTGTTGGCTGTCCAGCATTTATTTCCCATCCATAGTTGCCCTTGAGAAGATTGTGGTAAGCTGCCACCTTGAACTGCTGCAATCCATGTTCTGTAGGTTGACCCACAGTGCCATTGAGTAGGGAATTCCAGAATTTTGACCCAGCAACAGTGACTAAAAAGTGATATATTTTTCCTGCTCCTATGATGCTGCTTGGCCTGCTGTGTTCATCCAGCCCCACAACTTGTTATCTCATATATTTTCAAGTTCAGGTTGGTGAGTAGTTTGGAGGGGAACTTGCTGGTATTGGTGTTCCCATATATCTGCTGCTCGTGTAATTGTGGGTTTGCAAGATGCTATCTAAGGGTGTTTTGAGTTTCTTCAGTGCATCTTGTACATAGTACACACTGTTGCTACTGAGTGTCAGTGGAGGAAGGAGTGGCTGCTCATGGATGTGGTGCCAATCAAGCAGGCTGCTTTGTCCTGGATAGTGTCAAGCTTCTTGAGTGTTGTTAGATCCGTGCTCATCCAGGAAAGTAGGGGGTATTTTAACACCTTCCTGACTTGTGCTTTGTAGATTGTAGACAGGCTTTAGGGAGTCAGAAGGTGAGTTACTTGCTGCAGTACTGCAAACCCCTTGAAGTGCTCTTGAAGCCACTGTACTTATATGGCGAGTCCAGTTAAGTTTTTGGTCAACGGTAACTTAAAGGATGTTTATTTGGGGGGTTCAGTTATGCTAACATCGTTGAATGTGAAGGGGTGGGTGGTCGATTGTTTGTCTTTCATTAGAGATTGTCACTCCCTGGCATTTGCAAGGTGCAAATGTTACTTGCCACTTGAAGATATCCAAGCTTGGGCTGACAGGATCTTGTTGCAGTGAACATGGACTGCTTCAATATCGGAGGAGTTACAAATTGTGCAATGATTGTTCAGCACCATCATTGGGGAGCATACCCACTTCTGAACTTATGATGGAGGGAAGGCATTGTGAGCAGCTGAAGATGATTGGGCCAAGAGCACTACCCTGAGGAACTCCTGCAGAGTTGTCTTGACGCCAAGATGAAAGACTTCCAACAACCACAACCATCTTCATATGTACCGGGTATGACTCCAACCAGTGGAGAGTTTTCCCTTGACATTCATTAATTCCACTTTTGCTAAGGCTCCTTGATACCACACTTGCTTGAATGCAACCTTACTGCAAAGTCCTGTCACTCGGCTAACCTCTGGAATTCAACTCTTTAAAACTTTGGTTGAAACATGGACTAATGAGGTCCGGAGCTGAGTGTCCCTGGCAGAAGCAAACTGGGCAACAGTGAACAGGTTATTGTTGAGCAAGTGCTGCTTGATAGCACTGATGGGGCAGTGATTCTTCAAGCTGGATTTGTCTTGCTTTTTGTGTACAGGACGTATGTTGGCAATTTTCCACATTTTTGTATAGATGCCAACATTATAGCTGGACTTGGCTTGGGGAGAGGCAAGTTCTGGAGCTCAGGTCTTCAGTACAGAATTGCTGGAATGTTGTCAGGGCTCATAACTTTTGTAGTATCCAGTGCTTCCTGCTGTTCCACAATATCACATGGAGTGAATCGAATTGGCTGAAGACTAGTATCTGCAATGTTGGGAGACCACTGGAGGAGGCTGAGGTGGATTGTCCATTGGTGCTTCTGGCTGAAGATTGTTGTAATGCTTCAAGGTTATCTTTTGCACTGATGTGTTAGCTCTTTTTGCCATGAGGATGGAGATATTTGTGGAGCTTCCTCCCCCATTGATTTATTTTCATTGTTCCTGACTGGATGTGGCAGGACTGGAGAGCTTAAATCTGATCCATTTTTGAGTTTCAATCTGATCGATATTTTTTTTTTTTTTTCCCCACAGCATCAGCTGCAAGCCCAGTCTAGCATCTGTGTGTTTTAGACCTGATCAGCTTGTTCAGTAGTGCTGCTGCTGAACCACTGTTGAGGCTGGACATTGAAATCTCTCACCACGGAGTATTTTTGTCCACTTGCCACCTTTTGCTGCTTCCTCCAAATGTTGTTCAACGTGGAGGAGGATTGATTCATCAGCCAAGGGTGCATGGTGTGTGGTAATCAGCAGGAGGTTTCCTTGCTCATGTTTAATCTGAAGACATGGGGATTCTCAGGGCAACTCCTTTCTGCGATAATGCAGTCTCCTGGATCTAATCTACCTGGATCGTGTGCTGGCCGTGTCAGGATAATGTTCTGACTACTTTATATTTTTAACTGGTGAAATTAATTATTTTCAGGTAGTGCCAGTTGAAGAGCTGTTCCGTTTTTTTAAAATTTCTCAAAGCACTTCGTAATTGGATCAAAACATAATGAAAAATAATTAAATTAAAATGTCCATAGCTTGATGCAGGATTGTAAAGCTCTAGAATACAAATGCAATAGAGCAAACTATGACTGGCCCTGAGAAGAAAAGAAAAAAATCGAACATCTGTTTATTTGTTGTTTTTTCTCTTCTAGCCACCCAAGAAAGCGTCTAAAAAAGAGAAATCAACATCAAAAGCTGCTCCTAAAGGCAAGAAGGGACAAAATACTAAAGCAACAAATGTGAAGAAAGCTGACAGCAGTACTGCAAAGAAAACTCCAGCTCCTGCCAAGAAGGGTAATTATCTAATACCGACTGTAGCAAACAATACATTAATGAACAAAGGATGCTGTACTTTTGGGATGTTGGTTGAGAGGGAAAAAGTGGTTTCCTGGAAAAAAGATCTTCATTGTTTAAGAACTGTCCTTTAAGTCACTCCAGTGTTACTGAGGCATAGTTTACAGCTTCTAAAACCAAAACAACAATCTCAGTTTTCCTAATATCAACTCTTGCTTTTCTTGCTTCCACCTGTTGCCTCTCTCCCCTCTCCTGACCCAAATACATGAGAGAGGAAGGCAACAGTCTCATGTTTTCCTTTAAAACTGAAAATTTGAATGCACACAAGTAGCTCACTGTACCAGAATGTTTTGGCAAATATCTTTACACAGTGTTGTTCTTATTGAAGTGAAAAGGGGTTCATTTTGTAAACAATGGAAAAACATTCTATTCTGCATCAACATTGCATCAGTTTTATGACGGTTAAGATATAGAATGAAACTTGTGTGTGACCCCGTTCCCTCGCCTGACTTTAGCACAGTCCTCTTCTATATTAGTGAATTTTCCACAATTCTTTTCACTCCTTGTGACTTAAATTCAGTTGCTGATCTAGTGAGCAGTATTGAATTGAAACTTCCCTGTATGCCTATAACTGGCAGGAAAAACTTTGCTGTCCTTCGTGCTTTGCTGAAATTTGAACCCAGATCTCGTACATAAAAGGGTAGTATTCAACTTGCTGCACCACCTAGTTCCCGTTTAATGTAATTTTGTTCCCTAGACATGGGCAGTGGCGTTAAAAAGGTGGCTTCGATTGGGAGGCTAGCTGAGAGTAAGTAAATCTTTTTAAATATATCATTTTACATGCAGACTAAAAATATGTGGTGGGGAGAGTTTTGTTTTTAGTGTAGGAGAAATATGCTGTAAACCATTTCATGGAGTGTTCCTGTCAAAGAGTAAAAAAGAAAGATCTAGGATGTCATACACATCAAGCTGTAAGCTATAATGCTTCCTGAAACTTTTCCTTTTGACAAAGAATAAACGGTACTGGGAAAACATCATGTATTTAATCAATATCCATTCAAATTAACATCCATTTAATTTTGTAATGTGGCAGAAACTGATTCTGGTGTAGATATACTGAGCCAAGTAGCCTCTCCCTGTGCCATAGACTTCATGATTCTGTTATTTAGTTTAAATTTGAATGCTTACCAATAACCAGGATCTTCACTGACAGTGTGAATGTAACTTTCCATTAAGATTCCTTGCCAGAAATTAAAAGCTGTTGATGTATGGTGTCACATCACTTAGCATTTTGCCACAAGTTATTTTGTCACCCCGGTCATGAGAAACCAGTCGTTTTGTAGGTTTAATCTTGTCTGTTTCCGTTTTATAACATTTAAGAAATGTTTGTTGCAACCAGGTGACTAGTATTCTTGTTTTTAGCCTGACATAAGAAATAATTTCCTGCTGTTACAATTTTCAGGATTACTTTCTTCAATCTACCTATCATGTCAATCAGATGTAAGGCCATCTCTGATCACTTCCTTGTTTAATTCATCATTTCCTCCCACTTCTATGTCCCAATCATATTTAATGAGAAGTAAGAGTAACTGCCCTTGAATAGCAAGGCAGCATTTGACTGTGTGTGTCATCAAGGAGCTGAGTAAAATTGAAGTCAGTGAGAATCAGCAAAAATCTTTTCATTGATCGGAGCCAGTCACTTCAGCCAAAGAACTCTGCTGTGGAGTTCCTTTAGTGTTGAGTCCCAGCCCAGTCGCCTTCAATTGTTTTGTCAGTCACCTTCCAGTTTTGCGAGTGAACGATACCATTTGTGACTCATCCAGTGCTGAAGAATTCCATGTCCATATGCAATAACATTTTGACTTGGGCTGATTTAAGTGCCAGACAATGATATGTCATTTGTATGCTATGAATAACCATCTTCAATAAAACAGAATCTAATCATCACCCCTGGATATTCAACCAAACTTGACCAGCCAAATAAATATTGTGGCTACAAATTCAAGTCAGAGACTAGGAATTCTGCTACCAGTAACTCGTTACCTCATCTCCAGTGCCTTTTTTTAAAAAATTTGTCTATGGGATGAGGGCATCACTGGCTAGGCCAGCATTTATCGCCCTACTCTAATTGCCCAGAGAGCAGTTAAGAGTCAACCACATTGCTTTGGGTCTGGAGTTACATGAAGGCTAGGCCAGGTGAGGGTGGCAGATTTCCTTCCCTGAAGGACATTAGTGAACCAGACGGGTTGTTCACCATCTACAAAACACAAGTCAGGAGTGTTCTGGAATACCTATGGAATATCAACTTAACTGGATAGTGCAGCTACAGCAACACTTGAAGTTTGACACCATCTAGGACAAAACAGCTAGCTTGATTGACAGGCAGTCCACTACCTTCAACATTCCCTCCCTCCACCAGTGGTGCAAAGTGGGAGCAATAGGTTTTATCCACAAGATGCACTGTGTCAACTCATCAAGCCTCCTTTGATTAGTTAGTCACAGTTCTGGAGCACCCCTCCAAACAGCACTATGGGTGTTCCTATGTCTTGTGGACTGCTGAGGGTGAAGGTGGCCACCACTTCAAGGACAAATGAAAAGGGTAGCAAATGCTGACTTTGGCTGTATTGTCAAATTTCAAGTGTCCCTTTTGTAAAAATACCCAAATTCAGAGACAGCGGCATTTTCAAAATCTTCTCGGTTTGTCGTAACATTTCTGTAGCTGCTGATTTACACAACCATACTCTGCCCATTTCCTATCATATCTCCCATAATGTCATTCCAACATATTTTCCCCACCTCCTGTTCCCTCAGCGCTACTCCCGCAACCCTTCCTAGTACCCTTGTTAGTTAATGATGTTGCTTCTATCCTTTGAGGGTAGAGACAATGACAGCAGATTTCAAAAATTAGCCCTTCACCCTATTTTCCTCGCAGACTGTCACCTAAATTCCATTTTCCCTTTCTTTTGCGAAGTGATGTTCAAAGGTTTGTTTCCTCCTTGAATCAGTGACCATCTTCCCCAGATCTCCATGTATTAATCACCCCAATCAGATTTCCACTCCTGCCACAGTACTGAAACTCTGTTTATAAAGCTGAGATGATACCTTATGTGATAGTGATAAAAGTAAACCACCTCTTCTTGTTCCTCTTGACTTTTCTTCAGACTTGGACATTTGACTATACCATTCGTCAAGTGTGTCTACTGTTAATAGCTGGCTGGGATTTCTCTTGCCTGTTTGTTCTTGATGGTCTAATTGTGTTCAGAGTATCATTTGTGATGGCTTTTCTGATTGTTCCGGTGCTGATATCTTTTGTGCTGTCACCTGTTTCTTATCTAAATGCTGCCCTCTGGCAACATGATCTGAAATCAGAATGTTTGTATCATGTATGCATTGATGACACCCAGTTCTGTCCTACCCCCACTAAATTATCAGACTGCTGACTCAATGTCCAATACTAATAGAGCTGAAATTTAATACAATCTAAACATTGGAAAGACTAAAACCATTGTTTTGGTTCCTGTTGTAAGCACGAGTCCCTCACTGACTCCATCCCCTCCTTGTTAACTGTGGAAACCTGTCAGTTTGTAACTTTGTCAGAATTGATCTTTGAGCTTCTGACTGTATGTTTGTGCCATTACTAAATCCAAGTATTTCCATTTTCACAACACCTGACGTTGTCTCTGTCTCCACATATCTGCTGAAACCCTCATTCGTGACTTTGTTGCTTTTAGTTTTGAGTATTCCAACACTACTGGCTGGCTTTCCATATTGTGCCCTACATGAACTTAAGGTTGTCCGAAACACACACACCCATGTACAAACACTCTCTGTACTTGCTGATCTGTACAGCTGCTGGCCAAGTAACATCTTAATTTTAAAACTCTTCAACCTTGTTTTCAAATTCTGCCATGGTTTTACTGTCCCTGCCTCTAGTTTCTTCCAAACCCACGACTTTAATGTGTTAATTTAATTCTGGCTGTTAAGCACCATTTGTTGTTTCACCGTTCACTTCTGTTGTATCGACTCTGAACTCTGAAATTCTTTTGTTTCCTCTTTTAAGACATCCTACTTTTGGTTACCTAATTTTTTTGTGTGTGTACGGGCACAATGCTTTGTTTATGAAGCTTCTGTGGAGCACCATGGGACATTAAAGGCGCTCTATAAATAGCTTGTTATGAATTCTACTGAAAATGAAGTATCTGGCTTGGTTAAAAAAAATTGTTTTAAAATTTGGAATAATATTTTTAAAAATCTTACAGTACTGTGATGTCAATGATATGGTGTCGAATAAATGCTAATTCCAGAGGAAAATCGTTCTTGTTAACGGTTGATCAGCAATGTTTTTGGATGTCTTGCTCTCCAATGTTGCTGATGAGAATTATTCATTTAACTACTGTGCTGTTACAACTTGAAAAATATTA
The DNA here is from genome assembly GCA_024137785.1 of Ginglymostoma cirratum. Taxonomy (NCBI): domain Eukaryota; kingdom Metazoa; phylum Chordata; class Chondrichthyes; order Orectolobiformes; family Ginglymostomatidae; genus Ginglymostoma; species Ginglymostoma cirratum. Next base: position 4,062,858 of record JAHRHZ010000029.1, on the reverse strand, counting down.
GTGACTGATATTTCTCCCCTTAGCAAGGGCTGGAAAAGAATGTATTAATCTGTGACTGTCCATAGATGTAAGCCGTAATGTGCAAAGAAACAGGTCAATTCAGAAACAAGAGAACTGTTACTGAACTGACCTGAATTTTTTTCAGTGGCAAGCTAAGCAAAGGCATTGCAAGTCTCATTTATAACTGTTTAATGTTGAATTCCAGAAAATTAAAATGGAGGCAAGAAATCAATACCAAAAAGACAAAAATACAAAAATTATTTTAATTGAGACCATTCTTTTCTGTGGCCTCTTCTTGGAATTCCAAATGGCAAGAATCTGTATATATGACTATCGGAGTCCTGATGAAGGGTCCCGACCTGAAACGTTGACTTTCCTGCTCCTCTGATGCTGCCTGACCTGCTGTGTTCCTCCAGCTCGACTGAAATTTTTTTACACTTGGAATGGTTTGTATTTGGTCATAACTCTGGAATTGACTGAATCTTCACTTTAAAAGTACATGCTTTTTTCTACGTTGATCAACTATGAATTCTTACACCTTGTGTAACCTTTTCTTTCCCAACCATGTCCACTTTGAGAAGTCAACTTGAGCTTCTAAAACCAAGCTAAATTGAGCAATGACAGCTGGGAAGTATTTATAAAGTGTATCATATTTGAACAGTTTAACAAAAAATGGTCTAAAATGGTGTACAGTTGCATTCAGCATTTTGTTTATTTTGCAACATTTGCATCTTGTCATTTGTTTCCCAGAAAGTGAGTCTGAAGATAGTTCAGATGATGAGCCTCTGATTAAGAAACTTAAAAAACCGCCTACAGATGAGGAGTTGAAGGAAACAGTCATGAAATTATTGGTTGATGCAAACTTGGAAGAAGTCACAATGAAACAAATCTGCAAAAAGGTGAATTATGTTTTTTCTTTAAACTTGATTGGAATCTGAGGTAATGGTTCTTTTGTATTAACAAGCTCAGTACTGAAGAAGAGAGAACTTGGGCTTTTAGTCTATTTAAATGAATAAGTATTTAGAAATCTTAAAAACTGCAAGAGTCAATTAATTGTCAAATTTTGGTATTGGTGAAATTATATTTAAACGAGCTGCAATTTCTTGATCACTAGATGTTTAAACAAGGAAATACATAGATTGTTGTCAGCAATTTTTCTCTTACACCCAACTATGACATGTTGAAGTCTCTGTAGATGAAATCTCCTACATTTCTTGATTTTGTACTATTGGTCTTTCTGTAAAAACCCTTGGTGGTGGAGGGGGCAAGCTGCAACTTGTTTAATGAGATGCAGCCAAGTTTTTTTTTTTAACTGGCATAAAGCATATTTGATGTTTCATCCACCTTGGTCCTATGAATATGATATAATCTTTATAATGCCTTTTTTTTTATCCTGGTTTACTACTTAGTCTGCTTGATGACATGAGAGTTGCTGGATCTCCTTGAGGTGATGTTGGAGTGAAATAGTCAGGAATAGTAACATCTACAATCTAAAGGTCCTTGTAGGCAATGTGTTTCAAAGTTACCTGTGAGTGTAACCATTTTGCCACTGACTGCAAAGTCAAGTACAGAGAATTGGTCAAGAATTGAAGATTTTGTTTTGCAGTAGCTTTTTCTGAATGCAAAAACCAGAAGAAATAGAATATAAATCAGATGTACGTGTTTAGTCACGAAGAAATCAGCAACACAAATATCTAGTTGTGCAAAGAAATGATAACTCCTGCAAGATTTAGTCTGGTGATATCTTTACAGATAACATTAGATGGCATTCAGTTATATAGATTTTAATGGAATACAACTAATTTTAAAATTATTTTCACATGGTACCATATGTGGCATGTTTGAACCTACTTAGTGATGATACAACATAACCTGATTTTTAAAATGGTACGTCAGATATTAAGGAATGTTCAACATAAATGATTGAACTCCATCCATTCTTACTGCTTTTAGCATGTTTGATTTCTAACCAGTGTAGGCATTTCCATTGTATTCAATTCTTGTACTTTCCAGTTCTAAACCATCTCTATACAAAATCATTCTTTAATATGATGCATGCAAAGGAACCTAAGAGTAAAAAGTATAGATTTTCAGCATTTGATGTATTGAGTGTGTCATGAATTTAAAAGTCAGTTCTATTTTGAGTCATTTCAGAAATGCACATTCGTGTTCCTAGTCAGTTTTTATAGCATAGAAAGGAGCCCTTTGGTCTGTCTTGTCTGGGCTGGTCATCAAACTTATACCTATTCTAATTCCATTTTCTAATATTTGACCTGTAGCCTTGTACACTATGGTATTACAAGTGACAAAACTGCTTGTTTTAGGGATTAAATGATCAAAGGCAAGACTTAAATATTTGGCCACTGATGAACTATGACTCATCTGTGAAAGACCTTAAGGTCACTAGACCTTAACTTTGTTGCAAGTAAGCTTAAGACAGATACTCATTTCTTATTGTTTGTCTCAGTTCTCTGCTGTGAGATGGTATACCCTGTTACTAATTGTATGGGATACTAAATGAACAAACTTGAATTGCTTTCTGTAACCATGGGTTTTACAGTTTCCCCAGATAAGAAACTGGATTTATTATGATTGGAAGTAACCTGATATTGAAGCGCGTCCGTTCTTGCCTGTGTACTGTTTGCTTCGTAGTTCATGTAGGTGAGGATGTCCGTATCCTGTACGCTCACTTGTTGAAGTAGGGGACTGTGGATTAATGTGAATGGGGTAGATGGTCACATCAGCAAATCAGCAATGAGCTCAGTTTAGTGCTTGTTCATTGGCAGTTCGTATATACAGATATTTTTATACTTTGAAATGTGCTGAAGTGCATCATTGTCCCTCTTAGGTTATTCGTTCACACAGAATCCCTACAGTGTGGAAACAGGCCCTTCGGTCCAACAAGTCTACACAGACCGTTGGAGCATCCCACCCAGACCCCTTATAACCCACCTAAGCTACACATCCCTGAACACTACGGGCAATTTAGCATGGCCAATCCACCTAACTTGCACATTTTTAGACTGTGGGAGGAAACCCACACAGACACAGGGAGATGTGCAAACTCCACACTGTTGCCCAAGGGTGGAATTGAACCCAGGCCCCTGGTGCTGTGAGGCAGCAATGCTAACCACTGAGCCACCATGTTGCCCCAAATCGTAGGTTTATGGTGAGGCAGTGGGAAACCCATGCAGACACAGGGAGAATGTGCAGACTCTACACAGACAGTCACCCGAGGTTATAATCCAAACCCAGGAACCTGCCACTGTTATAGGCCTTTGTTTTTATAGACAAAATTTTATTTGTTTTCAACACTGATATTTCTAATGTACTGTTCTTTAGCACTTAAAGTGAATTTTTTGTTTTATTTAGGTATTTGCCAGCTATCCAGATTATGACCTCTCTGACAAAAAAGATTTTGTCAAGAACACTGTGAAAGAGGTATGTATTCAGTTCTCTAAATCTAGTATTTACTCTTTATTTAATGAATCTGCGATTTAATGTTGCATTGATAAGTGAAAATTTGTGATTGAAACTAATTGGGCATTGGAGTAGATTCCAGTTAATGATTTCAAAAGGAAATTGGATGTGTGCTTGAAAGAAATAAACCTACATGGCTACAAGGATTCAGAGGGTGTGGGGCTAACAGGATTGATAGACCAAAAATGATCCTGACTCTATAATTGCCTGATTTCAGGCTAAAGGCTAGGAACAATTTTTAATGTGATTTGGGATAAATTTCAGTATTAAAGGGCAATTTAAGAAAATGCATCTATGTAAAAATGGTCAGCTTATTGAGAATCTAATATTTGCCTCTACTGACTTGTTTAAGCGGTCATGAATGTGTATGTGTACTTTTGAACGTCCATTTATAAATCAGATCAATATACCACAAATTTTGCTTGTAGCTGTAAGATGTAAGAGCAGAAGTAGACCATTGAGTCCATTGGGTCTGCTTCACAATTCAGTGAGATTGTGTCTGGTCTGACCATTCTCAACTCCACTTTCCTGTCTTTTTGGCAATAACTCTTGATTTCCTCAGCCATTTAAAAATCTGTCTATCTCAACCTTGACCATACTTAATGACCCAGGCTCAACTTCCCTCTGTAGCTAAGAATTTCACAGATTCACAACCCTCAGGAGAAATTCCTTCTCAGCTGTCTTTAATGTGCGACCTCTTATTCTAAGATTGTCCTGTGGTGCTAGACTTGCGAGTACAGGGAAAAAGCACTTCTGCATCTACCCTGTCAAAACCCCTAAAAATCTTGAATGCTTAGGTAAGGTCACCTCTCTTGTATATTTGAATGAGTACAGACCCAAACTAGTCAATGTCTTCTCTTAAAACAATCCCTCCATGACTGATATCAGCTAATGAAGTTTGTCTAAACTGGTCCAAAGACCATGTATCTTTCCTTAGATAAGGGACCTGCAGTGGTACATTCTGAAAGACTTATCAAAGGCAATTACCATTGTAATTATACACATGGACATTTATGGTGGTGAACCTTGATAAGAAACATGCACATGTTGCAGTTTAGAGGTCTTTGATGGATTACCTGGACTCTAACCTGATGCTAAGGATTACCCTCTAATTGTAGAACCCATTCAATCTTCATTCAATTAAATTTCATATGGCATAGTTGAAAATTACCCAGTGGTTAGGTGTGGCATAAATATAAGTTCCATTCATTTTTTACATCCATGTGTAGCAGCAGAGGTTACTTGTAAGGGGCAAGCCCGTCCCCTACCTGAATTTCTATTTTGCCGAAAGATAAGACCATAAGACATAGGAGCAGAAATTAGGCCATTCGGCCCACCGAGTCTGCTCCACCATTCAATCATGGCTGATACGTTCCTCAACCCCATTCTCCTGCTTTCTCTCCATAACCCTTGATAATCAAGAACCCATCTATCTTACTCTGAAATGTACTCAATGACCTGGCCTCCACAGCCTTCTGCGGCAGTGAATTCTGTAGATTCACTACGCTGGCTGAAGAAGTTTCTCCTTATCTCCATTCTAAAAGGTCTTCCCTTTACTCTACTCTAAGGATCTGCCCTCGGGTCCTAGCCTCTCCTACGAATGGAACCATCTTCCCAACTTCCACTCTGTCCAGGCCACTCAGTATTCTGTAAGTTTCGATGACATCCCCCCCCCTCATCTTTCTAAACTCCAATGAGTATAGTCCCAGAGTCCTCAAATGTTTCTCAAACATTATGCTTTCCATTCCTGGGACCATTCTCGTGAACCTCCTCTGAACCTGCTCCAGGGCCAGTACGTCCTTCCTGAGATATGGGGCCCAAAACTGCGCACAGTGTTGTCCCAGAGACCAACTGATTGCCTGTCCGTTAAAAACTGCTGTCTTTAGCTGAGCAAGAAGACAATTTTTAAAGGAAAGTGAGTAGAAAGCATTTGATAAGGTTCCACATGGTAGACTCATTCAGAAAGTAAGGAGGCATGGGATTCAGGGAAAGTTGGCTGTCTGGATACAAAACTGGCTGCCCAATAGAAGACAGAGGGTGAAAGTAGACGGAAAGTATTCAGTCTGGAGCTCAGTGACCAGTGGTGTTCTGCAGAGTTCTGTTCTGGGACCTCTGCTGTTTGAGATCTTTATAAAGGACTTGGATGAGGAAGTGGAAGGGTGGGTTAGTAAGTTTACTGATGACACGAAGGTTGGTGGTGTTGTGGACAGCATGGAAGGCTGTTGAAGGTTGCAGTGGGACATTGACAGGATGCTGAGCTGGGCAAAGAAGTGGCAGATGAAATTCAACCCAGAAAAGTGTGAAGTGATTTATTTTGGAAGGTCGAATTTGAATGCAGAATACAGGGTTAATGACAGGATTCTCGGCAGCATGGAGGAACAGAGGGACCTTGCAGTCCATGTCAATGGATCCCTCAAAGTCACAACCCAAGTTGGTGGGGTTGTAAAGAAGGTGTTGGTTTTCATTGGCAGGGGAATTGAGTTTAAGAGCTGTGAGGTTATGCTGCAGCTCTATAAAACTCTGTTTAGACCACACTTGGAATTGTGTTCAGTTCTGGTTACCTCATTATAGGAAGGATGTGGAAGCTTTATAGGGGGTTCAGAGGAGATTTACCAGGATGCTGCCTGGACTGGAGGGCAGGTCTTATGAGGAAAGTTTGAGGGAGCTAGGGCTCTTTTCATTGGGGTGAAGAAGGATGAGAGGTGTACAAGATGATGAGAGGCATAGATAGTGGATACCTGGAGACTTTTTCCCAGGGCGGAAATGACTATTACAAGGGGGCATAATTTTAAGGTCATTGGAGGAAGGTGTAGGTGAGATGTCAGAGGTAGGCTTTTCACAGAAAGTGGTGGGCATGTGGAATGCGCTGCCGGCAGTAGTAATGGAGTCATATACTTTAGAGACTTTTAAGCGACTCTTGGATAGGCATATGGAGGATAGTAAAATGTAGGGTACTTAGTAGGATAATAGGTCGGCACAACATTGTGGGCCGAAGGGCCTGTTCTGTGCTGTACTTCCATTGTTCTTCTATTCCAGCATTGGTCTTGTTAGCGCATTTTATGGTTTTATCAAAAGCTGTCTACCTCTATACTCTTCCTCTTTGAAGATGAGCATTCCATTTGCCTTTCCTATTACCCGGTGAACCTGGATGCTAGCTTCTTTGATTCATGGATTGCGGCTCCCAAATCCTGTTATTTTGTAGCTTTCGCTGGTCTTGCTCTATTTAAATGATATTCAGGTCCTCTATTCTTCCTGGCAAAGTGTATAACTTCACACTTCCCACATTGTATTCCATTTGCTAAGTTTTTGTCCACTAGCTTAGCCTGTCTGTGTACTTGTCCTGACTGTCATCCTCACCAGTTGTCACCCTGAAGGGTTTAGGCCCGAAACGTCAAGTTTTCCTGCTCCTATGCTGCTGCTTGACCTGCTGTGTTCATCCAGCCCCATGCTTGTTATCTCGGATTTTCCAGCATCTGCAGTACCTTTTATCTCTGCGATCCATTAACATTTCTTCTTTAACGTCTGCCAATATTCCTCAACCACCTTTTTCAGCTACACTCCTTTCCCTGTCCAGTCCAGCCAGGTCCTGATTCCTTTGTACTTGCCTGTATTTAAGCATTAATACTGTTGTTTCCAACCCAAATTCTTCACTGTCAAAGTGATCATAACATTTTAGAATTTAGTATTCACTATTTCAAGGGAATCTTTTCCTATGACGTTAATATACCTGCCGCATTACACATCACCAGATCTAAAATAGCCTGATCTCTGGTTGGATGCACAAAATACTGTTCTTGGAAGCTTTCCCGAATGCAGTCTGAATTCTTCCTCGTGGCTTCCTTTTGTCAATTTGATTTTCAACAAATGACAATTCAAGTCACTTGTGCCTTTGTTACATGCCCTCATCTCCTGATTTTTTTTTTTTGTCCCACTGTACAACTACTAGTGTCTTCTTTCTTTTTAACCCCCATCCGTATGGATTCTACATTGTCTGCCACAAGACTATTTCTTGTGATCATACATATTCTGTTCCATACCAACAATGCTACTGCACCACCCTTTCCTTCCTACTATCTTCTGAAAAGTCATGTACCCTTGAATATTTAGGTCCCAGCTTTGATCTCCTTGTAATCATGGCTGTAAGATCATACTGTTCACCCACATTGTGCAGTCAATCCATCTATTTTCTTTTTGAATAAAGAGCCCCCTTTATTTTATCCCGTTTGTTTGTTTGCATATTCAGTTCCTTCCTGTCACACTCTGGCTATCAGCATCCAAACAGCTGCCCTATCCTCTTGCTTTGTCAGCCTACTTTTCCCCTTTGTCAAATCAACACTGCTCCCCCCCCAATTAAAGCCTTGGTAAATCTAATAACTAAGACATTGGCATCAGTACCCTAGCCCCAGGTCAAAAACCTATCTGGATCAGTGAATATGCACTTATTGTAGTTGGAGTAAATATTAAAAGCTATTAACTTGGTCAACTGAGCAATAATGGAGCAAAGCAGTTTTAAAATTGGAGAATGGCATTTAGCACTATTTTCTCTCATCTTCCTTGCTTCCATTTTGCCAGTCACATTTTGCATTTTATAATAATTGCTTTTCAGAGTTCTCTGCTGTTGGAGGCATCACTTGTTTCAATTAACAAACAGATTTACAGTATTCACCTCAAGTTATGAACAATGTCAAGGGTTAGTTCTTTGACTTTCCTCCCCTTACTAAAACCAGGAATGGAATTAACCAATGAAAAATAACTAAGTGAACTTAGTATTCCTTGAGTCAACAACACTGATCCTCATGTTGGCTATTGGGCTAATTTTCAGAAGCTTGCTTCAAATTACATAGTAATGCCCATAATAGGTAGAAAATAGCTGAGAAGAATCACCTTCCTACTACACATCTTCACATTCTCTGCTGTCAGTCAGATCTGTAAACTTAACAAGTAGGAGTTGCAGTCATTGAAAAGGCTAGAAGAAAGCAAGACTTGGTGCAGTGATGATTATAAATTTGAGTTGATGTTTGTTGTGCATTCCACAATTTTAAATATATTCATGATTAGCCCGTTAGTAAATAGCATGTATTTATTTTTTTCAGTTGATTTCATGATGAAACTCCTCCTAGTTCAAAAGTGTTAAGGCGGCACCATTACCATGTTCCTTTGGATTGAGAAGCAGGATTGTTAAGCACCAGCACAAATGAGAAGAGAATGTATTTCTTTGTAAACCAGTAAGATTTATGTTGAATCTGTCTCATGTCAATGTAAATTGAACATCTTTCAACTAGTTGCTATAGATTTGACTTTTAAGACTTGAATTTTATGTTACTTTACTAGCTTTTTTAAATGTTTGAAAGTGTACATTTGAATCTAGAGCTGTGAATAAAATTACCTAATACATTTATTGCTTAGGGGTTAAGCATGTCTTGTTTTTCACCAGCTAGAATCCAGCTAAATGAATTGGGAAAAAATATTTTAGCCTGTTCTGTAGCTTTAAGTTGCCACGCATTTTTGCATGTGCTCTGTTCAGTTTAATTTTTACCTTTTGTTTTTGTATTTAAATGTCTTCCGTGTAAGGCTACGGTTTTAATCTTGTCAGGGGGAAGTTTTATTGGAGATGCAGTATGTATACTTCTGTAAGTTACGTTCTTATATTGTAGAACTTATTGAAGATTGTTAAACAATTTCTGCCCCAATTCCCCAAGAGTAAATAAAACTTTGTACACAAAGGAAAAGGCAGTTTGTTTTAATTTTACTTGAGCACCTTTTGATGAACAAATGACATTTCAAAATCATTAATGCTTTACAGAAAGTAATCTTTCTAATGGAAGAAGCAGAACATCCATCTTGCAAGCCCATTTAAAATGATGAGAAAACAAATGCGCAAAACAGGAACTGAATTGCATTAACAATTAAATGTTATCACAATACAAAGGTATTCCTGATGGAATTTTTTTTGTCTACTCTGGGATTTAAGCACAAAATGAACTAATCAATCATTGTTTACTTAAATCTCAAATCAAATTTTAGTATCGAAACTGGTAGACCAGATGTTACAGTTGTAGTTTTTGTCCTTTTAGGTAGACACTGATATTCTGCTACATGATGATATGCAACTTACATCGAAAACCATATGCAGAAATAACTAGTACAACATAGAACGTAAATATCACTTAACAGGCATTCCCAGTAGATTGGTAGCTTGAGTATTACTGATCCCTGATTTGAAGTGGTTGTCAAAAACTCATTGGCAGAGTAAACAGCATTTTTTTGGTACTTATGCAACTGGCTTGAACTTTGCAACAAATTAGATACATTTCACCATATATTAGTATCATTTCAGTCTAGTATAATTGACCAGTAGAATAGGAGGACAGCTGTTAAGAGTGAAATACCTGAGCTCTTAGTAATGGAGTTTGAGACTAATTTAGTCCATTTGCTTGGTAAATAAAACTATCTTACTGATCTTGCATAACTCATTGTTCAACAGAATTTGACTCCATACTATTTATTTGTTGGTTGCAGACAGGTGATCTGATTATGAACTAAATATTTACATCAAGTTATATACAGGATTTTAAAAAATTACAGGTCCAGAAAATCCTGTATTTTACCATATATAAAATCAAAGATGCAGGAGCTTTGTCCTTGTTCAAGTAGGATGATTATCCTTGCATTTCCTATTCTATACACTTTACAACAGAATAAATAGCCCAGGTTAACGGAGTAGAAAAGGCAGTGTCAGTCTTGCTGCACAAATCACAGGAGTTTTATTAAATGAAAGAAATTATGCATTTATCATTCTAAACAAGTCTGCCTCAAATTTCAGCTTTTCAAATAGGGTGGAGACTAGATTATTATTTTACCTCAGTCTGACATTGTGACTTGTTCCAGAGATGCTACTTGTCTCTGGTGCATTATGCTGCTGCTTAGCAATTTCAAAGCAACAGGATTTGTCCCGGCAGGTTAAGGGGGTGCTTTAAGTATTAGAAACCCTTACCGGAAGAGATCAGCTTTAGTTTAGTAAACGAAGTGTAAAGAAGTAAAGTTTATATTTTATCTTAAAACAGTATTCTTCATTGTTTGCTGGAATTCAGACTGCCAAAACTGAATGTTTCCTTAACTAGCCATTTCCACACTCCCTGGTCAGCTTTTGCAGCAACTGTTTTAACATATTAGAATCAAAGATGCTAATTGTACAAAACTCAAACTGCATAGTTCAAATCCTGTGAAGTAACTGGTGACTCTTGTCAAGTGCAACCACTTGACAAAAGTTACTGAGCAGGGTTCACAAGGTTATCAAATAAATTAGTGTGAAGGAGGCTTTGCTCACACCATCTATAAATGGAACAGGAGTATTCCATTGGTTATGGTTTTCCATGTCTTCGTGTGAGGTTTTGCCACTGTTGACAGTTTGAAAGTAATATTCATTTCTTACATAATATTGCTCAAACACCAGCTTTGCAAAGAATTTCTCCGTGATCTTTAAGATTTGAGACCTGCATTGGAATCAGCACTAAATTTTAGAAGTGCAGAATCTCTACTATGTACACCTTTCTTCTTGTGGTTTAAGTTATAAATTACAAAGTCATCTTTTACAATGTAGCAATTTTACTTGCTTCTCTGACTCCACTCAGGTAGGCCCCAGTAACAGTTTGCGGGAAGTGTCGATTAGTTGCCTGTATAAAAAGAAATGCATTTTTAAGCTTGAGTGAAATGGACAAAAATGTTCTGGAGTATTGCTCATTAAACAACTTGATTTCACTAATGTGCAGCATCTGTTCTCAACCTATACAGCTGCTGGTCTATGCAAAAGCAATATTACAAATTGGAACTGCAAACCAGATCCATCTAAAATGTAATTATTAGGTTTCATTTTCCCATCTTTCTTTTGTTTCAAATCAAATTTTTGTACTAATGTCAGATGCTGACCGAGCTACCTTATGCTGAACAACCTTCCAGTATCTTCAAAGATATTTTTAGGAAGCAGTTTTTTTTTTTTATCATAATACTTGGGTCTGTAGCTTTCATAGTTTGCTGTTAAGACCATACCTGCTTTATACAAATTGAAGTACTTAAGAGATTTTACTTCACAACATTTAAATAGTATCTTTCAAGCAAGTCAGTTTACTGTTAGATGTGAAAACAAGTGACAAATCTACATAATCAAATATGCCAGTCTGATTAGTGGTAGGAGTGACTAACAGTCCTGGTTAAGAATTCCCATGATCTGTTGTTTGTTTTGCACTACATTGGTGCTAAATGGAAAATTCAGAACTGACCTACACAATTTCCTCCTAAGCTCAGTGACTAGACAGCCATCAACATGTCACATTGACTGCCAAGTCAGTGCCATGCATGGACATCTACACTGAAAAATTAGTATAGTACACAAGGCACAGACAGCCAGAATTGTATTTGAAGTACATGCAATCCTGAATGATGAGTGATTCAACAACTAACTGGAGGATCCACAAAATATCCTGACATACACCTTCTCAAAGACAACTGGAGACAGGCAATAAATGCTGGCCAGCCCACAAGTGATTTTAAAAATAAAAATCCAATTTTGGAGAAAATTACTAAGGTCCAGAGGTGGTGCTAAGGATGTTCTCTTGGTTAAATACAGTATTGATGTCAGTGTTCAATCAAAATGAGCAGAATCAAGGGACCTACACTTGTTTGAGTGATAACTGGCAGGAAGGAAATTGGCTATAGTCATTCATGGACCCCAATCACCTTGCCCTTTACTGCACAAATTCCTATGTCGTCAGCTCAACCATCTTAAACTGCTTCTTCTCTTGATAAGGTCAAATGGAAATTTTCATGAATGATTACTGTATTGAGTATCATTCATGACGACTGAAGTAATCTGTGCCTCCATGCAGACTTGAGCTGACAAATCAAATATCACTACACAGAAGCTAACTACTTCCCTGTTATATTGACCTAACTAGACCAGCTACATCATGGCCATAAGAGAAGCACAAAATAACTTTGTGACTTCTACTTAAGACACAAGTCAGGAATCTGATGGAATACTCACCACTTGCCAAGATGAGTGTAGCTCTAAACAGAGTTCAGCAGCACTTAGAAGAAAGCAGCCTGCTTGATTCTCACCTCATCCACTACCTTAAAAACTTTCAACTCCTCGACTACTGCACACATTGAGGCAATGTGCACTGGTAGGTATACTGCAGCAACTTCAAAAGCCTCCTTCAATAATACCTTCCAAATCCATGACTACTTCCATCAAAAAGGACTGGGTACCAAACACATGGTAATAACAGTTGCAACTAACTTCTAGGTCATACACCATCCTGACTTAGGACTATATCACTACGTATTTCTTCACTACCACTGGCTCAAAAACCCAAAACTGTACGCCTGACAGCACTGTAATGCAACTACAACACATGAATTGCAGCAGTTAAAGTAGGTTGCTTGTCACCATTTTTCTTGGACAATTTGAGATCAGCGACCAACGCAGACCTTTACAGTGACAGTGAATCTCACAAGGTGAATTAAAATAGCTAGGATTAAAATTAATTGTAAATACAGGCAGTGGTTAAAACAGGATGTCAATAAACAGAAAATTAATTGCTTGTAAAAAAAAATTATTTCTCATTGTATAAATACAACTGACTACAAACATTAGAAAATAACGATTTTACATCATTGCTAATTTACAAAAACTTTCCAAGTAGAGCTGGTTGTCTTATACAAATTCTAGTGAAAGTGCTGCAGAATCATACCATCACTACTGGGAGATGAAGCTGAAACAGTCAGGTTTGCACAGTCAAACTAATTTACAATTAATGTGTGTCAATTTATTTGTGATAGACACAAGGCATTAAAATTAATCCATGCATTTATTAGTCAAATACCAGCTAAGGAACAACTTACACATCATATAAATGCCGTAAGTGTACCAAGTCGATAGACTACAACGCTTTTTAATTTAGCATTTGGCTAACCTTCAATGTTTGCAAACTGACACCTTCCACATAGTTGACTGAAGTACTCGTGTACTGAGGATTTGAAAACTCAATGTAAATGCATTTTTTGTTCTTTAGATTTAGTAATTCCTTCACAAGCACCATAGAACAAATAGGAATACACAAGAAAATATTTTTTAAAAGAAAACTACGTTCAAAAAATTGGTAATTGCATTTTGAATGACCAGCTTACCTCCCCAGCAAAAAACACTTTTCCTTGTATATCTTCAGCGATTATATCATAAGCCTCACCACTTCCCCCTGCCTTTATAAAGCTGTAAGCCATCTGTGCCCATGGGTCCTTGCTCCAGCGTGTAACAAAATATCTGACTGGATCTGGAACTTCCTGTAATGATATTTAATATCTTGGCACTTAATAGGTTGAGAGGCTCAAATGCTCAAAATAGAAAGCACTGAAGTACCTCTTTATGTAGCTCCTGCAATTATAAATTTAAAATTTACTGGTCATTAAAAGAATTGAATGCAAGTTAATGAAGCCTTTTGTTCATTAATAATTGGAGATTCAACATATTTAAGATGTAATAACCCATAACAAAGCAGTCCAAAGGTTCTTGGAGTAGATCTGTAACTCGGGTTGTGGATGTTGTGGTTGGTTGTCTCGCCGACATTTCATTCCTCTACTGGGTAACATGATCAGTGCAGCCTCCGATGAAGCTCTGTTGTTTTCCCGCCTTGTATTTAAACTCCAGGGTCCGTAGGATTTGATTACCTCATTTCTGGTTTTCCCTCGCTGTGGTAGTCTAGTTCTGTGTTTGTTGATGGCCTTATTGGTGGCGAACGAGGCCTCTAAGAATTCCCGTGCTTGTCTCTATTTGAGAGAAGAAACAGAGACAAGCATGAGAATTCCTAGTGGCCTGGTTCTCCACCAACAAGGGCATCAACAAACACAGAACTAGACCTTATACAGACACCACTGCGAGGGTAAACCGGAAATGAGGTAATCAAATCCAACAGACCCCAGAGTTTAAATACCAGGCAGGAAAACACAACAGCGTTTCATCGGATCATGCACTGATCATGTTACCCAGCAGGTAATGAAACGGCTGCAAACAAACGAACCAGCTCAGCGAGCAAAGCAACCACAGCACAGCAGTCCAAAGTTTGGCTGTAGGCATTTAACCGCATTAGTGACAATTTCTATCCTGTCCTACACCAGATATCCTGATGAAATACGAGCAAGTCAACAAATTTTATTTTCAACATAGCTCCAACATTGGTAAAGATGACTCATTCCAATAGTCTGAATTAGACATTAGAACACAAGTCTGGTAATATAGTATTGATGTGATCAACAGACCCTCAGAACATAATTAATTATTTCATGAAAATACATCATTTGCCATTGAGTCTTTTCATTCTTTGCAAATTGGGCTCAAAATCAGATTATACAAAAGTAAGAACAGGTTTAAATGATGTTTAAAATCCCAACGTGTCCTTACATGACTGTATTAGACAATTTGATACAACTATGAATCGCCTAGGGATATGTTAAAAGTAGCTACACATGTGCAAGTTGTTCTCAAGTCACCTTACTTTGGAGATTTTGTATAATTCAACGTGTTCAAGGTTATGACACACCTCTCAAGCAGGTGGGACTTGAATTCAGGCTTCTGGCTTAGAGATGGGGACACTACCACTGCAACACAAGAGCCCATCATCTTTCTTTGGAGGGTTACTTTGTATAGCTGCTAAGTATCCTTGCCAAAGGCAGACAGAGATTGAGTATTAAAGGTCATCTGATGAGTGACACTAGTATAAAAGTGATAAAGTGCTTGGTTATTTAGGTCCTGCTTACATCAATGTCATTTCTCAAGGAAAGTGCCAAAGTTGAAAACTTACCAAAAAATAGAGATCATTCTTGCAAGACCTTCTCAACCCAAAAAGAATCTAACCATTACCCTTTGAAATTCAATGGATTATCATTGCTGAATTCCCCCATCAACATCCAGGGGTTACCACTGGCCAGAAACCAAACAGGAAGAGACATGTAAACATTGTGTTTAAAAGAGCAGGGTAGAGTCTAGGAATCCTGCAATGGATAATTCACCTAACTAATGTCCTTTCAGGAAGGAAACTGACATCCTTACCTGGCCTACACGTAACTCCAAATCCTCCGCAAAATATGGTTGACTCATAACTGCCCTCTGGGCAATTAGGGATGGGCAATAAATGCTGGCCTAGCCAGCGATGCCCTCATCCTGTGAAAGAATAATAAAAACAAAACTCTCCAATGCCTGTCCACCATCCATAAAAGGCACAAATCAGGAGTGTGACTGGAATACTCCCCACTTGTCTGGATGATTGCAGCTCCAACAATGCAAGACGCTTGACACCATCCAGGACAAAGCAGTCATTCAACTGGCACTGTATCCACAAATGTTCATCCCTCCACTGACATTCAGAAACATTATCTACAAGATGCATTGCAGATATTCACCAAGGCTCCTTAAACAGCACCTTCCAAACTCAATAACTACCATTTAGAAGGACAAGAACCGCATATACTTGGGGACACTACACCTATATATTCCCTTCAAGCCATTCACCATCCTGACTTGGAATTCATCAACACTCCTGCAGTATCACTGGGTCAAAATCCAAGAAATCCCTCCTTAACAGCATCATGGGAATACCTATACCAAATGGACCAAGTCTGTCCAAAGCAGCAGTTCATGAGCACCTTTTTCAAGGCTAATAGGAATGGGTAATAAACGCGTACCTAACTAATGACAATCATTCTCCAAATGAATGTGGATTTTTTTTCATTCGATCACCTCAGCTCACTGGTGCATTGTGTACAATTTTGGTGTCCTTACCTAAGGAACAATATTCTTGCCATACAGGGGTTGCAACTAAGGTTCACAACAGGGCTCCCCGACTTACATATGCTCATGCTTATGCTTATGAACATGATCCCATAGAACGAATACTAACATACTTCTCTAAGGATCTGACCTGTGAAGATTTTTTTTATATACACAAGAACGGCTATAATGTTCAGCATTGTGTTCCAACTTGTGTACAAATTAATTTGCGAAGTGAGTCAAGAATGGAACCCCTTCACAACCTGGAGAAAGCCTGTACGTTAATTCATGAGGTAAGATAATCTTCTGAGAGGGCTTGACAGTAGATTTTGAGAGCTTATTTCTCTTAAATAGATTATTTATTGTAGACACTGAATTTCTTTTCCTTTTCCTGTATTTTTTAAATTGTTGACTGAATGAGAAATTAAACTTTTAAAAATTAGAGGATTACTGGAAGATTGATGCATGTTTTAGAAGTAACAACACTCATTGCAATGATAGTTTTCACAGCTGCATATTGAGCAATGGCTAAATTATAAACTGGGTCTAAGGTGTTGTGTACAGATGGAGCTTTTGATGGTACAAGTAGCTGATTGGTCAGTAGACAAGTGACCAGTTATCGATCACAAAGGCCTTATGCTGCCAATAACAATGTGATTAGTTCTCAGGTAGCTTAATAGCTTGGAGCTATGAACAAGAAACAGAAGTCATCAAACCTCCTGCAGCTCAGAAGCTCTCTCAATTCTCTGCAATAAAAACCACTTTAAGCCTGAAGAAAACCAGTTTACTTTTACTTCAATTGATGTAAGTTGTGACTTCAAATTGATAAGTCAGAGGCCTTCCATAAGTGAACTAGCCACCCTGTGCATCTTGCAAACCAGCAACAGCATTTGGGAGAAGGATGACTATGGAGCAGAATTTTGACCAGCACAACAAATCATAAGAATCATCCAAGCAATCCTTGTGAACAGGAACCAGATTTCCCCTCCATCTATAACACCCTTTTTTCTCCCTGTGTGTGCGCGCACATTTAAATAGAAATTTATAAGGGGATGAGTTTTCATTAGTAGAGCTGTATGTCAAAATTTCATAATTGTTTACCTGTAGGTAGAATCTAGTTACTCGTCACAAATAATACATTTTTTACGTAGAAGGCTGTCAACCTGGGTCTGAAAGCCAGGTAAATTCAGGAATCTTTAGAAAGTATGCACACAGTCTTTAGTTTTTATGACAACTCCAGGGATAGTGGCGATCAATTTCCAGCATGCCACCCCAATGAGATGTAATACTGTAACTACAGATCAAATCCTTATTCTACTCTGGGAATGTGTCCACTCAGGACTGAATTGAGGAGAACTTTCTTTACTTAGAGTTGCCAATATTTGGAATTTTGTCATAAAAAACTCATTATTACTAAATGATAGAATTTCGGACACTAATGCAATCAAGAGATAGGGTGGAAAATGGAGTGGATACAGAAGAACAGTTATGATTTTACTGAATGGTAACATTGGTACAATGGGCTGTATGATCCACTCCAACTCCTATTTTCTTTGTTCTCATCTACAAGAACTTATGGATATAAAGGAAATTTATAGCAAAACAGCATCCAGTGAAATTAATAAATCATACAAACCTACCATTTTTGAATGTATCAACACAATAGGCCATCAAAATATTTAATTATGGTAGCCTTGCCCCCCTTTTCATCCAAACACAAGAATGATATTTAGGTTTAATTGCTGACTGTGCCATTTTTGCTTTTGGGAGATGTTATTACTTACAATACTGTTATTTACCCAGAAAGTTGCTTGAATACATCTAGGCATCAATATCTAATCACAAAAATTTAGATTGATCTCTTGTAAGGAAAAGCATTTTGAAAAACATTTCATTTTCTTTAATAGTATTTTAATTCTGCATTTTATTACCTCTTCTTTAAAAAGTTCTCGGAGGACGCTCATACATAATTCTGCCACTTGCTGCTCTTGCATATCCTGAATGACGGCCACTGCATCTCCACTGATCACAGACATCAGAACACAATGCTCACCCTGCAAGTTTCCAAACATGTAGAAATGGTATGAATGTAGGCCATGTAAAAGTAACCCACGACCATTTGACAAAGGACAAAACAAAATCAAATTTTCCATGAGGACTGTACACTAAAGGTTTTACGCAATTATATCAATGGATAGACATTTTTATTTTTTAAATGGCCTAATTCACATGCTTGAGAACCCTTAACTCAAGCTCAAATATGACCATCTGCATAGAAAAGTCTATATGCAATAACCAGCTCAGAGATTTTTCATTTAAATTCTACAAATTTCGCTTATGATGATTTTGATATTGGAGGTGCAATTCAAGCAAGTTTAGCTCATTTTGTACAAATGATTTCTTCCTTAAGCTCCAACGATTCTTATGCTGCTTATACAGTCCACCTCCTAATTGGCTATCAGTCCACATCAAAGTTCCTTCTAAATTGAGCACCTACTTTAACTATATACCAGCTCATCAGGTGCTGCTCATTTGATTATTAATGCTGCATTTATGGCACATACAGAGTATTCTGCTAATCCTGGGCAATGCAGCCAACCAGGCTATATGGCAACAGCATAAATGATCAGCACCTCACCCAACGAGGGAACAGAAAGATAGCAAGTAATGTCTGGAAAAAGATGGTTATTTATTTGACGTTATTTCAGCAGAGATGCAACGATTTTCAAAAGTCAGCTGTGTTTCAGACAGGTGGCAAGTGGAAAGGCTGAGGAGGGATGCAAAAACCCAGGAGTGACAGCAAGTTAAAAGGTAGGAACTGGTAAGCAAGATGACTTACTAAGTTATTGCTGAGAAGAGAAATACATTGCCAACATATCTCCTCTTGCATTCATCAGAATAAAGACATGAATGCCTAATTTCAAATTGATATGAAAAGTTTGCTAACTGATGGCAAGTCCACTCTGATTTGTCAAGGTATCACCATGGCAGCAGCAACAGGGAACCACTGGCTCTCCAAACTCAAGTCTATTGCCTTGCTTTTTCTGCAGCCAAACCTGGCCAGTGTTGATTTGCTAAGTAATCAGCACCAGTTTCCCCAGGATAAACTGTTACAACGATTTAAAATGTAATCTTACATTTACCATAGTGGGTTCAAGACTAAAAGTTTTGACATGTCTTCCTTTCTATAATAATGAAGAAATGTGAAAATTACAAGTGAGGAATGTTACCCAGCCTTATTACCTTTTCATGTGGGAAGCAATTTTCATTTACGTTTTAATTTAGCACATTATTTCCTAGGAACAGATTAGGAATGCAAGCAAGGAATGGCTGTACTTCACTAGCTGTGCATCTGAAGGTGGTGAACAATGCTGTTTAAAGAAAGACCTTACATTTATATAGATTGAACTTCTGAAAGTGCTAACATCGGTGATGAAATAGATTTCCAAAATTCCAAGATTGTAACATTAGGTGCAGAGTTCCAAACATGCTGCACTTAACTGGTTCAGAATGTTGGCACCATTCAGTTCTGCCCAGCAAAGGTTAGGGATTTAAATTTTCTGAAGAAGGGTCTAGGCCCGAAATGTCAGCTTTCCTGCTCCTCTGATGCTGCTTGGCCTGCTGTGTTCATCCAGCTATACACCGTGTTATCTCAGATTCTCCAGCATCTGCAGTTCCTACTATCTCGGAGGGATTTAATCCAAGGTTTTCAGGAGAATTTAGGGGACACTGATGTGCAGTTCAAAGGTTATAGCCAGTTGGAAAAAGGCACATAGATGTGACAGAAGCAGACTCCATATTAGAAGTGCTGTAGTTAGCTGTACAGATGGGAAGGCAGGTAAATCAGAGCTGAAGAGACCTTTCAGCCCA
Organism: Ginglymostoma cirratum; assembly: GCA_024137785.1. Lineage (NCBI taxonomy): Eukaryota > Metazoa > Chordata > Chondrichthyes > Orectolobiformes > Ginglymostomatidae > Ginglymostoma > Ginglymostoma cirratum. The sequence continues at coordinate 4,042,691 of JAHRHZ010000029.1, read as the reverse complement.
TTGAGCCTACACTGACAAAAACAGTTCTAAATCTACATTAGTCCCACTTTCCAGCAATTGGCCAATAACCTTGAATGTTAATAACGTTTCAAATGATCAAAGTACTTTCTAAAGGTTGAGAGGTTTCCTGCCTCAAATACCCTCCCAGGCAATGCATTCCAGATTCTCACAACTGTCTGGGTGAAAAAACATTTCCTCAAATCCCTTCTAAACCTCCTGCCTTTCACTTTAAAGTCATGGCCCCTCATTATTAAGGGGAACAAGCTAGTTTATATCCACTCTGTCCACGTCCCTCAATCTTATACTCCTCATTTAGGCCTCAGTTTTCTCTTCTCTAGAGCAATCAGAGTTTATCTAGCCTCTCTTCGTAGCTAAACTGTTCCATTCCATCAACATCCTGGTGAATCTCCTCTGCACTCCGACCAGTGCAATCACATCCTTCCTATAGCGTCGTGACCACAACTGCACAAAGTACTCCAACTGTGGCTGAATCAAAGTCCTGTACAGCTCCATATAACCATGCTGTTCTTGTCATCTCCGACAACTTGAAAAGGCAAGAGTCCCATACGCCACCATCACTACACTTCTAACTTGCCGCCTTCAAGGATCTGTGGGAAGCCACACCAAGATCTCCGTTCCTCTGAACGTCCTAGTGTCCTGCCATTCATCGAGTACTCCCTTGTATTGTTATACTTTGGAAAAAGTATTACCTCACTTTTCAGGGTTAAATTCCATCTGCCATTGACCATTCTATTTATAAACCTCTTGTAATCTAAGGCAGTCTTCTTCACTGGCCCATCTTTGTCACCTACAAACTTACTTATCAGTTCCCCCACGTTCTCATCTATATTGTTTATGCATATCGTGAACAATAAGGGACCCAAAATTGATCCTTGGTGGTGAGCGAGTGAACCAACCTTGCAGTCACAAAAACAGCCTTCTACCACAACCCTCTGTCTCCTACCACGAAGCTACTGTTGATTCAACTTGACAAGTCACCCAGGATCCTGTGTGCTTTATCAGTCTCCCATATGGGACATAGTATGGATTTCAGGAAAGCCTTTGACAAACTACCGAGTGTACTACCCTCACTTGGTCACCTCTCAAAATTCAAATTTCGTGAGCATGACCTTCCCCTGAAAAAGCTATGCTGACTAATCACTGATCAAACCTTGCCTTGTCAAGCAAAGATTAATTCTCTCCTCCAGCGTCTTCTCCAATAGGTTCCTTACTACTGATTTGAGACTCACCGGTCTGTAATTCCCTGGTTTCTCTCTTTACAAAGGTCAAAAAACACTTTTCTTGAAAAAAGTGGAACCACATTAGCTGTCCTCCAGTCCTCTAGCACCTCCCCTGTGGCCAAGGAAGAAACAAAAATTTGGCTTAGAGCCCCCATAATTTCCTCCCTCATTTTCCATAGAAGCCCGGGATACAACTTATCTGGATCTGGGAATCTGTCCACTTGTAAGCCTGCCAAAAACCTCCAATACCTCCTCACTCTACAAACAGCTCAAGACGTCGCAGTCCCTTTTCCTGAATTTGGTACCCACATTCTCCTTCTCTGAAGTGAAGGCAGATGTTAAGTACTCATTTAGCACTGTACCAATGTCCTCTGGCTGCAGATTGCTCGTTTGGTCGCAAATGGATCCTACTCCACACACATTCGATTTTATAGAATACCCTAAGATTCCTCATAATATTACCTACTAGTGTTTCATCATGCCCAGCATTTGCTCTCCTAATTGCTTTCTTAATATCACTCTGCATTTTCCATATTCCACTAAGGCCACCATTGCCTTGTTCCTTTTACACCTGTAAAAAACCTCTCTTTTCCTTCTTATCCAATCCTGAATATTCCTAGACATCCAAGGTTCTTTGGGCTTGTTGCTCCAACATTTCACTCTAGGGGTAACATGCTGGACCTATACTCTCGCCATTCCATTTTAAAAAGTTCCTCCTACTATTCTGATGTAGATTTATGTAAAAGTAGCTGTTTTCAGTCTACATCAACTACTGCCTGCCTTATTTAATGAAGTCTGCCTTCCACCAAAGCAAAACCTTTTTTTTGCAGACCATCTTTATCCATTTCCATAACAAACTTAAAACTAAAATGCTCTCCCGCTGCTATCTCAAACACCTGCCCTGCTTCAGTCCCCAAAATTAGGTCCAGTATTGCACTGTCCATTGTTGGACCTTTACATGTTATAAAAAGTTCTCCAGAATACTTGAAGAAATCTGCTCCCTCTTAATTCTTTACATCATAACTACTTCAATTATGTTGGGAAAGTTAAAATTCCCCTAATATGGCTACTTATTGTGCTCACACCCTCCTTGAACAGTCTACATATCTGCTCCTCTTTTGCTAGCTGACTACTTGGGGGTCTAAACACACCCAGCAGTGTTAAAGAGATAAAAGGTACTGCAGATGCTGGAGAATCCGAGATAACAAGCATGGGTACACCCAGCAGTGTGACTGCCACCTTTTAGTTTCTAAAGTCTATCCACAAAGCCTCATTTGAAGATCCTTCCAGGATATCATCCCTCTTCGCTACAGTAACTGACTCCTTAATTAATAAGGCAACACCACTTCCTTTTACATCCTTCCTTCCTGCTTGCCTGAAAATCCTCTACTCCAGAATGTATGGCTGCCAGTTCTGCCCCTCCCTCAACCACACCTTTGAGATCCTGCCCAGTGCCCTAAATTCTTGATGCAAGACTTCGTCCCTCATTCTACCCATATCGTTAGTACCAATGTGCACCTTGATCTTTGCTTTGTTATCCACCGCCTCCAGGGTGCCCTGCAGCCACTGCGACATTCCTGATCTTGGCACCAGGTAGGCAACACACCAGCCTGGAGTCACGTTTGTGGCTGCAGAAACACTGGTCTGTTCCCCTAACTAATGAATCCCCTATTACTGTCACCCCTGCCCTCTTCCTTCCCTCCTGTGCATTCAGACCACTTGTGATGCCAGAAGCTTCAAGGAACCAGTGCCATCATCTTCCAAAACAGAAAACAATTTGAGTGGGACCCCAGGGAACTTCTGCACGACCGACTTGATTCTCATTGACAGCTTGGTGGTCACCCATTCCCTTCTTTCTTCTAGTTCCTTGAGCTGCAGTATGACCACCTCTCTATATGTGTTATCCATGTAATTTTCAACCTCACGGACGTGTCTCAGTATTTCTAGCCACTACTTGAGCTCCAAAACACAAAGCTCAAGTTTCTGCAGGTGGACATATTTCCTGCACACGTGGTCAACTAGGATGCCAGTTGGATCCATGACTTTCCATATATGACAGATCAAACGTTCCAATTGTGTAACTACACAGATTGTGTATCTGGCAACTCAATGTAGAGTCAATGGCTCAGTGCTGATAGCTTTCGAATAATTCCTAAAGTTCTTGAGTTCTAAGCGTTGAAGTCAGGACTCAACTGGTCCTAGGGAGCTGAGAAAGTGGAAGGTCATTGGCTCAGTGTTAGAGGAAGTTGTGAGGCACTCAAAAAAAGCCTTCAAGCATTAGTACGCCAGGGCATGTGGGAGAATAGGGCTCGAAAGACACACAAGTAGTGTTAACTGAATGCAACTGAGTAAGATTGGAGTTCACAGAAAAACCCTGGCAGTTTAGCTCGGTGAAACTAGCCATCAGGGAAGAGTTGAGGTTACGCATGTGAATGAATACTGGACTGTAGTTTTGGAGTCCAAGAGAACATAGATCAAGCGAAGGAGGGTTATAGAGTAGGAGCAGTCACTGAGGCAGTTCATCATGGTGCAACTCGAGAGTTAGCTATAAAGCCGAGTAGGCAAAATTGAAAAATTATGATCCCTTGTGCAGTTCAATCTTCTTTTGTGCTGGGTATGGCTCCAACTAGCAGAGAGACTCCCTCTGCTTATTTTTGTCAGGGCTCCTTGGTGCCACAATATCATGTAGCCTGGATATCAAGGGTAGTCATACTCATCTCGCCTCTGTAATTCAGCTCTTATGTCCATGTTTGAACCAAGGTAACAATAAAGTCAGGTGCTGACTGGTTCTGGGAGAAACCAAATTGTGCATCAGCAAGCAGATTATTGCTAAGCATAATTGTCATTTTGCAGATGTTTGAGAGTAGGCTGATTGGATGGTAATTAGCCAGGTTCGATTTGTCTTGCTTTTTATGTACAGGACAATACATAGACAATTTTCTACAATGTTACATAGATGCCAGTGTCATAGCTGAACTGGATCAGATTGGATAGGGGTGCAGCATCCTCTGAAGCACATATCTTCAGTGCAATTGCTGGCATATTGTCAAGACCCATATCCTTTGCAATATCCAATGCCTTCAGCCATTTTTGGACATCACAGAACGAGTTAAATTGGCTGAAGACTGGCAACTCTGATGTTCAGGACACCTGAAGGAGGCCAAGATGGACAAGGTACTTGCCACTTCTGGCTGAAGACTGTTGCAAATGCTTCAGAATTACCTTTTGCACGGTGTGCTAGACTCCTCCATCATTAAAGATGGGCATATTTGTGGAACTGTTGCCTCTACTACAGAGTTGTTTAGTTGTCCACCATCATTCATTACTGGATGTGGCAGGACACAGAGCTATGATCCCTTGATTGTGGGATTATTTAGCCCTGTCACTTGATGCAAATGCTGTTTGGACACAAATACAGTGGTCTTGTTTTGTACCTTCACCAGCTGACCTCAGTCTTAGGTACACCTAGTGTTGCTCCTGACATATCGTCCTGCAATCTTCACTGAATCAGGGTCGATCCCCTGTTTGAAGGTAATGGTAGAGTGGAGGATATGCTAGGCCATGACGTTGCAGATTGTATTGGAGTATGATTCTGCTCTGGCTGATGATCCAGAGTGCTTCATGGTTGCCCAGTTTTAAGTTGCTAGATCTGTTCAACTTCTAACCCACATAGCACAGATGGTGGTGGAGTCAATGTTGAGGACTTGCAGGGCAACCCTAGAATCTATATGTTACAGTGCTGTCACCTCTGCTGGGCGTGTCCTACTTGTGGGACAGGATATACCGAAGGCTTATGTTGTATTCTAGGACAGTATGTGTAAGGTAGAAAGATTCCACGAGTATGACTGGATGTAAATCAGTTAGCTGTCATGCCACTGCTCGAGTAGTCAGAGACACTGCTCTCTCAACTTTGGTACTAGCCACCAGATGTGATTAAGGACAACTCTGTAGGGTTACCAGGGCTACTGTCATTTCTAGTACCTAGGCTGATGCCAGTTGGTCTATCTGGTTTCAATCCATTGCAATCTTTTAGCCCGTTCAGCATAATCACCTTAGTTTCTGGCCAGATCAGGTAAGGATAGCGGTTTTCCTTCCCCAAAGGGCATTAGTGAATCAGATGTATTTTTACAACAATTAACAATACTCCTCCTTTTGATTCCTCTCAATGTGGGGAAGTATTTTCAAATATATGTGGGAGGACAGGGAATGTAATATGGTTGTTTCAGTTACTCACACATTACAAAATAGTTCCTTTATTTCAGATTAGTACTGAACTCATATTCCTGCTGTGGTGGGATTCGAACCTGCATCCCCAGAACAGTACCTGGGTCTCTGGATTACTGATCCATTGACGATACCACCAAGCATCGCCATGAACACTGAACTTTGTGTACATGCAGGAGTTTCATTGTTGTTACCAGTGCTGTGAATTCATTGTCAAGGTAAATACTGTCAATTCAGAACACCAAACATATTGACCTTTTACAAAATCAGTACTGCAATAGAAACATGCCAATTATATTTGTTGGATTGGTTGAATCATGCTGCTCCTTACACTTTAGGCATTGGTACAAAAAGCACGAGAACAGTTTTATTTAAAAAGACCTACCCAATTTTCTAGTTTTATTTTTCTCTCCTCTTCCCATTTGCAATATTACTGCCATATTTTACTTGAAATTTCCTCACTTATTTTAACTTTAGGTGGTTGGTAGAGACATTAAGATTTTTATTTTGACCTTATAGAGGTTTATAAAATAATAAGGGGTATAGATAATGTGATTGGCAACTGTCTTTTCCCTAGGGTGGATGATTTCAAGACTGGGGACATATCTTTAAGGGAAAGAGGGGTAAGATTTAAAGAAAAGAGATACAAGGGGTAATTTTTTTTTTATACACAGAGGGGTTCGTGTGTGGAAGGAACTTTTAGAGGAAGTGGCTGATGCAGGTACAGTTACAATGTTTAAAAGACATTTACACAAGTACATGAATAAGAAATGTTTGGAGGGATATGGGTCAAATGCAGGCAGGTGGGACTAGTTTACTTGGGATTATGATTGTGTTGGACTGATTTGACTGGAGGGGTCTGCTCCCATGCTATATGACTTTATGACTGTATTAAAATTAGTACCAAAGAGCAAAATTAATTCACTTACTTGTGGATCCATATCATAGAATACCCCAAAAAGTCCTCGTTTGTTAGGACTGGGAGGAATGTGGCCAAAGAAGTCTGCTCCTTGAATTTTTTTCTCCCAAAATTTATATGGAAATTGGAGGGCAATCTAAAAGAAAAAAAAAAGTTCCGTTTTAGTGATTGATACTCATTTTCAAAAGTATCCACTCAATTCCCAGAATGAGAGCAGATTATCATTTTCTAGAAGTTGAAGGATCATAAATGCATTAACACAAGGTCTGAATTAAACAACGATCCTAAAGTGCGTAATTCTACAGGCCTTCACTCAGTGACTGAGAAATGAATCTGCAGGGGAAAAAAACAAAAGTATATGGAATGTAACCTTTGAAAAATTCTACGTAGCAGCAGATGGCAGAGATTCTTTTAAATTTTCCTACTGGATTTCAACACCTTGCCAATCAGGAGCTTCAAGAATGCATTCACTGAAATGTTGCGGTGCTTTGTCTATCAATCAGACTATAAGACCATAAGACACAGGAGTGGAAGTAAGGCCATTCGGCCCATCGAGTCCACGCCACCATTTAATCATGGCTGATGGGCATTTCAACTCCACTTACCCGTACTCTTCCCGTAGCCCTTGATTCCTTGCGAGATCAAGAATCTATCAATCTCTGCCTTGAAGGCATTCAACGTCTCGGCCTCCACTGCGCTCCGTGGCAATGAATTCCACAGGCCCAACACTCTCTGGCTGAAGAAATGTCTCCTCATTTCTGTTCTAAATTGACCCCCTCTAATTCTAAGGCTGTGCCCACGGGTCCTAGTATCCCCACCTAACGGAAACAACTTCCCAGCGTCCACCCTTTCTAAGCCATGCATTATCTTGTAAGTTTCTATTAGATCCCCCCTCAACCTTCTAAACTCTAATGAATACAATCCTAGGATCCTCAGCCGTTCATCATATGTTAGGCCTACCATTCCAGGGATCATCCGTGTGAATCTCCGCTGGACACGCTCCAGTGCCAGTATGTCCTTCCTGAGGTGTGGGGCCCAAAATTGGGCACAGTCTACAGACTAGGTCTGTACTTAATATATACAAGATGTTAACAGAGTTCGGAATTCAAATGCAACTGAGCGAGAGAGGCAGTACCCCAATAGGACAATTCTGTAGAAGTGTATAGAATGTCTTTTTTGTTGTAAAATATTTCTTAAGCTTTCCTGTTAAGTTTATAAGTCATCATATTGAGTCAAGTCCTATTTACATGGACTCAATTAAAGTTCAAAACATGTTAAAAATACTAAAACTCCTTGTACACCAAAATGTTTCTTGCTTCTTTCTCATCCCTTTCCAAAATGATCTTCTGACATTTAGAAGGCTCAATCTACACAGCTTGAGATGGGGGTTTGATCAACTGCAACTTTTGTTTTCTATTCTGAATATTTTGGGGACAAAATGCAAACATAGATGTATTCACTAGACCCTAGAGCTCAATCATAACCATAATCTTTACTCCTTTAGTAAAAGTGCCCCCCTACATCTATTCACACATGCTTTTCCTCATTGAAAGTAATGTAGCATTGGTCATTTCACTTACTCAACAGCTCTAAATTATTCAGAATTTTGCTCTTTCCCATTCAACTGACTCTTCTCCCTTCCACTCCCTTGATGACATGTCCATCTTGGGCCTCCTCTAGTGCCACATTGACGCCACACGCAAACTGGAGAAGCAACACCTCATATTCCACTTCGGGAGCCTACAGCCCGATGGCCTTAACAGAGACTTCACCAATTTTAAAATCTCCCCACCTCCAGCATCATCCCACATCCAAACCTCCCTTTCATCCCCATCTCCAAGACCTGACACAACCTGTCCAACATCTTCCCCACCCATCCACCCTACCCTTCCCACTGACCAATCCCCACTGCTCCCTACCCATCACTAAACCACCCACCTATACCCAGCCCCACCCATCCTCCCTCCGCCTCCCTGACCTGACAATCTGTCCATCTTCTCTCCCAACTATCCACCCCACCCATCCCACTGACCAATCCCCACCACTCCCTACCTCCATCCACCTATCATCATCCCACCTACCTTTCTCCAGCCCCACCCCTCTATTTCCCAACTTCCCCCCTCCACATTTCTGAAGAAGGGTCCCGACCCAAAACATCAATTTTCCTGTTCCACTGATGTTACCTGGCCTGCTGTGTTCCTCCAGCTCCACACCGTGTTGTCTCTGCCACTGTAAACAGTTTTTCTTTATTTAGTATTATTTGCATTTATGTACACATGTCAAAACATCTTAAAATGGCCTCACTTCTGTCCCATTTGAAGGTTCCTATTACTGAGCTACTCACTTCTTTCGGTTCCCTGCACGCATTGCTTCTCCACACCGATGTTCCATCCTTGTTACCATCAATAAGTGGCTTATACCACGCCCATATAAGTTAACATTGAGCAAATACTGGTCCCAGTTTTAATGATGTACAAATTGATTTATTTTGTGTACAAGGTCTAACTGGCTTCAGTATCGTAAGTACTGTTTCTGCAATTCAAGGTGTTTTCCTTGAAGCTCTACTTACTGCACAGATAGTCACATTTTCTTAGACTCTACAGAATTATGTGACACTGATGATAGTATATAAAAATGGAGGTGGGAAGACAGAGAAGTGGTATTGTCACTGGACAAGTAATCCAGAGCCTCCGGCTAATGACAGAATGTGAACTCAAAAATCTGGAACAAAAAGAAGTGCTAGTCTAATAGCGACCATGTATAACCACTGTTGTCATAAAAACCCATCTAGTTTACTAATTTCCTACACGAAATGAAATTTGGTATCGTTACCTGATTTGGCCTACATTTGACTCCAGACCCACAGCAATGTAGTCGACTGTTAACTGTTCTCTGGGCAGATAAGTTCTGGCCTAGTCAGCAAATTCTACATCTCAGGAAGGAATAAAGAAAAGATGTCCTTATACAGCATGAATGTTCTGTTGATGCTTCATTACCTTACATTTTCCCTGAAATCTTTACCTCTTCATGAGCATCTTCCTCCCAATTTCTCAGAAATCACAACATTCTTTGGCTCTGGTCTCATTCTGAAGTTTTCAAGGGTGTACACCCTTCCTTTCCTTTCCACTTCCTCTCAGATAGTCACACAGCATTCTCTTGTTCCCCTTCTTCGGAGAATCATTCCATTTTTATATTGGCATCTTGCTTAATAACATCAATGAACAATGATTGCTTCCTATTATCCCTTGATCTGTTTCAACCCTACATTATCTTGGTCGTAGTGTTTTTTAAACATGATACTACCTTCTCTGTTGATCCCCTATCCATTCTTTCTCCCCAGGCTGTAGCTCTGGTAACTCGTGTTTGTATGTTTTATCATTTCTAACCCGGCTGGTTCTCTGCTCTTCTTCATATCTTTTTCGTGTGTTTTGGCTATTCTCCATGATGTTTAGCTGTAGCTTCTGAGACAGAGATAACAGTCGTGTTCTCAGTCATCCATCCTTCAATAACTCTGATAATGCCAGTCTCATCTTTAGTGGTGATAATCTCTGGCTTAATAGTGAGACTTAAGGGTTCATTCCTTTTCAATGATGTCTTGATTGTACACACACCTCAATTAGCTTCTCCATTTGTTCGAGAATAGTGGAGTGAACTTATGACAGGAATAAAATCGCACTCACAGGCAAATAGATTGAACTGCTAATTTGCAAACTGCAGACTTTGTCTGAGATTACAATGTCCTGAACGCCAAGCATTGAGAAGATTTTCAGGTGACTCTGTTACAGCTTCTGCAGTAATCTTATGTACATTCTTTACTTCAGCAGCAAACGATATGAATTGAAGATCTTGGCTTTGAACTCTAACAAATTCATTTCCACACATTCTGACGACCTTGATGGAAAAGATGGTAATAGCGTTTCTAGGTTTTCAGCTGTTCATCACATGTGAAACACAACTGTCAATCATTTAAGGACAGTCAGGTGTATGTATTGAAATCCTTGGTGCATTCTTGCATGACATTTTCTAATGCCTAAATGAACTTAATACTATTGAAATTCTTCACAGACTAAGTTACCAAGACTGGCTTGTTGTCAATAACTATAAAATCTCTACACTGTTCAAGTACTGAAATATCTTGACTACTCTTTCAAACAGAATTTCTTTACTTTACAATCTGCACCAAACCTCTGTGCTTCCCAGATTTCATTCTGTAGTCAGTTGATCATTTGCAACTTTGGACATATAGGCTTCAACCTCTGGTATGAAGTCAACTCTGGTTTCTCAGCTGCACTTGCTGGTATTCTTTAAGTGTCTGTTGTCCTGGTACTTCTGCATGTAGTCAGTTGATAAGTGATAATTCATCCGTCTCAATCTAAACCTGAATAGCATTTTAGCAGTTTCTTTCACATTTAGATTAGTGGCCAATGATTTGTGGTCTGTTGCTACTTTAAACTGCAAGCTCATCACATAATCTGCCAAACAGCGAGGCAAAAGAGAGGGAGAGTATTTGCTAGATAGACAGCACAAAAGATGCACAGACCAAGAATATCTACACATTTATATAAAATGTCTTCAGTTATGATGCGCTTACTCTTTTTTAATGTAGATCCCCTAGATTTTACATTAATACAATTTGGATCCATTTACTATTTACAACTGTTTACTTAATTTTAACTTTAGCCTTTAGATCCAATTAATTATTGTGATTATTTATGTATTTGCTTTGACCTTGGATACAAACCATTTAAGCACCTCCTTGTGACCACTGAAATGACAAATTTGCAAATGCCTACTGCCATTATTTATTAAATCAGTCCATTTAACAGATTTTCCCAGTTCTGTGTACATACACTATAGGGCCCAAACAACTGCATTGTCTCATTTGCCCCTGCTTCTTATTATAGTATCTACAAATTGGGAAATTGTTTTCTTCACTGAGCATACAACCTTTCCAGTTTGGGAAGCACCCTTCTGTGGCCAACTTCAGTTCCTATTTTTTATCCGTCATTCTGTTTCATCTCTTATTTGATAACTACTGCCATGTTTTAATTGTAGATGTGATAATCTGTCAAATTCTACAGATGCAAGCACCTAGCATCTACATTTCCCTGACTACTCTGTTCACCTAAACGGTTGCGAAAAATATAAAACATGTTTCACCATCACCTTCCACAATTTATTCAACAAATCTCACCACATTTTCAGTGTGTTTTCACTGACAGGTATTAAACTTAATGAACCAAAGTTTAATTTATGTTGATTGGCCCAATTTTAAAATAATACTTACATTCCACTCCTCTGCAATCTCTCCAGAATACAAGAAAACTTAAAATGCAATTACTTTTATCTGCTTTGAAGCTTGCACTGTTTGTACAGAACTTGTAATAACTACCCCTTTCCTCAGCCACAAACCAATTATTCTGTCAAGTTTACTGATCATACTAAAGTTAAAGTTGAGGGGTTGCAGGAGGCAGCATGGGTTGTTCATATTGACTGATACCAAACATGTTTTTAGCATCCTAGTCCCACGAAAATGAGCATTTTATATTTCCTTGATTGATTTTTGAGCTGTCTCCAGCTGTTCCCTTAGCAAAACTAGATATGTTGTTCAATGACAGGTACAAATGGGAAGCATATCTCAAAACTGCAATCTAGCTCTTGTAGTTGGCATCAGATCCTTATTTATTAACCCAGGCTGTCTCCCACAACAACCACATTTTCATTTACAAGTCTGTTTAAAAAAAAACATTGACATCAACAGGCCCATTCATAGCCGAAAAATAACTAACAAACAAAAAAAACTCATCGTCTTTACAATCCTCAATTTCAGGTGAGAACTGAGTGGCTGTGGATTCGAAACCATCTTTAGGACGTCAGATATCTAACAACAGTATTAATTCACAAGCTGCACTGCGGTAGACAAATTGTGGAGCCGTTATTGGGTGTAATAGGCAATGAACTACAAGCCTCACTTTAAGAGGAACATCTCTCACCAAGAATACCAAGAGACGACAGCTCATGCACTTCATTTATTCCCAGACGAAAGCAAATACATTCACATTTTCACAAATATTGAGGTTAGTGTTGCCAATTGAACTATTCAGACTAGCCTCTCTCATTTATATCTCTAGCTTATTGGGGCGTTTATAGTTTATTCAATGACAAACGGATCTTGATCAAATGGGTCAATGGGCTGAAAAAATGGCAGAATTCAGTCTGAATAAACATAAGATATCGCATTTTGGTAGAACAAACAAGGGTAGAGCTTGCACAATTAATGGGAGGGCCTTGGGTAGTGTTGTAGAACAGAGGGACCTAGGGGTGCAGGTACATAATTCTTTAAAGTTTGCATCACATATTGACAGGATGGTTAAAAAGGCATTTGGCATGCTTGCCCTCATCGCTCAGTCCTTTGGGTATAGGAATTAGGACGTTATGTTGAGGTTGTACAGGACATCGGTGAGGCTTCTTCTGGAACACTGTGTCCAGTACTGGTTGCTCAGTTATAGGAAGGATATTATTAAGCTGCAGATGGTTCAGAAGAGATTTACCAGGATGTCGCCAGGTATGGAATTATAAAGAAAGGCTGGAACTTTTCTCACTGAAATGTAGGGAAGTGAGAAGTGACCTTATAGAAGTATATAAAATAATGAGGGGTATAGATAGAGTTAATGGCAGTTGTCTTTTCATAGGATATGAGATTCAAGACTAGGGTGCACATTTTTAAGGTGAAAAGAGAGCGATTTAAAAAAAGACATGAGGGGGAACCTTTTTGTTAAGCAGACGGTAATTTGCATATGGAATGAACTTCCTAGGAAGTGATGAATGAAAGTACAATAACAATGTTTAAAAGACATTTGGATAATTACATGAATAGGAAAGGCTTGGAGGGATATGGGCCAGGAGCAGGCATGTGGGACTAGTTTAGCTTGGGATTATGTTCAGCATGGACTGGTTGGACTGACGGGTCTGTTTCTGCACTATATGAATCTATGACTCTAATAGATGTGGCAAACTACTATTAGCAATTGATTTTAATTAGACTTCCACTTACCTTTTCAATTACCCCTTGACCTAGACTGTTGATAGCCTTGAGTTTCCGTTCAGATAGAGCTGGATAAAACTGAATAGTGTTTTTCTGAAGAAGAGCTAGAGGAACAGTAATCAAGACCTGTCAAGATAACACCAAAATGATAAGTCACTTAAACTACTGTAAATCACTAAGACATTTTAAACAAGCATTCGCAATTTTTAAAAAATATAAACAATCCAGAAGAGATCTGTACAATTTGTATGCTGGGTCTGCTAATGCTATGCACAAGAAGGAACAAACTCCTAAAATTTTAGGGAAGAGTCCGGGATGAAACCAAAAGGTAGCCCAATTCCTGTACACCAGAGTTGCTACCACTTACGTAGTTATTTACCTAAAGTTAAAGTTGAAGATTGTTCAATTTGAGGCTCTATTCACAAGAAAAGGAAAGCTGAAGAGTAACCAGAAAGAGGCTTTTAAGATTTTGAAAGTATATACTGCATAAAGTATTTCACCTCAGGAAGACCAAAGCTTAGGTCATCAAAAAAATCCCTTAGGAAGTTCAGGATCAACTTATTTTACCTAAAAATCTGTTAGAACGTGAAACTTGCTGCTATATAGGAACAGTAAGGCAAATGCCATAGATGCATTTAAAGTAAACCAGATAAACGTGAGGGAAAAAGGAATTTAAGTGGAACAAGATAAACACTTGAAGGAGAAAGAAAGAGAGGCGCTTATGGAGATATGATCACATGAATGATGGTTGGAGAAAGTTCATACGGAGCATAAAAACAGCATGAACCATTTAATCAAATGGTCTGTTGTTGTACTAAGTACTGGCAAGCACCATTTTCAAAACAGGTTTTTAGAAGTTTGCAAGAAACAACAGTTTCAAAAGAATACTGCTGAGAAGCCGAGTGGATCTTGCAGCTACTCCTGGATTGCAGGCTTAATTAAAATAGTTTTTTTTAAAAAAGTTATTAAAATCATTACAGTTTACTAGTAAGATTTCTTTCCATTTTGTTTTATTAACATTAAAAAAAATCCAAAAAAACCAAACAAAAATCACGACTTTTTTTCCGAACATCCTTTTTAAAAAAAGGTCTACAGTGAACAGCTGAGGATTTTTTATTCTTACTTCAGAAAGTAAAAGAATGTTTGTATGTGTTTCAGAAGTTTCTTTCACATTGGTTTTTAAAAACAAAGCCTTTGCAGAGTGTATTTTTTTTGAATAAGGAGCTGGGTTTTTGTTCTGGAGAATCCTACATGTGGTCAGCTCAAGTTTTACTTTCCTTAGAGGAATTTATTGTAGAGGAATCCTTTTTATTCAGTTAATCAGCTAAGTGGTTGATTTTATTTACTTTTTATTTGTTTGATATATACATTTTGTGTTTTTCCATTTTAACATTATATATAAAGTAAACTAACTTTAATTACCCAAGGAAAATAAAGCTGTATTGAAACGTTTTTTATGCTTAATGTTATTAAGGCCTTGTATAAAAGGTACAGTGAGAGATAGCTAGTAGATTTAGAAAGATTATCAACCAGCAGGATCAGTAAGATAGATGTGTGACTATCAGGAAAGTTAAGAAGGTAGTTCAAAAGTCTCTGGTGGCTATTCCTCTATCATATAGATATGCAGTTTTTGGAACAGTTGAAGGGGATAGTCTCTGAGGAAAATGGAAGGGCCAGTACGTTACTGCACTTGGAACGATTATGTTAAATAGTGTTTGACAAGATTTAGTCAAATTATTATTATAGGGAACTCTCCTGTCAGGGACATAGAAAGGTGATTCTGTGGCAGCGAACGCAAATTTGGGATTTTTTGCTGCTTTCCTGGTGCTAGGATTAAGGACGTTGCTTAACATTACGAGCATATTGTTAAAAAGGTGAAATTGAGAAGCCAGCAATTATTGTGCACATTGGTAGGAATGACATTTTGAGGGAAAATATTAAAGCAGTACAGAGTGAATTTAAGAGATTAGGTAGAAGTTTAAAAACTAAAACCTTAATAGTAATTTCTGGGTTACTGCCCGTGCCAAACTCAAAAAGAGGAAAGGAACAAAAAGGTTAAAAGGAGATGAATCAATGGCTGAAAAGCTGGTGTATTGTTCAGGTATTCAGGTTTTTGGACAAATTGAATGTCTTTGGGATAGAAAAGACCTGTTCAAAACAGGATGGTTCTAGCCTAAACTGGAAAGGGACCAATACCTTAGCAGGGACATTTGCTCATTACATTAAAGGGAGACTTTATTCTGAGACAGAAAGGGAGTTGAGGAATTCTAAGTAGCAGTTTAAGTGGAAGAATTAATGAGGTAGGTTCTGAATGCGAGGAGAGCACATCAATTAGAAAAGCAAGACAAGAGAGTGAATATGTAGTAACTCTGAAGAACTAAGACGCATTTATTTCAACACATTTCAGATAAGGCCAATGAACTCAGGGCATGATTAAGAACATGGGATTGAGACATCATAGCAATTACAGAAAGTTGGCTGAGATGGTCAAAACTGGCAGCTCAATGTTCCAGGTTTTAGATGCGATAGGAAGTATAGAAAAGGATGCAAGAAAGGAGGGGCTGGTGGTGTTTTTGATTAAGGAATATATTACTGCTGTAACTCAGGAAGATATTTCTGAAAAATCATCCAGTGAAAATATATGGGTTGAAATTACAATTAACAAGGGAAAGATCATTTTGATGGGATTATAGTATAGACACCCAATAGTAAGAGAGAAATTGAGAAACAAATATGTCGGGAGATCTCAGATACATGTAAGCACAATGAGGTTGTAATGATGGGGGATTTTAATTTTCCAAACATTGACTGGGACTACTATCGTGTTAAAGGTTTGGATGGTAAAGGATTTGTCAAATGTGCTCAAGAAAATTTTCTTTCAGTATGTGGATGTTCCTACTAGGAAAGGAGTAAAACTAGACCTTCTGTTGGGCAATAAGGCAGGGCAGAAGACTGAAGTAAAAGTGATGGAACACTTGGGGTCAAGCAATCATAATTCTATTCATTTCAAAATGGTTATGTAAAAGCCTTCCATAAGAGTTAACGTTTTTAATTGCAGTAAGGCAAATTTTAGAGAAGTTTTCAAAAGTTGATTGGAGTAGATTGTTCGCAGGTAAAAGGATGTTTGACAAGTGGGAGGCGTTCAAGAGTGTGGTGACGAGAATGCAGAGAGGTATTTTGTTCCTGTTGGACCGAAGGGCAGGGCTGGTAAGGTTAAGGAACAATGGATGAATAAAGACATCGAAGTTCTAGTCAAGAATAAGAGAAACTTATTTTAGATATAGACAACTTGGTTCAATCGAATCTCTCGATTAACATGAAGAACGTAGGGGCATTCTTAAAAAAGGAAGGCAAAGAGGGAGCATAAAATAGCATTAGCAGATAAGGTTAAGGATATTCTAGAGATTCTACAAATACATTAACAGCAAGAGGGTAACTAGAGAAAGGGTAGTATTTCTTAAAGATCAAGGAGGTCATCTTTGTGTCGAACCCTAAGAGGTGGGAAAGATACTAAAATGAATATTTTGCATCAGTTTTTACTGTGGAGAAAGAAATAGAGTCTAGAGAATGCAGAGAAATAAACTTCGACGTTTTAAAAACAGTTCACATTACAGAAGAGGAAGTTTAGGAGGTCTTCGAGAATATAAAAGGTGGCTAAATCTCCAGGACCTGATCTAAAGTATCCCAGAATGTTGTGGGAAGTATGTGAGAAAATTACAAGACACCTTGCAGAAATATGTGCATCATCTGTAACTACGGGTGAGGTGCCTGATGACTGGAGGGTGGCCAATGTCATACCTTTGTTTAAGCAAGGTTGCAATAAGAAACCGGGGAACTACAGACCTGTGAGTTTGACCTCAATTATGGGTAAATTGTTGGGAGGTGGTGATTATAAAAGATAGGATTTATGGACATTTAGAGGGGCAAAAATTGATTAGGGATAGTCAGAGATAATAGGAACTGCAGATGCTGGAGAATCCGAGATAACAAGGTGTGGAGCTGGATGAACACAGCAGGCCAAGCAGCATCATAGGAGCAGGAAAGCTTGGCGTTTCGGGCCTAGACCCTTCATCAGAAAAGGCAGCATTGTTGTGTGCGAGGAAAATAATGTCTCACAAACTTGATCGAGTTTTTTGAGGAAGTTACCAAAAAGGTTGACGATGGCACAGCAGTCAACATTGTTTACAGGCAGTTCTGCTACAATGCATGTTTCATGAAAACGAATTGGCTGTAACGCAATTGATGAATAGTGGGCACTGTTTGGACAACGTGAACTTTCTGCTGTACAGATATAGCAATTTCTGTACAACGTGATTTTCTACAGCATGAGATCATGCAAGAACGCAACAATCGCATTATATCAGAACTACTTGTATTTAGATTTTATTAAAGCCTTTGACAAGGTTCTGCACGATAGACTAATTAGTAAAGTTAGGTCACATGGGATTCAGGGTGAGCCTGGCAACTGGATACATAATTGGCTTAATGGCAAGAGACAGAGTAATGGTGGAGGGTTGCTTTTCGGACTGGAGACCTGTGACCAGCAGTGTCCACAGACAGTAGGGACTGCAGATGCTGGAGAATCTGAGATAACAAGGTGTAGAGCTAGATAAAAACAGCAGGCCATGCAGCATCAAAGGAGCAGGAAGGCTGACATTTCGGGCCTAGACCCTTCTTCAGAAAAGACCCGAAACATCAGCCTTCCTGCTCCTTTGATGCTGCTTGGCCTGCTGTGTTATACCAGCAGTGTTCTACAGGGATCAGTTCAGCGTCCTCTTTTGTTTGTCATTTATATAAATGATTTGGATGAAGGAAAAAAAAGGCTTGATTAGGAAGTTTGTGTATGGTACAAAAATTCACGGTATTGTAGACAGTGAAGGTTTTCTAAGATTACAAAGGGATCTTGATCAAATGGGTCAACGGGCTGAGAAATGGCAGATGGTGTTCAATCTGGATAAATGTAAGGTATTGCATGTTGGTACAACAAACAAGGGTAGGGCTTGTAAAATTAATGGTTGGGCCTTGGGTAGTGTTGTAGAACAGAGGGACCAAGGGGTGCAGGTACACAATTCTTTAAAGTTTGTGTCAGACGTGATTGCTAAAAACGCATTTCGCACAATTTCCTTCATCGCTCAGTCCTTTTGAGTATAGGAGTTAGGACACTATGTTGAGGTTGCACAGGCTTCTTCTGGAACACGGTGTCCACTTCCGGTCACCAGTTACAGGAAGGATATTATTAAGCTGGAGAGAGTTCAGAAGAGATTTACCAGGGTGTTGCTAGATATGGAAGGTTTGAGTTATAAAGAAAGGCTGGACAGGCTGAGACTTTTTTCACTGGAATGGAGGAGGTTGAGAAGTGACCTGACAGAAATTCATAAAATAACAAAGGGTATAGATAGAGTTAATGGTAGTTGTCTTTTCCCTAAGATGGGGAATTTCAAGACTAGAACATATTTTTAAGGTGAGAGGGCAGAGATTTAACACACAGGGTAGTTTGCATGTGGAATGAACCTCCTGAGGATGTGATGGATGCGGGTACAATTACAAGACATTTGGACGGATACACGAGTAGGAAACATTTGGAGGGATACAGGTGAGGAGCAAGCAGGTGAGAGTAGTTTAGTTTGAGATTATGTTCAGCATGGCCTAGATGGACCAAAGGGTCTGTTTCCGTGCTGTATGACTCTATGGTAGGAATTTGCGTGACTCTAAAAATAAAGATATAGGTTCAACTATTTTTCTTTTAGCTTCTCAAGATTTCTGTTATGCTGTACGGAACAGTAGGTCAGTACTGACATACTCTGTATCCTAAAGGAACATCTCTACCTCTTTCCTATTTCTTCCTTTTTCAAAAGGAAGTTTACTGAAATAGACAATCTTTAGTTCTGGGAACAGAACACTACACATTTTAGTGTATCTATAGTAATCATTATGCACTCCTCAATCAAGTAAAGCTTAATCAGGTAAAGCACAATCAGATGAGTAAAGGTCTGAAGTTTCATACCAGATACAAAACCAAACTCTTTCTCTCCACAAATGCCAGGTGTGCCACATTTCTCCAGCATTCTCTATATTTGTTTTAGATTTCCAGTATCCACGGTATTTATCTTTTATAGAGTAAGTAGCGCATCTTAGACGCTTGTTCTTGATTGCATGTGTGTGTGCTATTTCCAACATCAAATGCACTGCAGCCTTCCTGATCAAGGCTGCCAACTTGATGCTGAATTCAAGACCATTTATGCACTGTAGGCTCATGTTCATCATTCAAACCTCATTTCATATACATACCACAAATAAGGCCAGCAGAAGTAGACAATCATATCCCCAGTTTAAAAAAAAACTATATTACCAAAGGTGACCTCACTTCAAAAGTAATTCATCAGATAGAATACATCGGAGTATAAGAGGAGATCCCAATTTTGGAAATCAACACTTGGCTTGTATGCTCAAGTCAACACTTTGACAAGAAGTACCTATTACAGTTTAAGTAGTACAATACAATTATCAAGAAATGATTTACTAAACTATAGTGCATTTTGGTAAATGTTCTCAATATTCCACTGTAAAGCTAAAGATGCTCTTTAAGCTTATCTGGACAAATCTTGCCAACTTCCATAATAATTTCACTTTCAGAAATCTCACTAAGAGCACAAAATCTCTCATTTTCAGAGATCCAGAGTAAGGAACATTTCCTTCTAAGGTTCTGCACAAATGCACTTCTGCCCTTTTGTAAGCTTGGAGCTGTTTGGTCATTAAGTTTTACTGTATTGCATTACATTTTCATTCTACGATAGTATTCTCAAATCCCAGAGGAGGCAGATTTCATTTTCAGTAAACTGGAGAAGAGTTCTCTCTTTCCCAATAACTGGAATAGTATCTTGGTGAACACTTACGTCAGAGACAGAATCAAAAGACCAGTGGACCTGCTTGTCTGCACTGGAAGCCAAGGTAACAGATGCCCGATTAGTTCCATAGTTCTTATCAGTGCACCCTTCATCTGATTTCCAGGAAATACCAGACTCCTCATACAACACTATCCGAATTAAACTCTTTCTCCCTCTGGAAGGGGTCATAACCTCATACGTGACATGGCTCAGAGAAAGGAACAGGACCGGAATATAAAGCTATAGCAACTCCATGGATACCATTATATCCCATCATGCAATCCTACTGATTCATTCCTTTGCACATTGGGATATTTCCCTTTCTTTAACATACAAACAGATTATTTACTATTTTTGCTTTACAATGAAGACAGATTGTTGATATAGTAGAACAAAAAAAAATCTAAGGGCCAAATACAACTTAATTATAAAGAGATACAGATTTACCTTCTGAGTTGTCCATAACATTCCATTAGCTGTTCCAATACAAATATCACCCCCTGAGTAGTTAATGGTCTGTACCTGTAAAGATAAAGTAGAAGCTCCATAATTAACCTGAAACATTTTCTACCACGAGGCACGAAAAATTATGGACATAAAGTATGGATATAACACAAGGAACAAACCATAAAGATAAATCTGCAATGCACTACAGTTCCTAATCCTGAAATTAAATTGTAGTCCTTCAATGTTTTTCTTTCGTATTCCATTGCAATATATCAGACTTGAAACATTAACTATTTCTCTCACTACAGATGCTGCCAGACCTGCTGAGTTTCTCCAGCACTTTGTTTTTGCTTCATATTTCCAGCATCTTCAGGATGTTGCTTCTGTTATTAAGGAGAACTAGTTTTTGTTATTCTCCAAGTCATTCATGTTTGACAATATTCTTACAAACGCTTAATCATTAAGTCACATGACAAATTTCATAGCAAAAAGGCAACTTGTGGGATTCTGGAGACAAAAATTGATAACATCAACAAGAAACACAGAAAGCAGCCTCTGTTCCAAAGGGAAATAAGAGCAGAAATTCAAACACGCTGGCTACTAATCCTACTTAGATGGAGGAGTGATGCAAAAAGGATTGGAGATTTGCAAATACTATACAAATATTCCACCTGAATTCTATTAGAGGGAAAAACAGGGAGACAAACTCATCTGAACAGACACAGCCAGGGATAGTAGTTTGATAACCAGTCCCCTAACTCCAGGGACTCGCTCCTGGCCTAGATTGCACAGAAATATGCAAGTGAAATCATAACAAGTTTATGGCACAGATGAAGGCCACTTGCCCCATCATGTCTAAGCCAACCCAAAAAACTATTCACCCAGCCCAATCTCACCTTCCAACATTTGGTGCATGGCCCTTCAGGTGCTTAATGGGTTAAGAGCTTCTGTCTCAACAAATTTTTCAGGCAGCACCCATCTGGTCAAAAATCTTTTCTTCTCCCCACTAAACCTTCTATTAATCACTAATCTACGCCCTCTCGCCACTAAGTTCTCTGCTAAGGACATGGACATTCACCTTGTCCATGCCCTTCACTATTTTGCACATTTCAAGCAAATCTCCTCTCACCCTTTGTCCTGAATTGTATTGAGATTCTTGGATATTGTTGACCCTGCAACCATCCAGACAGGTGGCAAGTATTCTTTCACACTGCTACTTCCACTCCCAACTTGCACCTTGTGGATGGTGGACAAGTTTTGTTGAGAGAGGCAGCAAGTTACTCACTGCAGGATTCATTGCTTCTGACCTGCTCTTGTAACTGCTGTGTTTACATGACTAATCCAGTTCAGTTTCTGGTCAATGGAACTCCAAGGATGTTGACAATGGTGGATTCAGTGATGGTAGTGCCATGGAATATCAAGGAATATTGGGATTCTCTCTTGCTGGAAAATAATGATTGCTTGGCATTTGTTTGTTAATTTAATCAATCTTTTAGCTTTATCCATATGTGATGCAAATACATTAGCTGTGATCTCATGAGAAGATATGCTTGGAGTGATAAATTTTGGTGTATAGAAATCTGTGTCAATTGCTCGTGGAGGGGGCAGGAAGGGTGGACTTTTTTTGCTAACTTGTGGTTGTTGTATCTTGAGTCAGCTTAAATACCAAAGTGTCTAGGAAACTAATGTTTTTGTGTGTTGGATGTTTAAATTTAATGGACAGATAATGATTGAAGATATTAGAGAATTATTCTTACTTCGATTTTAAGAGCCCCAATATCCCATATGACAACACAAAAGAGTAGACATTATTACTATGTGACTGCATCACCCATAAAAGGAGTTGGTGAGAATGATAAAGGAGCCTCTGAAAATCAAAAAGTAGCCCTCAGGCAAATCAAGAGGAGCCCACGAGAAAGGAATTTATTTTTACTCTTGAAAATACTCATAATTTTAAGACTCAACTTCAGCTCAAGATTTAGTTAAAAAGGGATAGAGAAAGCTAGCTTAACACCCATCATTAGGAAAATATTTGAGTTTGTTATAAAGAATGCACTGGCAGAGCATTTGGAAATATGTAAAAGTATGATCAAGCAGAGTCAGCATGGCTTCACGAAGGCGAAATCATGCTTGACAAAATATACAAGAAATTTGCTGAGGTAACAAGCAGGATAGATAAAAAGGAAGCAGTGGATTTAATATATTCGGATCTTCAGAAGCATTTGATAAAGTGTCACACGAATTGAAGGTACTTTTTTAAGCATGGATACAGGTCTGACTAACTAATAGAAGTCAGAGCTGGGATAAAGAGGGCATTGTCAGGATGGCAACTTGTAATTAACAAAGTGTCACTGGAGTCAGCACTGGGACCACAATTATTTATAATTTGTACTGACTTGGATGAAGAATGTACTGTAGTCAAGTTTTTGGATGATACAAAAAGATAGGTGGGAAAGCAAATGAAGATGAGAGTTTGCAGAGGGATACAGACAGGTTAAGCAAAATGGGCAAAAATTTGATGGATAGAATATAATGTGGGTGAATGTGAGGTTATGCAGTTGCCAGGAAGAATAAAGGAGCTGAATATTATTTAAATGGAAGACGACTGCAGGACGCTAGCATACAAATTCAGCAAATAACAGGGAAGGAAAATAGAATGTCCAGTCTTTGTTTCAAAGAAAATAGAGTATTAAAAGGGGGGAGATTTTGCTAACATTATACAATTTCCAAATTCTTAAATTCTTTAAGACATGCATTGAATTCTATGATCTAATTGACCGAACACCAATTTGCTTGTGGCTCAGGTACTATTCCAAAATAAACTTCCTGGTTCTACCCTATTTTAAATAAATTTAGTTTTGAGCTCCTCATATTTTCTAGCAGGATCTCTTTCTTCACCCTACTTATTTTCACCTATACCCAAGGTGAACATGACAAAAGGATCCTTCTCTTCCTGCTCCAAGTTAGTCTCCATTCCTGAAGTGATGCCCTTAACCCTGGCAAGGCAGCCTTCAGGACTCATGCTCTCTAATCGAAAACAGCAGTCAACTCCTAAACCAAACTGTCCTCTACTACAACTACATTCTTCCCAGCACCCATTCCTCCACCCCCAGCCCTGATTTGAAAGGTCCTCTTCATCACAATGCTGTAATCAGTTTGACCATTCTCCCTGTAGTCCCGGTTCTCATTCACAAAATCTGGAAGAGCTCTGAACGTGTTAGATAACTGCAAAGGTTGAGGCTCTTTCATTGCTACATTCTGGACCCTTACACCTACTTTGCTTGTAGTCCCACCCTCCTGCCTCTAACCATGGAACAAATCTGAAATACCTAACCCGAGGGTTGAGCGCGCCTTTTGGAACAAAATGCCTAGGTGATGATGTTCTAATCTCAGGTTCCAGCCTATCAGTTCCAAGCTGCAGATAATTACTGTAGATGTCAATGCTGTGCATCACAGAGGTATCAATCAGAACGTTCACACTACACTTGCAACATCTACCCGAAATCTACAGACCATGAATTCAGTTCTCCATTTTTGTTTCCAGTCCTCTACTCCTACTGTCTGGTTTTCTTGGTTTAACTTTTAGCTCATACGAACTATATTCTGCAATTAATGCCTCGTCTGCTCTCTCGCCCACCACTGGCCACTCCCTTTGCTTTTTGTTCTCGGACACTTTTGATCTTTAATCCGTTTTGCCCATTAACCTTCCCTTAACCTCCCCCTTCACTTCCACTTGCTCCTCCCGTTTTTATAAAATCCAGCACTTTTGCACCTCCCTCTTAGTTCCAAAGAAGAGTTATCTTAGACTTAAAGCATTAAATTTAATTTCTATGAAATGTTGCCAGACCTGGTGAGTTTCACCAGTAATTCATTTTTATGCCATCTGTCCTGCCATCTTTATTCTGTATTTTTATTTAAGTTTAAGATATCAATCAACAATTATCTCTAGTTCTAGTGTTTAACTAATGATGCCACAAATTTATCACAATACTTAAATCTTGCTATTACCGGTTTAAACTACTGCTCAGTCTAGTTCGCTATTTCGTTCATTATATAGTTCATGCAGCAACTATATAACAAACATGACAGCTTAACCATTGCTTGAAATGTATCCAGTGATTAGCTCAGTCAGCATGATAAACTGCACAAATTTCTGGCACTCAATTTTTGTTTTACAAATGGAACTGCCATTTAAAAAAAAAAATCAAAAACTTACTGGAGTATTAAGTCGTATATCCAGACCATCGCCAAGTTTATTGATGATGGCAGAGTAACCTGATGTGAAGAGTGTATGATCACCTGCAAACTGGGCAAAAAACTCATTGTGGTCCCAGGAACGAGCAGACACCTGCAACAAAAATCATGTTCATTACAGACAGAAAAAGAAATGTGCTTTTATCTTTGAATTTTTCCCCCCAATTAGATAACCTTACAGAGGCATACCAGGGAAATTAACAATAAATTAAGTTAGTGGAGTGTGTTTCAAATGAAGATTACCAGTCTTATAGTAACCATTGAGAAAAGGTATAAAACACTGTCAGAAGAATATATAAGAAGTTAATTACAATTGAAAATAAAGAACTTGAAGACAGAAAAATCACTAAATTCAGAAAATATGATACAGCTGCGCTGCAAACAACAATGGTCAAGTAAAATATTCAATGAATAAAAGTAAACCTTCGAGGCTAGCATAGTTAAATTACAAACCAGCATTCTCCAAAGCTCTCCGGGTGACAGAAAGAAATATTTAAAGTTAAACCAAGAAAAGGTGCAGAATCCAGTAGGAAATCAGACCGACAGTTTATCGAGGATAGAGAACTTCCAATCTGAGAAAAATATTTACAATGAAGTTGAGAAAAGACTAATGTTCTGACGAACAGTCACTGGATTCGAAATGCTAACTGCTCCTCTTTCTGCAGATGCTGCCAGACCTGAGTTTCTTCATCACTTACTGTTTATGTTTCAGAGTTCCAGCATCTGCAGCTCTTTGTTTTCATCACATAAGAGAAAACACTGGATGAATTCACATACTTTTTGCATGTGGGAAAAACTAAGGGCTAGATAAAGGAAATTTCAGGTAGAGGACGTGACTGCAGCATTGAATGAGTGTTTTACATTGTTTTCACAAAATAAGATAAATTACTGGTAGAACTGTGGAATGGTTAGAGGTTATTGCACAGACCAAAGATATAAAAAGCTGCTGATAATCAAATTACCACTCAACATTATCAAGTCACCTGCCACAGGTGCAATACATTACAGATTGCAAAGGGAAGTAATAATGGAGACAGCAGAAACTGTGGTCACAATCTTTCAATCTACTTTTGAATTTGGGAGTGGTGCTAGAGAATTGGGGGATTGCAAATGTTACACCCCTTTTAAAGGAATGGGGAAGATAAACTTGGTAACCTCAGGCCAGTCAGTAATGAGGAAATTACTAGAGATCATTATCAAGAATTAAATTAATTTTCACTTTCAGAAGGATAGTGGACAGCCAGCAATAGTAGTAGTAGTTTATCAATACGTGATAAGATGTTGGATATTAATAATATTTGGAGAATAGTATATGGCCCCTCATGTACAACTACCACCCTAGAGATCAGTGCTTGGATCAGCTCACAGGCTGTTGCTTTATATTTTTGCAGAAAAACAACCTGGAGTTCAGCTTCAAAAATAACAGTTTGAAGTTTTGGGAAGGAACAATGAGAAATTGTTTTCTCGCCCAAGAGGGTCAGCAACTCAAGATCATAGACATAAAATGATCGACAAAACAACTACAGGGGAAACAAAAATAAATTCACATTGTTCCAGAACGTTCTCTTCATTAGTGAAAAAAAAAAACCCTGATAATCCATGAGCTTATTATAGAAAACTTCATGGGCATAACATGGGTGGAAACAGAACTGAAGGGTAATCACATCTTACCCCTGGGTATGCACTTCACCACTTGCCTCGCCAAGTCTGTTGCAGTGGCAGTGTGACGCCTTAAGTTAAATTTCACAACAGTCTGTCCTCTTATTTTTCTACCATCTTCTCCTCCTTCGACTATTTCACCTCCACCTCCCTCCCAAATGTGTATGCTTTGGACCTCCATTCACCTTGCAGTTTCTAGAGTTATTAAATACTCAACCATATGCTCACCTCCATGTTCAACACTCTAATCACCATTAAAACCATTACTTTCTCTTACCTGGCTACTACCAGAGAACAGCCTTTACACCAAATCCAAGAAACAGCCTGAAAGGAATATGGTGACTAACCAGTCTAGCAATTTACCAATCATGACAGGGTCATGGCATACTAGCAGATCTTTCATCTTCCATCAGCAAAAACTGTTAACTCCTCTAGAATCATCATCCTGGAATCAAAGCTTCTTTTCTCAACTCCAAGTCATTTTTTAAAATCATTTCCCAGATTTTCCACACTCCCTTCTAACATGAAATGTGCAAGGAACTCATGGATTCCTTTGTCACCAACATTAAGATCACCTGGTTGGCTGTCTCTGCAATTTCCCTCTGTGCTGAAAGATAACATTACTTGAGTTGGCCTTTTGCAACCACCTTTCTGCATCTCGTTTTGATTTAAAATTGATTATTTCTAGACTGTGTCCATGTTTTTGTTTCAGGGAATTTTTCTCTCAGCATCTACTCCATCAAGCCCTTTCAGAGTCTTGCATGTTGCAATGAAATTGCCTCCCCCTCCAGAGAATATAGGCCCAATTTACTCAGCCACTCATCACAGGACAATCCTCACATCCCAGGGACCAATCTAGAGAATCTTCCCTGTACTGCCACCAATAAAAGTATATCCTTACTTAAATATGGAGACCAAACTGCAATCAGTATTCCAGATATGGCCTACCAAAGCCCTATACAATTATGGCAAAACTTCTTCACTCCTCTATTCCAAACCCTTTGCAATAAAAGCCAACATGCCATTTACCTTCAATTGCTTTCTGTACCTGTAGACTTAATTTGCATGTTCTTTATACAGGCACACTAAATTGTTCAAGCATTAACATTTAGAAGTGTCACACCTTTCAAGAAAAATTCTTTGTTTTTATGATCAAAGTGAATAACTTCAGTTACCAATTATACCGTACTCCAACTACCATCTTGTTGTCAACTCACAACTTACCCGCAGCCTGTGCCCTCCTCAACCTACATTTTCGATCTGCTTTGAATCATCAGCAAACTTAGATACATTACTATCTCTTCATTAAAGAGATTAGCATAGATTGTAAACAGCCAAGGCCCAAAGCACGATCCTTATAGCACTCCACTACACAGTCTGAAAAGGGTCCATTTGTGCCTATACTTGCTCTTTAGTAATAACTATCTTAACTTATTCACTGTTTTGAGCCCTGGCTGCGTCTTCCATTGTAAAGACAAAACAAAACATTGAATATCTGTGCCACTTCTCCATGATAATTTCTCTTGTTCCTGCTTTTAAGAAATCAGGATTTATATTAGCACTCTTCCTTTTATATACTTGTAAAAGCCAATTTGTTTCATTTTTTGAATAATTTACTCATTTATTTACCCGTTCAATCAATTTTTGGAAACCCTTCCATGCTTCCAAAGCACTTCCAATTCAGTTCCAAAGAAAAGTCCCATTGGACTCGAAAATTGAACTGTTTTCTCCGCAGAATGAACCAGAATGGTTTTTCTCCAACAGTTTTTGTTGCTAATGAACCTGCCTCATTGCAGAATTCCAAATCCAAAATGGGTTTTACTACAGTTCTACAATAGTTTGCTTCCAGAAGCTATTCTGAGAAACATTCTATAAGCTCATTATCTAAACTACCCTTGCCATTTTATTTTCTTAGTTTATACAAAAACTAAAACTCCACAATTTTTTGTTTGCTTTTGCTTTAAGCTCAAATAATTTAATATTGTGTACCATGCTGTAACTACTTTTAGAAAGTGTATAAGCAACTCCCACCTGTGTTGTCTGCTTCTTGCCATTGCTAATTGCAACCCATATTGACTGTACTGCATGAACTTCTGAGCCCAGATCCTCTCTCCCCCTAATGTTATGTTATCGTTTCCTGTCAGGAGTACCTCTTCTTTTGCCATGGTCCATCTTTCCAAAATACTGTGTAGCCTTGAACATTTCAACTCTTGGATCACCTTATAACCTCATTTTTATAATGGTGATAAAACCTACACCAGTTACTCCCTTATTAGTACTGAATTTGAGCATTCCTGAAGAAACAAAATGACATGCTGTTGAGGATTTTCTTCCAGAAAAAGTTTGGAGTTCTCAGGTCCAAGCACCCCTTTCTAATTCTATGCCTGAAGACCCACAAAATACAAACTATTAGCCACTGAAAATACAAGTCATAATTACTGGTTTTTAGTAATAACTGCAAATGTTATACATCGATCACAATTTTCTATAGTATTCAGATGATTCGTTAACTTTTTAATTTACCTGCTGTAGGTTGCTTCCACAAGCATATTCAAGATTACCAAGATGAAACTGCAGCACTTTGGCTTCTAGTTCACTGAACTGGACTCCAGATTCTTGAATAAAAGTTTGGTAGATCTCCTCAATCTTTTCTGCACACAGAACAAAAACTTGGCATGTTGATTTTTGCTTTCTTGAAGCCTTTTATTCAACAAATCATCTTGTTATTTCCCCACACAAACATACCTTCCCCTCTCCTTCCAATCAGAAGGAAAAGTTCACTTGATTACATTCCAGTGTACTTCTCAATCACTCCTGCCTTCCAAGCCACCTTTCCACACAAAGGCAAGAGAAACAACACCTGTTATTTCACCTCATCTCTCTTCATCCAAACACTCCTTTCAGACAAAAGGGTGACTTATGTATAGTTACTTCAAGTTAATATATCCATTTTTGCTGCTCACAATTCAGTCTACTCTAAACTAGGGAGACCAGTTTGTTCAACTACTTGGCTAAGTGCTTCTGATTAATGAGCAAACATGACCCCAAGCTTCCAGTCACCTGCCATTTCAAAGTCTCCAGTTTGTCTATCTGCTGATCTTTCAGTCTTCGGCCTCCCGCAGAGCAAATGCAAGTATCAAGGAACAGGACTTGATCTGTCAGTTCTGAGAAGGCATACTAAACTTCAAACACAAAGTTAGTTTCTCTATCCACAGATGTTCCCTGAACTGTGTACTTAGGGAATTTCTGTTATAATTTCATATCTCCAGCAGTTTTTGTATCTTGTTTGTGTTTTTTGGAGTATCAAATTGGAATAACACAGTCAACCATCTCTCGCTCTCATTCAAGATCAACCAATATTCATTCACGATTAATCCATGGCAAAGAACGAAAATTGGTATTCATCCTACAAAAATACATCAGCGCCATACAATGGAGTGCTGTTCAGTACCAGAGAGAACAAGTGAGCGAAGGGGTAAGGCAGCGAGTGGGCTAGCTGGGAGAGTGGGGATGGCAGGGAGCAAGCATTCAAATGAGTAACAACATTCAAAGAGTGTTGTTATTCAACAATAACAGGATGGAGGCAGTTCAAAGACGGTTCACTGGGATGATCCCTGATATACAAGGACTGTTTTGAACAAAGGCCAGACAGTTTGGGACTCTACTCACTGGAGTTTAGAAGAGAGGTTGTCACTGAAACATTTAGGATTTAAAGAGTAACAAGGTAAATGTTGAGAGGATTTCTCGCCTCATGGGAGGGTCTACGACCAGAGAGCATAGTCTCAGAATAAAGGGGTTCCAATTTAAGACTGAGATGAGGCAGAATTAATTCTCTCAGATGGTTCAGTGTCTTCGGAACTCCTGGCCACAGAGTGATGGGTGCAGAGTTGTTGTATATATTTAAGTCTGACAGAGATAGATTCTTGACCAGCGGGGGAAATCGAGGACTACAGGGAAAGATCAGGAAAGAGGATGTGAGGAATGTCAGATCAGCTGTGATTCTACTGAATGATGGAGGAGGCTCGAGGGGCCAAGCAGACTACTCCTGTTCCTATTTCTATGGTCTCATGGCAAGACTTACGGTAGTTTTTTTAATCTTTAAAAATTCTTACCCCATACATACTTGCTTTCCTCAAGCTTTGTGCAAGTACAAAACAGCAACATATCGAGAAGCACACTTTACTTTTATGAAAGCTTGTATAACCTTTTCATATCTGAACGTTATCTCAGATTTCTGGACCTCCCAGATAGATGTTGTAAGACAACATTTTGTAATATGGATGGAGATGGGGGCTAAAGGGAAGAATGTATAAATATTTTATGCATGTGCAACAGTAGCCATCCAAATTAAGCCTTGTTAAAGTTCACCAATACTGTTAATCCATATTTGTGTTGTTTCCTTTAGAGCTTGGAACAGGATGTAACACAACAGATATACCTGGAAAGTTTTTGTACACGGTTGGGGTGATGAGGTACGGAGAATAAAGGTTAAGCATTCCACAGTATGAGAAAAATCATATTTTTGGATGAATTGTACAACATTAAAAGGTCAGGACACAAGCACTAGCTTCAGATGGCTAAGCTAAATTTATCATTTTAACAGCACAGTCACAAGAAAAACAAAATGTCCTGTATTTAGTTATAGAATCATTGAGTCACAGATCTGTACAGCATGGAAACAGACCCTTCGGTCCAACTCGTCCATACCAACTAGATATCCTAAAATTAATCTAGTCCCATTTGCCAACAAATGCTTCATATTACTCTGAACCCTTCCTGTTCATGTGTCCATCCAGATGCCTCTTAAACGTTGTTATTGTACCAGCTCTATAACTTCCTCTGGCAGCTCATTCCATATATGCATCACCCTCTGCATGAAAAAGATGCCCCTTAGGTCCCTTTTAAATTTTCCTCTCTCACCTTAAACTTGTGCCGTCTAGTTTTGGACTCCCCTACCATGGGAAAAGACCTTGGCTATTCATCCTATCCATGCCCCTCATGATTTAACAAACCTCTAAGGTCACCCCTCACCCTTTGATATGCAGCTTTGAGTTTCTGTGGAGCCGTCTATTTTTTCATCTTTTATCTGACAGAACAACTCCGAATATTCCAAACTTGCAAGTGTTTGTACAAAGCCTCGTAGCAATACAGTCAGTCATAGAGATCAACAGGTCAACACACGACTCGGACACATTGGTGCAGACTCAATGGGCCAGTCAAAAACAAGCACTTAACTATTCCAATCCCAGCATGTCCAGCAATTGGCCAGAACCTTGCCTTGACATTGTGAGTGCACATCTAAATACTTCCTCAATGTTTTGAGGGCTTCTGCCCCTACCATTTTTTTTCAAGCAGTGAGTTCAAGATTCCCACCACCCTCTGGGTGAAAAAATAGTTTTCCACACATCTCCTCTAAATCTTCTGCCTTTACCTAACACCCTAACATAGAGGCGGCACGGTGGCACACAGAGGTTATAGCACTGCTGCCTCACAGCGCCAGGGACCCAGGTTCAATTCCAGCCTTGGGCGACTGTGTGGAGTTTGCACATTCTCCCAGTGTCTGCGTGGGTTTCCTCCGGGTGCTCCAGTTTCCTCCCACAGTCCAAAGATGTGCAGGTTAGGTGGATTGGCCATGCTAAATTGCCCGTAGCGTTCAGGGAAGTGTAGATGAGGTGAGTTATAGGGGGATGGGTCTGGGTGGGACACTCTGAGGTTCAGTGTGGACTTGTTGGGCCGAAGGGCTCGTTTCCACACTGTAGGGATTCTAGGATTCTATGATCCATGGCCTCTGATCATTGATCCCTCCGAAGGGAAAGGTTTCTTCCTGTCTATGTCTCTCAATTTTATACATCTCAGTCATGTCAATCTTCTCTGCTCTATGAAAAACAATCCCAGTCTATCGAATGAGATAGCGAGAACTGCAGATGCTGGAGTCATAGATATCAAAGTGTGGAGCTGGAGGAACACAGCAGGACAGACAGCATCAGAGGAACAGGAAAGCTGATGCTTCCGGTAGGGACTTTGTTATCCTAGTCTACTGAATCTCTCTTCATAACAAACTCACCAGCACAGACAACATCCCGTTGAATCTCCTCTGTACCCTCTCCAGTGCTATCACATCCCTTCTATATTCCAGAATTGCGCATAGTTCACTAGCTGTAGTCTAACCACTGTTTTATTCAGTTCTAGCGTTACCTCACTGCTCTTAAATTCTATGTCTCAGCTAATAAGCAAGTCTCTCATAGACCTTCTTAACCACTATCTATCCATTCTGCTATCTTAAAGGACAAGTGATAATGCACACCAAGGTTTCTCTTACGCTCAGTGCTTTCCAAGATCCTACCATTCATCTATATGCCCATGCCTACTTTTCCCGCACACTTTTACCTCACACTTATCTAGATTGAATTCCAGTTCCCAGTCATCAGCCTGATTACATTCTCCTCTAATCCAATAGTATCCTCCTCACTATTTACCACGCCACCAATTTTTGTATCATCCGCTAACATGATTGCCTCTCCTACATTTAAGTTTAAATCACCTAAATATAACACAAACAGCAAGGGGCCAACTTTGATCACTGTCACAAATACATTCCTTGATCATCACCCTCTGCTTCCTGCCAGTGAGCTAATTCTGGGTCCAATTACTCAAATTGCCTTGGATCCCATGGGCTCTTACCTTCACAATTAGTCAGGACCTTATCAAAAGCCTTGTTGAAGTCCAAGTAGAGTACGTCAATTGCCAGAGTCAATTGTAGAGTACGTCAACTCTTTCTTTAATTATTCCTTTAGCCTTAAAGTATTGTAAAATAGCTTATTTAGATATTAGATCTTTTGTGAATTCTAAACTAATAGAATACTTAGGATGGTGTCATGACTTTTACTCCCCACCTGTTTTGGAACCTTTCAAGGATGAAATCCACTGAATATTTGAGCTCTAAACAATATTCATGAAAGTTTATTCAAGACAACTCACCTCCAAGAGGCACATCTTGGAACTGTTTCTTGTCTTTTCTCCATTCTGCTACTACATCCAACATGGCATTGAAATGGAAGTCAATGCATTTGTCTATGGTGGGATCAACGACCCTTCCACCTTCTTCAATTAGATCACACCTATCCCCCAATTTGTGCATCTTACTTCCAAGCTGCAGTAGAAAATATTTTCAAAATAATTCAAAGCTTATATAAATTTTTCATATAGCAAAGTTAAATTTGGATTTCTGCTAGTAGCAACTTGTGGAAACAAAAATTCCATGATCATGATGATCCGATAACTTAGGATGCTACTATTCTAAAGTGCTGTCCACAAGATTGCAAGCTATAGTCTCTGTAGTTTTAATAGTTTCCTAAACCCTCTGTTGCTGGAGGAATGGGAGTGAATAGGAAGATACATCAAAGTATTAAGTGGCCTTCAGGTGTTAGTAAACATCAGTGAGGAACAGCAAAGCAATATCTGAACTAATTCCTCTATATATCTCCATAGAAATACATTTGCACAGCCTGAGAACACAATCTTTACCCCAACAAACTTTTCAACATACACATTATGTGAATTTTGCTTAACAGTAATGTACAATGGATGGTATTCCATCATACTCTTGACTTGCATATTGTAGTTGGTGGTCAGGCTTTGAAAGTTTAGAAATGAAACATGCATCTCTGAATTTCCAACCATGAACCTGCTCTTTTAGCCACAGTATTCATATAGTTAGCATAGTTCAGTTTCTGTTCAATGGTAACCCCCAGGTGTTGATACTGCAGGGTTTAATGATGTTAATGCTATTGATTGTCAAGGGTGGATGCCTGGCAGTTGCGTGGCACTCAAGTTACTTACCACTTATCTACACAACTATGAATATGCTGGGGTCTTGCTATATTAGTTTGCTTCAGTATCTGAGGAGATGCAGATTGTATTGATCATTACACAGTGAGCTTTCCCACCACTGACCTTAATATTGAGGGGAAAAGTCATTCACCAAACTGAAGACAATTGAGCCAATGACACTACGGACTTCCAAGAATAAAATTTGAATTTCTCTCCTTTTTCTATTAAAAAGGACCATGAATCAGCACTAAATTACTTTTGGTGGAAAGAGTAAAGAGAAAGTGGTTAGAGTAATCTAAATGAATATTGTTTCATTTACAAGCAGCAAGTAGATGTATACCGAAAAAATGCTAACTTAAGTTAGGCAACCAAAATGATAGGCCAAAAGAAAAAGAAAAAAGTTGTACAATTAAAACAAAATCACTAAGACAAAAAAAAAGCAATCTGTGAAATCATTATTCAAACAAGTCAATGATTGATGCTGTCATAATATTGCTATATAATACAGAAACCCACTTGCTCACACATTAGTGCTATAGGGTTGTTTATGCAGCCGTTAACAATTTGTGCTCCTTTTCCCACAGTCACACCAAGAGTGTGGTCATCCCAAACACGTCCACCAATCCGGTCTCTGGCTTCCAGCACCATTACCTGATGTAAAAATGCAACAAATCAGAAAACATTTTTTTTGTTGTCACAAATATCAGTGACCATTTGTTAGAAATATTCCCTCTGAAACCATACACAGGATGCATTCTAACACTTAAATCCCGTTTTAGTTGGTCAAGCAACTTAGTAGAATGACAACAGCTGTGGACTAAAAGAAAATTAATGGGCCAATTCAAGTAAAAGTATAATATATGCTGGACAGTCTGGTCTTAAACATCTAGTCACCAAACAATAATTCAGTGGATGCACAAGCACCATTACCAAAAAGAGTTCAAGGGAAGAATCTCAAATTCGATGTCCTCCCCAGAAATGGCAAACATGCTTGGAATTACAAATGAGATTCCTTTAAACATTCACCACCAAGATGCTGACCTCTTAAATCATCTACGCAACGCACTGAACAAAGTGTGTGTGCTAAGAGCCAGGATTAAGCAAACAAGTACAGTAAAATTTGAGCCATCTGGCACATCGCCAACCACAATGCTCCCACGAACGGAATATGTGATTTCTTACCCCCCTCCTCCCTCAGCATTTTAGACGTGCCTTTCCCATTGCATACTAAGTCAGATGAGTTTTATTAGATTATATTTTGGTATATTGACTTAAACACATAGCAAAGATAGCATACCTAATACTATTTGAAACGTATTAGGTTTGTGGTTAATTAGAACGGTATCAGAATACAAGGTAGATGGAGGATAAATTTGGCCAGGAAAGACATTATATAGGTCTCAACTCCAAAAATCAGTTTTTAGACTCTTTCCCCTAGCTCCCACCTCTAGGTCACCTGACCCACTCTCAAAAGGCAGCACACACCCAACTATATACATAATACTCCTTCCCCTTTATTTCAATATGCCCTTTAAACTGTTTATATTACATATACATCCAATAATTATAATTATTATACATACATTGCAGCTAACATTATCTACATCATCAATATTTACAAAAACAACGGAAAAAGAAATTGACCCTTCCATAGACTACACTGACATGATCAGTCTATCACGGTGATGGCGATTCCTAGAAGACCATCTCATCTCAGGAACCTTTTCTAGTGTAGACTCCCGGGCTTCAGGGAGCTCCTGTTGTTCTGCATACATGTCCCTCTCTCGCTATTGTTGCCCTCCGACACTACTGTTGTCTCCTCCCAGATTATGGCCAACTCTGGCTCAGAGACACATGACATGGTCAACACCACAAGTCCAATCCAGAACAGCTTGGTCTCCCCGCAACCACTGATGAGGTGTGTCCAGCTGGTCCACGTGTCTCCTCCAGACCAGTTCATCCCGAATCTGCACCATATATGACAACATATAATGAGACACGACCACCACTGGGACCCGCTCTTTAATGGACATATAATTCCGGGCCAACACGGTCTCTCCTTTTTGGAATATCCTTGACTTTGAGGTCCCCACCCTTCTGGCCATCTGTCCTTCTTGATTTCACTACAACCCATCTGGTCTCTTCCAGCTGCAGTAATTCAAACAATGTTCAACTGCCAGCTGAGAACCAAAAGAACATTAAGGATGCCAGCAAACACTGGGTCATCATGTGTGGCATGTTCCTATA
The DNA here is from genome assembly GCA_024137785.1 of Ginglymostoma cirratum. NCBI lineage: Eukaryota > Metazoa > Chordata > Chondrichthyes > Orectolobiformes > Ginglymostomatidae > Ginglymostoma > Ginglymostoma cirratum. The sequence continues at coordinate 4,005,941 of JAHRHZ010000029.1, read as the reverse complement.
CATGCTGAGGAACGTGTTCAATCACCATCCCAGCAAATTCTCCCCTGGTGAGACCTTTAAGACCTGCCTCAAAGGTTTGAGCAAATCTCTCCATCTGGCCGTCTGTTGCAGGGTGATGTGGAGCTGATCACACATGTATGACTCTGATTTTCCAGGAACTCCTCAAACTCATGCGCCACAAACTATAGATGACTGTCACTCATTATTTGCTTAGGGCTCCCAAACCTGGAAAATATTTCATCTAGTCGGCCTATTGTTACTTCTACTGATAACAACGTCATGACTGCCACCTCAGGGCACCCATGATCACTGTAGTAACATGTCCCTGTACTGGTGCCATAAAAACCAACGTGGATCTGCCGCCACATGATTAAGGCATGGGTGAAGGGGGTGACAACAGCAGCGCATTCTTACAAATGTGCAAGACTCATTATCCCACTTTCTCCTCAATCTGGGAGTCTACCTTCAGCCACCCCAATCTTTTTGCTTCACCTCCCAGTAAGCCTCCTCACATTCCTGGGTCCATTTCCACAGTCACTGTTTCCCCACAACAGATGCCGGGGTTTTAGCATGGATGCCAAATCAGACACAAATTTACCATAGTAATTTACAAGCCCCAAGAACGATCTCAGTTGAGATACATTCCCTGGTCCAGAGGTCTTCATGATGGCCTGTATCTTATTGGGTGCATCGTGTAGTACCTCACCATCTATTAGGTGGCCCAGTTACTCGATGGAGTCTTTCAAAAAAAAAAAACACTATCATTTCTCCCTTTTTACTTGGAGGCCATAATGCTGCAACCTTTTTAGGCTTTCTTCTAGGTCAAATGGATGAGGAAAACAGTTGTGTGACCTATGCAAGAGACATTTAACTTAAAAAAAAAACTGCTAGCTATTGCTGAGAAAAGAAGAACTGTAGCAGGCCACTTAGCGCTTTGACTCCATTCAGCAATTAAACGAGGTCATGGTTGATCCGTGAACTATTCTGAACTCTGGTCTTTCCTCTACATCCCTTAACATTTTTGATTAAGCCTAATTTATCAATCCTAGATTTAAAGTTATTTCAGAGATAGTAGGAACTGCAGATGCTGGAGAGTCTGAGATATCAAGGTAGAGAGCTGGATGAAAACAGCAGGCCAAGCAGCATCAGAGGAACACGAACGCTGACGTTTTGGGCCGAGACCCTTCTTCAGAAATGGGGGAGGTGAAGGGGGTTCTGAAATAAATACGGAGGGAGGGGAAGGCAGATAGAAGATGGGCAGAGGAGAAGATAGGTGGAGAGGAGACAGACAGGTCAAAGAGGCGGGGATGGAGTCAGTAAAAGGTGAGTGTAGGTGGGGAGGTAGGGAGGAGATAGGTCAGTCCAGGGAGGACAGACAAGTCAAGGGGTTGGGATGAGGTTAGTAGGTAGGAGATGGGGGGTGGGGCTTGAGGTGGGAGGAGGGGATAGGTGGGAGGAAGGACAGGTTAGGGAGGCAGGGTTGAGCTGGGCTGGTTTTGGGATGCGGTTGGGGGAGGGGAGATTTTGATGCTTGTGAAGTCCACACTGATACCATTGGGCTGCAGGGTTCCCAATATGAGTTGCTGTTCCTGCAACCTTCAGGTAGCATCATTGTGGCACTGCAAGAGGCCCAGGATGAACATGTCGTCTGAGGAATGGGAGGGGGAGTTGAAATGGTTCGCGACTGGGAGGCGCAGTTGTTTAGTGTGAACCGAGCAGAGGTTTTCTGCAAAGCGGTCCCCAAGCCTCCGCTTGGTTTCCCCGATGTAGAGGAGGCCACATCTGGAACAGCAGCATACCACATTAGCAGATGTGCAGGTGAACATCTGCTTGATGTGGAAAGTCTTCTTGGTGCCTGGGACGGGGTGAGGGGAAAGGTGTAGGGGCAGGTGTAGCATTTCCTGCAGTTACAGGGAAAAGTGCCGGGTGTGGTGGGGCTGGAGGGGAGTGTGGAGCGGACAAGGGAGTCACGGAGAGAGTGGTCCCTCCAGAAAGCAGATAAGGGTGGGGAGGGTAAAATGTCTTTGGTGGTGGGGGCAGATTGCAGATGACGGAAGTGTCGGAGGATGATGCGTTGGATCTGGGAGGTTGGTGGGGTGGTACATGAGGACGAGGGGGATTCTGTTTTGGTTGTTATTGTGGGGGATGAGTTGCGGGAAATACGGGAGACACGGTCGAGGGCGTTCTTGACCAATGAGGGGAGGTGGGAGTTGCGGTTCTTGAAAAAAAAAACGAGGACATCGGAGATGTACAGGAGTGGAATGCTTCATGCTGGGAGCAGATGCAGCGCAGGCGAAGGAATTGGGAATAGGGGATGGCATTTTTGCAGGAAGCTGGGTGGGAGGAGGTGTATTCTAGGTAGCTATGGGAGTCTGTGGGCTTGAAATGGATATCAGTTTCTAGGTGGTTGCCAGAGACGGAGACAGAGAGGTCCAGGAAGGAGAGAGAGGTATTAGAGATGGCCCTGGTGAACTTCAGGTTGGGGTGGAAAGTGTTGATGAAGTGGATGAACTGTTCGAGCTCCTCGTGGGAGCACGAGACGGCGCTGATACAGTCATCAATGTAACAGAGGAAGAGATGGGGTTTAGGGCCAGTGTAGGTATGGAAAAGGGATTGTTCCACATAACCTACAAAGAGGCAGGCATAGCTTGGGCCCGTGCGGGTACCCATGGCCACCCCCTTTGTCTGTAGGAAGTGGGAGGAATTGAAAGAGAAGTTGTTGAGGGTGAGGGTGAGGACAAGGCTAAGCGGATGAGGGTGTCAGTGGAGGGGGACCGGTTGGGCCTTCGGGACAGGAAGAAGTGGAGGGCCTTTAGGCCATCTGTATGGGGAATGCAGGTGTATAGGGACTGGATTGTCCATGGTAAAGATGAGGTGTTGGGGACAGGGGAATTGGAAGTTCTGGAGGTGGTGCAGGGCGTGGGTGGTGTCACGGACGTAGGTAGGGAGTTCCTGGACCAAGGTGGAGAAAATAGAGTCGAGAAAGGTGGAGATGAGTTCGGTGGGGCAGGAGCAGGCAGAGACAATGGGTCGACCAGGGCAGTCAGGTTTGTGGATTTTAAGAAGGAGATAGAAGCGGGTGGTGCGGGATTGGGGAACGATGAGGTTGGAGGCTGTGGGTGGGAGGTCACCAGAGGTAATGAGGTTGTGGATGGTTTGGGACATGATGATTTGGTGGTCAGGGGTAGGGTCATGATCAAGGGGGCGGTAGGTGGAGAGTTGGCGCCTGGCCTTGGCGAAAGCAGTTACGTGGAACAATACCTCTTCCATACCTACACTGGCCCTAAACCCCACCTCTTCCTCCGTTACATTGATGACTGTATCGGCGCCGCCTCGTGCTCCCACGAGGAGCTCGAACAGTTCATCCACTTCACCAACACTTTCCACCCCAACCTGAAGTTCACCTGGACCATCTCTAATACCTCTCTCTCCTTCCTGGACCTCTCTGTCTCCATCTCTGGCAACCACCTAGAAACCGATATCCATTTCAAACCCACCGACTCCCACAGCTACCTAGAATACACACCTCCTCCCACCCAGCTTCCTGCAAAAATGCCATTCCCTATTCCCAAATCCTTCATCTCCGCCACATCTGCTCCCAGGATGAGGCATTCCACTCCCATACGTCTCAGATGTCCTCGTTTTTTCAAGAACCGCAATGTCCCACCCTCAGTGGTCGAGAACGCCCTCAACCGTGTCTCCCGCATTTCCCGCAACTCATCTCTCACACCCCCTTCCCGCAACAACCAAAACAGAATCCCCCTCATCCTCACATACCACCCCACCAACCTCCCAGATCCAACGCATCATCCTCCGACACTTCTGCCATCTGCAATCCGACCTCACCACCAAAGACATTTTTCCATCCCCACCCTTATCTGCTTTCTAGAGGGACCACTCTCTCCGGGACTCCCTTGTCCGCTCCACACTCCCTTCCAGCCCCACCACACCCGGCACCTTTCCCTGCAACCACAGGAAGTGCTACACCTCCCCGCTCATCCCCATCCCAGGCCCCAAGAAGACTTCCCTCATCAAGCTGATGTTCACCTGTACATCTGCCAATGTGGTATACTGAATCCGCTGTTCCCGTTGTGGCCTCCTCTACATCGGGGAAACCAAGTGGAGGCTTGGGGACCGCTTTGCAGAACACCTACGCTTGGTTCGCACTAAACAACTGCGCCTCCCAGTCGCGAACCATTTCAACTACCCCCTCCCATTCTTGAGACAACACGTCCATCCTAGGCCTCCAGCAGTGCCACAATGATGCTACCTGAAGGTTGCAGGAACAGCACCTCATATTTCACTTGGGAACCCTGCAGCCCAATGGTATCAATGTGGACTTCACAAGCTTCAAAATCTCCCCTACCCCTACTGCATCCCAAAACCAGCCCAGCTCGTCCCTGCCTCCCTAACCTGTCCTTCCTCCCACCTATCCCCTCCTCCCACCTCAAGCCACACTCCCACCATCTCCTATCTACTAACTTCATCCCGCCCCCTTGACCTGTCCGTCCTCCCTACCTCCCCACCTACACTCACCCTTACTGGTTCCATCCCCGCCTCTTTGACCTGTCTGTCTCCTCTCCACCTGTCTGTCTCCTCTCCACCTATCTTCTCCTCTATCCGCCTCCCCCCCTCCCTATTTATTTCAGAATCCCCTTCCCCTCCCCCATTTCTGAAGAAGGGGGGGAGG